>JALXJV020000007.1:32821143-32898302 GCA_024633595.2 Lepomis macrochirus | reverse complement strand
TGGAAAACTCTGACCACTCATGACATGTATAGTTGCATTTTGTCTTAGGGTGCTTTCACACCTGGATCGATTGGAGACGCTTGTTCGAAACAAAGGGCGTTTCCTTTTGGCCCGGTTCGTTTGGTGATATGTGAACACAACAATCGCACTCTAAATTCGAACAAAACAACTGAGCCGAGACCGCCGAGAAGAGGTGGTCTCGCTCGATTCCATACCTAACCCTGGAGCGGTTCATTTGCAGTGAGAACACAACCGACCCACGAACCGGAACAAATCAATGTGTTGCCTGGCAACCGACGCTAAAAGCTCGCTTTTCAACAGCTTCGGCAGCGTATTTTGCTGCGGGATGTTGTTGTGGTTGTATTATGTAGGCCTACTGCTGTCGAAGTTTTTTTAACCTTGTGCGGCTCTGCTCGAGGGAGCTTTCACAACCCTCTCTTTAATTTTATCACTGACCCGCTTGTAGACTTCGGTGTTCTTATGTGTGGTGTGCAACATCCAAGAGATGTGTTGTTCCGACCAAACATCTATTTCACCTTTTTGCAACGCGAAGTCCATCCGGGATTCATTTTGTTTTACTGTTGTCATGGAGATGTCCCCAGTGGAATGAGTGACCTGCACACATGAGGTAGTGACGGAATGGCGTAAGGAAAGCCCTGGAAGGGTGAGCGATTTGGACCGCTTTTACAACATTTTAGTTTGAACACGAAAGTGACGTAATTAATTGATTCGAACGAAGCATCTGTTCCGAACAAAACATATTGATCCAGGTACGAAAGCACCCTTAATGAAACCTGGCTGGGTGATGGAGTGTATGTTCTCTCACCCCAACTGGTCGAGGCAGATAACCGCCCACCCTGAGCCATGGTTCTGCTTGAGGTTTATGCCTCTTAAAAGGAAGTTTTTCCTTGCCTTTGTCGCCTAGAGCTTGCCCATGGTGGGAATTGTTGGTTTCTGTAAATAACATCTCAGAGTACGGTCTAGACCTGCTCTTTTATGAAAAGCCTATGAGATAACTGTTGTTGGCGCTATAAAATTGTATTGAATTGAAATTGAATTGAACTTTTTTAATTATACACAGTACTGTTTGTTCTCCATAGATTTAAATCTGTTTTTTTGGTACACATATTTAGATATTTATCAGTGTTCATGTCAGTATCTGTACAGCAAAGAATATGAAATGCTGAAAATGCATTACTAAATAAACACCAGTTTGGCATTTTAGAAGAGCCGTACCATTTTTTATGAATTTCCTTATTATTATTATCTTATTATCTTATTCTCCTACAATTTGTATATTTTCACATTGTGACTTTGATATGTTAATTTATCTTTATTGTTATATAGGTTTATGTCTATTGTGACAATGTCACCAAATCGAATTCCTGTATGTGTATAGGAACTACTTGTCAATAAAGCTGTTTCTGAGTCTGATATAGTGTGAAGTGCTGCATCTGATGATATCAAATACTACAGGTATATGTTTTTTTATTTAACTTAAAACAGCTTACAAGAAAGAGTGAAATACATTTTGGGGGTTTACATAATGAATAAATAATACATATTACTTACACTAACATAATGAGGGGTTTTGGTAGTACAGCTGGCACAGCAGTAACAGCAGTTTATCTGCCAGCACATGTTTTGCTCACCAAAAGACATCTGTGTGAATTTCAACACCCTGTTTAATGCAAAAGACGCAGAGAAGTGGCTCAAGATGGATAGTATAAAAAATGAGATGCAGTGACACTTCTTCTTTCTTCTACATAGCAGAAATAAGTCAAAGTTAGCATTTCACAGCCCAACCAGTAAATTAAAAATAAAAGATAGACTGGTTCCTTCTCAAGTAACACAAACTCTTCATTAACACAAACCTCCCCTCTTTAAAGACTGGGCCAGGAGGAGAATCACTTCTTCAAAATGTCCGTTTTCAACAATTTCAGGCTTTTGAGTTCAAAATGTATGTGCCCCTTTCATTTCTGGCCCAAAAGGACTAAGAACATATATTTCAGTATTCCGCATCACAGACAGCAATAGTAAGAGAAATAAAATGACACAGTTTGTCATATGTTGCTTTTTTGTCAGAAAAGTGGATCCTGGCATCTAAATATTCAATTATGCACCAACAGTGTATGTATGAAGAGTGTGTGTTGAAATGCATAAGTTGGATGGATGGGAGTTTTCATTTCAAGTGTTCCAGGAAAACAGTGCACAGTATAGGACGTTTTCATGTGATTAAAAGTTAAATTAAAAATTCATTGATTCGTTGGCAGCAGAATAGTTAAAGTTATATCAACTTTATATCTCACATTATGTTTCAACGTGTGAGATATAAAGTCGATATGGCAAATGTGTTAGTGAAAAGCCGTTTTACATATCCAGTTCATATGGAACAAAATTAGCATTTAGCCATCTGGTTCTTTAGCTGCTAAATGCTACTTCTGTTCACTAACTAGTCACTATCTTCACATGCCGGCAATACTTGGGGGCATGTGAAGATGGGATTTATCAAAATGCTTTATTTTTAATGAGAGGTAATCACTGAACCAAAACAATGAGCTGAAAGAGGCTAAAAAGTGATCATTGTGATCATTCTCTATGTTCTTGTTGTTATGAGCAACCATTTTCACATTGCCCAACACACTCTCTATTTGAAATAGAAAAACAATCTTTAATGCAGAGTCATGTTGCAGCAAATTGCTTCATTGATTATTTGTCCTGCCCTACAAAGGCAAAATACAGAGCTGTAGAACTGAGAGAAATTATTTTAACTTTGTTTTGTTGTACAGTCAAATAATTTGTAGGTAGAATATTAGAAATGTGGCAATTCATTGTTTTTATAATAAAGTCATTTTTCTACATAAAAATCTTGATCTCAGATCACTCTCGGTAACTGATCTCTATTTTAAATTATGTAGGCTAAATAGAATCTAAACTTGGGGTGGTGATGACAATGCTCCAGAGGCGCATGCACCTCTGACATATCATAGCAATTGTAAGTCACTTTGGATAAAAGCTGTCAGCTAAATGAATAAATTTAAGTGTAAACTTAAATATAGTGTAAATGCAAATGTATTATGTGTAGGCCTAGATATACTTCACATATCATTTTTATAATTCCATTGTTGTATTGATTTGAAACAAACAACCCTATTAAATTTATAATAATTAATGCAAAATGCAGACTTTCTGCTCAAATTCTTTGGATGACTGTCAGAGTAGGACTAAAGCCGATGCCTCTAGCTACTTCAACCCCAGTACAGACACAGGAGCATGTTGCAAACAGTACTTTTATTGCATACGCCGCCACTCACACACACACACACACACACACACACACACACACACACACACACACACACACACACACCTCTCAACATAAACTTGCTACTGAAACAGTAACATCAGTTACAGTACTCTGCCTCGTGTTCGCTGGGGCTTTTGGAAGTCATGACATAAACAAAACAAACTGACTCAGGATAATTATCCACATGATATATGTGTAGGATAAAACATCCAAATTAATTCCTTTACACACTCTGTAATGTTAAGCTGCTATCCTCCTATGGAGCCATATTTGCTGTTGGGCTCATAGTGACCACATATAACGAAGCTGCAACTTGCAATATAGCATATAGCAATATATCCAGCCATGACTGTATAAAATAACTGCACGTGCAACTGTTTTACATAAACCAAATTAACATATCAAAATTGTTATCCACAGACAGAGGAAAAATTGCACAATGCTTTTATATAAAAAATGTCCAGGAGTCTCAACAGCCAAAACTGGCTCTTTGTCAGATGACAAAATACAACCATACTTTCTCCAGTGTTAAAAATATGCAGATTAAGAATTTGGGAGCAACACTGGTGGCTCTGTGAGGCTGTTGTGAGCTAAATGCTAACCACAGCACACTGACATGCAGACATATCAAAAATCAAATGGATAGTGGTTTCTTGGCTCATCTAATTTATTAAAATATTAAAACAACTTTGATCTACAGCAGTGGATGGTAGTTAATATATATATAAATCTTCATTTGCTCCATAAATGTCCAGAGATTCCTCAACAAATGCTTGGGTTAGATCTACATAGTTATCTTCATCATCACTGCTTTCTTCTTCTTCTTCTCTGTTGTCCTTTACAACCGAAACAGACCACTGTGTCCTTTACATAATTTGCATCGAGCACGCTTTCTCATAATCATGATCTTCATCACGCCCTCTTCTTCCCTCTCCCTGCTTCCTCTGTGAGTTTCTCCTTGGTGTGTACTGGGTCAACATTCACATAGTCCTGCTCATCCTCCTCCTCTTCATCATCATCATAATCATTTCTGCCTCTGACAGACACTGAAACACAAGCATCAGGACAAAATGTTTCATGAATGTCAGAATCAAATGTTAACAAGCATTAAAACACACAACTTGGATGGAAGTGTATTTTGAGAAAACGAAAAACAAAACAGAAACTTTCTAATGTCATGTACTATGTGTCACACATTGAGTTTGGAAGAAGGTTCCAGGCTGCTTGGCTCGTTGTCTTCTCCTGACAACCAGACAGACCACCACCAAGACCAGCAGGAGCAGCAGCAGCAGACCCCCACCTGCTACTGAGGAGAGCAGGAGCAACAAAGGCACTAGGAAAGAGAAACAAACAGTTTATCATGAAAATTGTGTCCATTTTACCATTGGGATAAATAATGTACTCTAATGCAGCCTGCATCCATCTGTTCTCTCATTTGCTGTTGGTGTCCTGTGTGAAACCAAGTCAATGTTGAGTAATTTTAACTTAAAAACCTATGTTCCACCACATGGTACCAGCTCAACTCTGCTCTACTTGCCTTTATATGGTTTTCCAATGGAGAAAAGTAAAAGTAAAACTAAGGGCTGAAAAAAGCTACCCAAGTTAAAGAATGAAAAAATCACTGCAGATGGACTACAAACCAGTTCAATGATAGACAGCCACATAATTTCAAGGTAAGGAGAACAACAAAATCCCAGATGCAGAGCTGAGCCATTAAGTGACCTTTGCGGTGGCATAGGGCCCAGTGGCAGGCAGATGGCCCCCTAAAGTCACTGCTCGCTAGTGGAGAAAGATTCACTTAAAAAAGTTACCTACAATAAGAAGAAATACAGCTGCCTATATTATGCATCATAATAAGCACAGTTGGTAGAGATAGCCAGGCAAGGGATCTGTGTGCAGTTCCCTCCCCACAACAACAAAAAAAGCTCTTTTTATCAAATGAGACAGTCCCTTCATTTCTGGTTTCAATAGTTAACCACCACAAGAATTAATAACTTTATATTCTAAGCAGATATGTTTAAAGGTTGAGTGTGTAATATTTCTGAGGATCTATTGACAGAAATGCAATATAATATCCATAAATATATTTTCAGTGGTGTATGAAGACCTCACAAAATGAACTGTTATGTTTTTATTATGTTAAAATGAGCCATATCTACATAACTTTCATGGATGTCACTATGTTGTGCCATCATGGTTTTACAGGAGCCGAAAATGGACAAACAGCGCTACAGAGTGTGTTTCATGCCTACATTGTCCTTCTTCCTCTTGTATAATTCTGCCAGTGTAGACACTCTTCACTACATTGAATGCATTGGAAGAAGAGGAAGAGGAAATAATATATACAGTCTCTGAGTAGTCATCAGGATTATTAGAAGTAAGAAGAGAAGTGAAAGTCGGACAAATGAAAGGACATTTCTGTTATCAAAAATACAGAATCAGAAATCAGAAATACTTTATTGATCCAACAAGGGGAAATTCTGTGTCACAGTTGCACACATTGCACAAAATGTGCAAAATGCTTGCTGGCTTGTCCCGTTGGGCGTAGATGAATAGTTGTGTGTTGCTTGCGCATTTTGAAAATGTTCAAAATGTGCAAGGTCTCTGATATGCAGCTGGCCCTGTCCAAGCTCCCTTCAACTCCTCTGCTACCAGTCGCTCTGAAGCCAGTGATGTTTCTCATGCTGCTCCAGACCTTCCTCATGTTGTTCTGCTGGAGTTTACTCCCCAGCTTCCTCCTGTGCTTCTCCTTAGCCTCCCTGATCTTCACCTTCAGGTCCCCCTGAATGGCCTTCACCTCCTCCCTATTACCTTCACTGAAAGATCTCCTCTTTGCATTCTGAATGTCCTTAATGTCCTTTCTTACCCACGGTTTGTTGTTTGGGTAACAATGGACAGTTTTTGTTGGGACAGTGCAGTCCACACAGAAGTTAATGTAGTCTGTGATACACTCAGTAAGCCCATCTATGGCCTCTCCATATGGCTCACAGAGTGCATCCCAGTCTGTCACCTCAAAACATCCCTGAAGTGTCTCATAGGCTTCCTCTGACCATCTCCTCACTGTCCTTGTGGTCGCAGGCTGCCTTTTCACCAGAGTCACAAAGCAAGGATTGTTGTGAACCAGGTTGTGGTCTGACCTGCCCAAGTGTAGAGGGCGGATGAGCTTTACGCATCCTTAACATTACACACAGCAGCAGGTCCAGGGTCCTCTCCTCTCTAGTATGGCAACTCACATATTGGGTGAAGTTGGTTAGTGTGGTGGTCATGGTGACATGGTTAAAGTCATCCGAGATCACCATGAGGGTACTCGGGTGTTGAGTGTAGTTATCATCACGAGCCGACAGCTTGTGGATCTTCGACGTCAAAGAAGCGAAAACTGTTCTCTGCTGAACAGGTATTTAAGTTAGACCAACTTTGTTGTTTGATAGCTGTAGCTCGAAGCTGGCCATAATCAATCACAAATGGTTCGGGTTTGTGCCGTTCTGAATTGTGGCAACAGAATGCGAAAATACAAGAACTTAGATGTGTGCCCAAATGGAAGGATAAATAAAGTTTACATTACCTCCACTGTGTGGTTGGCATTTTTCTTCAACCGGCCCCGCTTTGTTGTGTAACGTTAGAGATCCAACGTTAGTGTTCGCTGCATTTGCGGTAATCTTTAGCGCGTAGTACGTATATGAGAGTTTGCACATCAAGTTGAAGTACAACTAGTCACAACTGCAGAATCTTGAGGCCGTGGAAAGGAAGACAATGAAAATTTAAGTTCTTGTATTTTCACATTCATTGCCACAATTCGGAACGGCACAAACGCGAACCATTTCTTCTTCACCTGTGAGCTCCGATCATCACTCTTCACACATTACCCTCCTCTCACCTGCACACTGCTATTTACCTTTTTCCGGCAACAACTGAGTTCCCACGGGACTTCAGCGCGAGACTACAGCTTGCCGTCTAAAAACACTATTTAGGTGAATTTAAACAATGGCTAAGTTGCTAAACGCATCTTGTTGTCATGTAAGAGCCCTGTTCATGTTGGACCGACATTTTAATTGCATTTTGTATCTGTTAAGAGGCACAAAGACACTCTTTATCTATATACCCCCATAACTGTCGTTTTAGTTACGTGGGAGCTTTGTATCGGCTCCGTGTTGCAAGCACCAATCCGGCTCGTTTTTTTTCTATAGACAGTACTCACAAAGGTATAACGATCAAGATTAACTTAAAAAATTGCCCGGAGTTCTCCTTTAAGTGTCTTGCTCAGGGACATAATGGTGGATGGGTCACACTGAGGGATTGAACCCAGGTCTCTCACAACAAAGCTATAGTCTTATCCATTGCGCCATCGCCACCCCTGCCACACTGTCAGTGTTTAAGTGGATGTCATTGAAGACCTTAACAAGAGCCGTCTCAGTGCTGTGGTGTGGTCAAAAAACTGACCGGAAGACATCAAAACCGTTAATTAGTGCCAAGAAAGCACTAAGCTGTTGAAAAACAGCCTTTTCAATGATTTTACTTAAAAATGGGAGATTTGATATGGGCCTATAATTGCTCATTAGTGAACTGTCTGCTGTTTTTTAAGAGTGGCTTAATGACTGCAGTTTTCAGGGCCTGTGGGAAAAAAACCTGAGAGGAGAGACATGTTGACAATTTGTAGTAGATCTGAGGCCATGTATTTAGACACATTTTTAATAAAACCTGCAAAATATCAAGGCAGCATGAGGAGGATTTCAGATTTATTATGTCCTCCAGGTTTTTATGGTTAATAGAATCAAATTGTCTTTAAGTGGACACAGGGACAGGACATATCCTGTACCTGATATGGAGGCACTGATTGATGGTCCAATTGTTTAAAGTTTGTCTGTGAAGAAGGAAGCAAATTGATTGCAGGCCCTGATGGTTAGAAGGTCAGAGGGTACAGACACAGGAGGGTTGGTTAGCCTGTCGACAGTAGCAAACAGGGTACGTGCATTATTAGTGTGGAAGAAGACTTGAAACTAGCGACTGAGACCATAAACTCATCAGTGTTTACTGGGGTTATTATTCAGCTGAGAAGTAGGGTCATTTCCCCACTATTTCTAATAGAGCCGGACTTCTTTTTGCAACCAGAAGAGTCACCCCCTACTGGATTGTCAATGGAATGCAGGTTTTAGGGACTTCCACATTCAGCCTATATTGTGTTTTTTGTTGTTTTATTCCTCTTTCTTTAGTTTTTAGAATGTCATTTCATTGTTTATTTATTTATTTTTATTGTTTATATGTGAAGACGATGACTGCACTGGCTGTGTCTTGTTGCAACACACAACAGAAAGAGCAACTTTCTGCTCTTTAAGTTTATTCCATGCACAGTCAAGGGCTTCACCAGGTTTGTTGTGTTGCCGCTCTTGGCAACAATTATCTTCACGTAGCAAATATTGCATCGCGCGCTGTTGCATCAACCACACTCTTAATTTTCTCCACGTCTTTTACATCCACGAGCCACTTCTCTGTGCGTAACCGGCGTGAACTAGTGTTTACATCACAACAGCCAATTACAATCGCTTTTAGATGTGGACACAACAAGAATGTTGCATGCTTATTGGCTCATTGGCATTAACAAGAACCTGAAGGTATCGAACTTTGGTACCGAAAGACAAGGCAGTTTTTGATACTCAGTGGTATTGAGGCAATTTGGTCGGTGCCTAAAAAGTACTGAACTCGATACCCAGCCCTATTAGTAAGTGCAGAAATTATGCGTCTGCCTCATTTTGTACTTATTTCGGCATAATTTTGATCTGTTTATTGCAATTCAACCACAGCAAAACATTTATTTTAGGTTCATACCGCTGTACTAAATGAGATTAAGGGGTAACATTTGCAAGTTGTGCTGAAACTAAATGAGCAGTGGAGAGGTATCCCATTATAATAATTTAACAGAAAGATAATTTGGGAGTCAAGTCATGGCAGTCAGTAATATCACATACAGTAACATCGAAGTTCACCACAGTTTGTTAGGGGAATTCGGTTATCTCAACAAAAACCCGCTCTTTTGGATCTCAGCGGGGAAACAATACAAAAGTTGGCCAACGAAAAATAAACCAATTGATTGCTCTCGCATCTAAGAGACAAGTGATTCTCCGACAACACAGGATTAACTTCCCGTAGTCGGCTGGTGCTTTGGTGTGCAGCATTTGCCTGAGTAACCTGAGTGAATTTATTTATTCCGTTGGGTGCAGGGAATGAAATTAACACCTGCAAAATGCTTGTAGATTTTGGCAGTGGCGGGTGAAATTGTCAACAGGGAACATGCACAACAGAAAGACACACTGTGTGTGTGGCGATACACACACAGCCCGGTCAGCTAAGGGAATATCTGTGGCGGTGTTTCAAACAAAACTCACCAGCCCTGAAAATGCCCAGTTCATGACAGCCAGTGCGTCCAGGGACCGCCAGCGCACCGTTTCGCAGGAGCAACACACACTGGAGGAGACTTTGAGAAGGAGAGTGAAATTGCGAGGCCCCCAGGCGGCTGAGGCACTATCCAATTGCCCACCTTTGCACAATTGTAAAACCACCTATGCGTCCACTACATAAAAACTGACTAATTAAAGCCCAAAACAGTCCCATCATTAACTCTTACAGAAACAATACAGTGTCTCTTCCAAGGGACAAATGGACAGCTGACTTACACGAAACAGAATCATACATACAACATAAATTGGCAAAGCTTATGCAACAACAAGTTTCATACAAAAAGCTTCCAAACATTTACTAAATAGACCTTGCCAAGAGATTGTTTTGACAAAAATTGTTTCCAAGACTAAGAATGACCAAGAATAACCCGGCACTCAGCCTCATCTAACACTGATCAAGAAGCACAGTAGTTAATTTAGTAAGATGTTAAGCTAGCTGGTGATGTTTTTGAGAGCGTAAGTTTGAATGTGTCCTTTGGGTCAAGGAAAACTGGTGAGTCAGTTTACACTGACACTGTGGTATGTGTGGGTGGCTTTACTTGTTTGTTTGTTTTTTTAAATCCAACACTGTGGCACCACAGCAGGGTGGCACAGTGGTGCAGTGGCTAATACTGTCGCCTCACAGCAAGAAGGTGGTCGACCTTGGTCGTACCAGACCTTGCTGTGTGGGCATGGTCTCCCCATGTCTGTGTGGGTTCTCTCTGGGTGCTCCAGCTTCCTCCCACAGTCCAAAGACATGCATAGATGCATCGGTGACTCTAAATTGCCCCTAGAGGTGTGAATGTGTGTGCGAATGTTTGTTTGTCTGTATGTGTCAACCATGTGATAAACTGGCAACTTGTCCAGGGTGTACCCCGCCTCTCACCCAGTGTCAGGTGGGATAGACTCCCCGCAACCCTGCACGGATAAGCGGATATATCCGATGGATGGATGTAGCACCACAGCACTCCTTTTGTCTGGAGGCTTTCTTTATAAAATCTAGCAACAATAAGTTTAAATTCTCCATTCTACTTACTTTTGATGACGACACTAATTGGTGCAGCCATGGGAGAAGTGTATTTCCGTGTAGACCATGTGACTTCATACACACAGCTGTAGTTGCCCTGGTGTTCGTACTCAGCAGCAGGGAAGTTAAAGGAGGCTGAGTAGTTGACTGCTGGCTTGGGGTCAGTGATGTTGGAGCCAGAGAAGATGAGGAAGAAAACACCAGTGGGATAGTGGGAGGAAGTGGAGCAGGTGAAGACAAAGCTGTCACCCCTGGTGACCTCTGAACCTCTGTTAGGAGACGTCAGGGAGATGTTGAGCGGCTGCAGACTCACTGGGTGAAAAGGGACAAAGAGAGTCCAAATGTTTCCAGCAAAACCACACCACAGAAATGTTTGACCATGCAACAAAAACTTTAAATATGTGTAATGTTTAAATTGAACTGTATTTTTGATCTCCCATCATAATGGTGTAAATGCAAAAGAATCTACAGTACCAGAAATGTATTTGCTGTTGCATGTTAAATCACATGCATGAATTAAATTGATTGGTGAAACGTTGAAACCAAACTCTGCACAGTATGTTGTAACATTTCTTTATGGCAAAGGAATAGTTCATCATTTTGGGAGATAAGCTTTCTTTATTCCTCTGTCTGCCTTCAGTAAGTTACTGCTGTTTCCTTGTTTCCAGTCTTAATGCTAAGCTAAGCTGACTCGCTGCTGGCTCTGGCTTTATATTTAAAGGACAGCTATGAGTATCTGTCTTATCTAACTCTCAACATGAAAATGAATTAGTTTATTTCCCAACATGTTGAACTATTTCTTTAAACAAGTGAATGAAACATCAAGTTC
Organism: Lepomis macrochirus; assembly: GCA_024633595.2. Classification (NCBI taxonomy): domain Eukaryota; kingdom Metazoa; phylum Chordata; class Actinopteri; order Centrarchiformes; family Centrarchidae; genus Lepomis; species Lepomis macrochirus. The sequence goes on along the minus strand of JALXJV020000007.1, from coordinate 32,886,711 downwards.
AGTGAATGGATTAATTTCCTTACCAGTAACAGAGAGTCTGACAGAGTCACTTAAATAGGACCTGACTTCTTGATTTGAAACACTTGTCTGATACTGACACTGGTACGATCCCTCTTTATCAAACTTCACTTCAGGTATAATGAAGGTAGCAGAGTTGTTACTTGATGATCGTATTCTTCTGAATGAGCCTGAGCTCTGCTGCAGGATGAATGTTCCGTCTAAATGAACTTGAGTTGAGATCAAACAAGTGATGCTGACGTCCTGACCCCAGGTAACTTCACCAGCAGGATTCATGGAGATGTTGGGCTTTGGGAGGTTCACTGAAAAAACAACACAACAATAAAATTTAAAATTATTTCTTTGATCCTGACTGTATTAACATTATTTTTCTGTGTGTAGTTGTAAGGCAGTAAAATGGGAAACCTGAATGAATGAATTTGTGATGCACACACTGTAAAAATAGGACCAACTCATAATCCTTCTTTGTGTATCTAATAGAAGGTTTACAGATTTGAGAATTTTGCAATATTATTCTATTATTGTAAATATGATTTAATTGTAATTATGATAAATAGCTACATGACTCTCCTTTCCATTGTGGCTTTGTTCCCTTTTACAGATTCTGACTGAAGGAGTAGCACTTCAGACCACTTGGTCTTTGTTTTGAGAGAGACATTTTTCTACCTGTCAAGCTAAGTTACTGTAAGATCTATGTGTTATGTTCTATGTGTATTTTGGTGTATGTACTTTTCATAAATGAGGGCCATTGTAAGGAGGATGAGACACAACAGCACCTCCTGTTGGACTGCTATAGAGCTCAGGAGGTCTGGAACATTTTAGATCAGGGGTGTCAAACTCATTTTCACCATTGTCTACATAAGCATTTTGGTTACCCTCAAAGGGCCAGTTGGAACTGTAAGACTGTATAAACATACTTTACTGCATAAACTCTTCCTTAACATATTGTAAAATAATTGTCTCTTTATTTGATTATTTAGCTTATTCAAGTTAAGGACATTTAACCCATCAGATGCAAAAATATAAGCAAGCACATTTACTGTATCTGTGTTATTATAACATACATTAATTAATTCATCAGGTTTAGAAACCCATAATACTCCATCAATCTTTGTTATGTACTTGAAAAGTATATAACAAAAAACTATTAAATTAACTTTTCAACAGACAAGAGGCGCAGAACTGTTGTAAAACAAATAATTGTGAGCTGCTAATAACATGCGTGACAGATGTGGCATTTGATAAAAGAGGCTGCACACAGCCTTGCAGAGGGCAAACATCTGATTAATAACAGATAGTTTTATCACCTGGAAAAATTCCGACGTATATTGGAGCTACTCCTTCATCGACACAAAACCAGTGGACAAAATTAGCTGTGATGGAGACATTCTGATTCTGACCTGTCCCCGGTGTCCCCAGTGTAAATGACAACTATCTGTCAATATTTTTAAATGTCCCGCCCCATACAGGCTGTGATTGGTCGGTTCATGACAAGTGACATTGACGAGCTACATTCAGAACACGGCTGCTTGAAAGGCACCTGAGCTTCTCTTCTCCCTCGTCTCTCTGCGCCGACAGAGTTTAGCAGGCAGAGAGAACGGGAACAGGTGAGCGTCACAAAGCGCCCAGAGAACCTGATATGAGGGCAGAGGAGAGGACCGGCAGCTTGGGAGAAGTCCCGGTACACAAGAAAATGTCCCGGTGCGCCAAAGAGTAAAATGTCGAGGTGCTGGTACTGCGTTCCGGCACACTTCAAGCACTGCTCAAAACACAAAAGACACAGGCCTAGCCTACCGGTTTATCTCCTTGAAACACAAACGTGTTCACTTTCCCATCGTTCATGAAATCACCTCCTTCTGCATAAATTTTTATCGGACATTATGGGATGGTTTCTATACATTTCTCATCTCCACTTGTCCTTAAAAAAAACGTAGTTAAAGGGGTTTGTAAAGATTGCAATCTAGTGGCGGGATGCCGTCAATTTGCAGGTCACAAAATCGCCATGCATTGTGGGAGATGTAGTTTATTGTTCATCAACGCTTTAAAGCAGCAAAACCTTTATTTTAGGACAATCATGAATCTTTTAAGCTTTCGCGGGCCACATAAAATGACGTGGCGGGCGGATTCGACCGCTGGCCTTGAGTTTGACACATGTGTTTTAGATGGTCTTGGTCTCTCTTTCAAACGAAATTACATATCTGTTACATATAGACTTCTTGAAGAAGACATGCCTACAAAGAAAAAAAGACCTATTTTGATTAGTTATCAGCATCGTTAGTCACAAACTGTGGAAAACTAGATGCGCCATGAGTTTACACCAGACTGTCATTGACAGTGACATGGTTGTGAGACAGGTTCTGATTGACCCCTGCAGGAAGAGAACTCTGGACAGGAAACAGACTCTCTCCTTGAGCTCACTGGACTTATGATGATGTAAAGACCCCGAGCCACATGACACTGAGCACTTTTGTACCAGGCACTTTCTACGGATGGGTAAGCACTTTATTAAAGTATAGTCTTAATTATTCCGTGTTGATTTAATGATTGTATGAGGATTCATATTTAGGCGTTTATCTATTGAATTGCTCTGTAGGCTACTTTAACTTGTTTAAAACTTAATAAGGATCTTTCAAATAAACAAAACAATGTGGTGTATTTGTGAACTTCATCAGGTCAGACTTCCTGATTTTTCCTGATAAACCGAGTGACTTCACTTCATCAGTTAGTTTCTCTGTATGATGAGCATTACAGCCTCACAGAGCCTCTATTTATTTTTGTTCACTTTTGTCTCTCTTGTAGTGCATTTCTGCTAATGTGTATGGGTCACTATAATGTGAGGTGTAGGAAAGTTTGCATCAAAACGTCCCCGATTCCTAAATGTCCTGAAGGCAGCAGGACCCAAACAGCTTTATTTGTTATACAGTGAATCACAACACTGCGCCCCCTTTCTTTTAATCCCACACCCCAAACCAGAGGAGGCAAAAAGTCAGCAAAAGAGAAATAAGCTCTGAAAAATGAACAAAGGGTTTTTTTGTAACATATAGTCTCAGACAAGGCTAGGTTTTACTGCCAATTAGGCTGCTGTTGTTGTTATTATTAGTAGAAGTAATGGTAGTATTATTGCTTTACTTATGAATAGCTACATATAAGAGAAATGATTACAGATTCTTTCTCACCTGAACAGACCACTCCAGCATCCTCACCATGGTTACACTCATGTGACTCAAATCCTCTGTGCTGACACTGAGTCAGAGACCTTTCACTTCCTGAACAATTCACATTATCAAGCCAGATTTGTCCAGTTCCTTGACCAAAATGGACTGACTGAGTTGCATTCAGTGCTGCACCACAGCCCAGCTCCCTGCACACCACCTCAGCATCATTTAAATCCCAGTTGTCATCACAGACTGTTCCCCAGACGTTGTTGTGATAGATTTCAACTCTTCCGGAGCACCGAGTAGACCCAGACCCAGCTAGTCTGATCTGAACACCTAGTCTCAGAACACAGAAGACAAATCAGTGCTGGATAGAACATGTGTTTGTTTGTCTTTTAGTCATGACAGAAACCGTTATTGTAAGACAAATTTGGCAAATGTTATGATGCATTATACTTTTCATCACCCATACAGACTGTGAGAAATATCAAACACCTTTCACAGTAGATCAAACACTCGATGAACTTCATCACCTACATTACAGTTTCATTTACTGTATTGAGCAACATTTCCCACTTGTTATTCTGCTCTTCAATTCTAAAAGCATTCTGCAGGGTGTGGTTAGCAGCTCATATAGTGCTGCACCTGAACAGTGTTACATTTCACACCACAATGACTCAGTGACAGAGCTGCTAAAATACACAGAAAAGGATACATTTATTCAAAATACTTTATCTGAAACCTTTTCTCACCTGAACAGATGACACCAGCATCCTCACCATGGTTACAGTTGTGCGACCCAAATCCTCTGTGCTTACACTGAGTCAGAGACCTTTCACTTCCTGAACAGGCCACCTCATCAAGCCAGATTTGTCCAGTTCCTCGACCAAAATGGGCTGACTGAGGGGCACTCAGTGCTTCACCACAGTCCAACTGTCTGCACACCACCTCAGCATCATTTGAGTCCCAGTTGTCATCACAGACTGTTCCCCAGACGTTGTTGTGATAGACTTCAACTCTCCCAGAGCACCGAGTAGACCCAGACCCAGCTAGTCTGATCTGACCATCTATCAGGCATGTAAGACATAACATAGAATATTTTAAAGACCAGTGTTGGGCAAGTTACTTCCAAAATGTAATACATTATAGATTACTAGTTACTGTCAATTGATAGTAATTAGTTAGATTACAATATTACAGTCTCTGAATTGTAACGCTTTACATTACTTTTGCGTTACTTTCATTGCTGATTAATGGGAGCATTATGCTCATAGTACGATGTGCCTGCATATGTGGGTTTTGTCTCCCCATTAAAAAAGATGCTGTGCACATTTATGCATGAGGTACAGCAGCATACAGCAGTCGTTGATTACTTGACTCACCTGACAGCCTCTCTGATCATGAAAGTAATAAGTTAAAGCAAAAACACACAGCCTATAGAAATGTATTTGATTGATCCATCAGGGGAGCTAACGTAGTTTGCACCCTGCTGACCACTGTATTCCAGCAACAGGAAATAACGTTATTCTACTCATGGATTTGTTTTTCTGCTGCCAAAATGTTCCTTGGTGTTGGTGAATTATTAAAAAAATAAAACACCACTTAATTGGGTTAAAATGTAACACGTGTTACTGAGATTGTGACGGTTATAATATTACCGTCTTTTTTAAGTAATGCGTTATATTACTGCTTTACAGCAAAAAGCAGTACATTATGGTAATTGCATTACTTTTGTAATGCATTATTCCCAAATCTGATAAAGATTATCAGATGCTGATAATCATCTGACACGGCTGCTCTGTGTCTTTTTCAATGAAACATTTCACACAGCTTGTCCTTCCTAATACTTCCTCTTTCTGGTGTTTTTCGTCTTGGTTTAGAGCTCAGAAGCTCAGAAGCTCTAAACCACCAACCAAAAGCTCGTCGAGGGAGACGAGTGCACAGAATGGGCAGCGTAAGCCAGGGGTGAGCGCTTGACCAGCATGCTCTGGACAGAGGCACATCTCACATCGACAGTGGAAGTCCTCCGGCAGGATGACTTTTCACTTCCTGAACAGCCCACCTCATCAAGCCAGATTTGTCTGCTTCCTTGACCAAAGTGGGCCGATTGAGGGACTCTCAGTTCTGCAGCCCAACTGTCTGCACACCCACTCTCATGAAAGACAAATCATTGTTGGCTTGCTGTAGTGTAGTCATTCAACCCTGGGCCCGAACAACACTGAACATCTTCTAACTTGTCTGAGTGTGAGCAGCAGGATCATCAGCCGGCAGTACATCATGTCTATGAGACAATGTCAGTTTTCACCGTGGTGTCCTGCTAAGCAAGAGGTTCAACGTAAACCAGCAACCAGTGATTCATAAATGTTTACCTTCAACTATACAGCCCTTACTTCAATCCAACAGAAGAATTTTTGTCTTACGGGCAATGGAATTGGCCTGTGGTGAGATAGGTGTGGTGTGCTGTTACAGTCAGACTGCGTCCAGCACTTCCGAGGGTTTTCCTTCTTTGCTTGGTGAGGGACAAGGTTGCATGTGATGTGATGATGTGGATGAAGTCTCTTACTGTATGGACTTTGATTTTGCAGTTGCACAACAGGTTTGAGTGTAATCTGCTTTTCATTTATAGTTTTCTTTGTTCTTTGGGCTTACTGTATTTGAATATACACACATTCAATACTGTATTACTTGCAGTGCTTACAGTATGCTATATATTTACTGAACTAAATTCTGAATACTTTACTTTTTAAATTGGAAAATGTGTTTCTTGTATGCAAAAGAACATTTTCTGTAACTACATGCTCTGCACGCTGTCCCCTCAATGTTTTTGCTGTAGTATCTAAAGAAAGCTCTGTAGTGTTTTACATATGGACTGGCTGCGTTTGTTTGGAAAGCATTGTTTGATTTTTAGGACAGATCAAATGGTTTTGAGGGAAGTTTTTGATTTTGCCAGAAGAATCAGGGGGTTTGTGAATGTGGTTTAAATACTTGGTTTTCTGTTTTAAGTTTTAAGAATATGGCTGAAGGTTTGAAGAAATGTGTCTTGGCAATTGTGACAAACTGTAAAAGCAAAATAGTGGCTGATGCAAGCAACAGAGAAAACATGCGTGTGCTTCATTTCTAAGTGAGGTTAGATGCTATTGAAAAGAGGCTTATTTTTTGACAAGTGATTTCATAAAAAACCAAAAAACAAAACATATTTTAAATATAAACAAATTTGATCCACAGCAGTGGATGGTATTATATCATCATTTTCTCCACAAATGTCCACAGTTTATTCCACAAATGGCTGGGTTACCTTCATGTAGTCATCTTCATCACCACTGCTTTCTTCTTCTTCTGCTTGTTCTCCTTCTTCTCTGTTGTCCTTTACACTGACACAGGCCTCTGTGGCCTTTACAGAATTAGCATCGGGGCGCATTTCCTCATAATCATAATCTTCATCACTCTTCTCGCCTTCATCTCTACCTGCTTCCTCTTTGCGTTTCAGCCTGGTGTGTACAGGATCAACATTCACATCGTCCTCCTCCTCCTCATCATCTTCATAATGGTTGCTGCCTCTGACAGTCACTGACACACAAGCATCAGGACAAAAAATTTCATGAATATCTCAACCAATTCTTTACAACCCTTCAATCACAAACTTCGGATGGAAGTGTTTTTCTTAGAAAATGTAAAAACTAAGCAGTCTTTTTATATTCACATATACTACAACAGTTATCTCATTGTGCTTTTCATACAGGGCAGGTCTAACCGTACTCACATCAAACATAATATTGATCATATCTAGTAAAGAAATACTAACTAAGGGTAAAATTTCTTGAAGCAGTCTAGTCGGTATGGGCCTTAGTCTGCATGTCTTTGGACTGTGGGAGGGATAGAACCCACACAGACATGGGGGAGAATATGCAAGGAAAGGCCTGGGACCACCAAGGTTAAAACCCATGACCTTCTTGCTGTGAGGAGAGCTAATCACTGCACCATCGTGCCGCACACCGGTTTGTGAACACTCTGACAGAAGCCAACTGAATCTAATTGTGAGATAAACGCAGAACTAAGGCTATCATTCTCAACATTCACATGAATATAAAAATCACCTACAATACGAACTTTATCGGTTTATGGACAAAACTTGCCAAAATATATACCAGGTTATTGGTACAGTATAACAAATAGGCTTGAGTTTAAGATAGCTGCACTTCGGCCTGTGATTTGAGGAATGTGAATATTAATACAACTAGAGAAGTGGATTCATTTATCTTTACATATTCTTCATCACCCAGCCAGGTAATTAATATGATATTAATTCATTTAATAGTACACCTTTAGATGAGAGAGATCTTTAAAGAGTCCACATTTAATTCTCCTAGACACCATCACTATGGCCCTGCGATGGACTGGCGACCTGTCCAGGTTGTTTGTTATTTAGATATAGACAGATATGTTCATGGTTGTCAAGAGGACCACTCCATTCTCCGGCCCATTGTTTCAAAAAGCATCAGGCCCTACCATGTACTACTTTGATGAAGAGTTATCCGTCACGGTCAACCTCATTAAAAATGATTTTGAGCAAAATCTTAACAGATAACAACCAAGGTCTGAACTGAGCTGTGGATTTACCTAGTGCTGAAGCAGAACTATTGTATTATTAAGTGTGCAGCAGAGAATTAGCTGTTGTAATGAAGAATCTAACACATTTAACTAGTTTCAGTTAGAGAAGCCAACACACAAGCACCGGACACAGAAATGAGTCAATATGCTTACCGCAGCTGATCAACGTCCAATCTATGTGTCCTGGTGAGCACACACACTGAGTTTGGACAAGAGTTTCTGACTCGTTGGCTCGTCGTCTTCTCTTGACAACCAGACCGACCACCACGAAGACCAGTAGGAGCAGCAGCAGACCCCCACCTGCTACTAAGGAGACCAGCAGCAGCAAAGGCACTAGGAGAGAAAAACTTAAAGACTTTATCCTGAACATTGTGTCCATTTGCTCATTGGGATAAAAAAAGTCATCTTACGCTTTATCAATTATCTCTCAGCAAAGCGAAGTTACAATTCTTTTTTACAGTATGTCTATACTGCACATGTAGCCTAGAGGAAAAAGGAAAATTCCACTAGATGGCACCGTGACCTTTTGGGTATCCTCACATTTAGGCATTCCAGATGAGTACAAAGTCCAAAATGTTGGCTTTAGGTGGTGATTCAGTGGTCAGATGTTTACAGATGTGTCCACCTGTTCTGAGTTACTAGTTAAATGACGGCAAGGCCAGCTCTTTCTGAAAGCTTTGGAAGTTCATCTTGTAGGGATTTATATTTTGTGTTCATTTGTGTTTGAGAACATTTAGCACTGTGCATAGTACCAGAAGTAATGTTTGTTTTCATTGAATATGGAGTTGATGGCTGGTATCCTCTATGTGTCATATTGATGTCTTTTGGGTTATTTAGATCTGTTGCGTAGTTTTATAAGTGGTACTGCTGGGCCGGTGGTCCTTAGGGACACCGACTTTAAGGGGGTGTGTGACAGTCCTGCCTAATTGGGTGGTGCTGGGCAGTTTACTGATCTCCTTTTGTCCCTGAAGGTATTAACGCACAAACCAGATTGGGAGCACCTGGGCCTGACACTGTGGGAGGATAAATACTCCGGCCCTTTTGCTCTCGCTCTCTCTCTCTGATCTGGTCCTATTCCTGCCAGCAGCAGCCGCAGCACTCCTGTGTTTTGTTACATTATGTTTGTTACCACTCCTCAACACCCAAGCTCCATACTTGTCACTCATCCACATCTACACCACTGATTTTACTGATTAACACACTCTACATCATTGATTATTAGTTATTGAAGTTGTTACAATAAATATGTTTAATTTTGGCAATCCTCCGTGTCCACTCCGCATTTGTGATGGCCTTTGAGCCGGGTTATGTCAGTGTATACAGATAGAAAAACGTTAATTTCACTCCATATCACATGTTAACTCTTTAACATTTAAACATTCAAACCAGGAATGTTATTTGTGCTCACACTACTGAGCCATAACTATCTTCACTATCAAATTTTAAATCAGTGTCCGCTAAATATTTCATCAGCCCCCCCCCCGGATCATAAACTGTGCATATATCAGTTTAGTTTTCGTGTATAAAATGCGCTGCAGTGATTCACCCGGCATATCTTCACGACCTGCACTTATGGACTGTGAAATTAAAATGTCTGGAAGTAAAGCTAGAGACAGCTCTCACACAATCGCTACTCTCCATCCTCATCATAAGTCCTCAGACCAAAAACCGAAAAACCAACATTAAAAAATGTGTTTCTATCTAAAGTCTTATAATAATATAATTCAATAAAATGATTCTATAAATCTCTCTGAATCTTCTTTTGTTTTTCAACAAGAAGCATCAAACAATATGTAGGCTACTTTCTAATTTCCACATCACAAACACCTCAATTTCTGTATCATAAAAACTCTTTTCCCGTCTTTTTCAAACCATCAAATAAAATATTTCTTCTCTCTTCAACTTCAGTGATCAGCTCCTAGATCCTGTTTTTTTTTTTTTTTTCACGTATTTGTCTTGCATTGTCCCACTGGTGACAGATATGACCCTCCTGGAGTGCAGGCCTCATGGGCCCACAGAGAAGTCTACACATCTTAGGGTACTTTCACACCTATAACAAAATAACCAACCAAATAACAAAAACTAGATTTGAAAAAATGTCGTTAACTGAAATAAAAATAAAATGGCTGAGAGGCTTTACAAAAAAATGTATTATAATGTATACTAAAACTGTATTATAATTTTGTGAAACTAACTAAAACTAACTAAAATAAAAGAGTAAATGTCCTTAGCTTTCGTTTATTTATTTATAATAGGGGGAGTCTGGCCGGACCGACAGTTCAGAGGTGTGTACGGTGCTCAGCAAATGTGTTTGTTTGTCATTTGGTCATGACAGTAACCCTTTTTGTAAAAAAAAAAAATTGGCAAAAGTTGTGATTCATTTACATTGTTCACATTCAGAAATATAAAAAAACTGTTAAAGGTAAATCAAACACTTGCATTAAAGTTTCATTTAATGTGTATTAAACAACTTGTTATTAAAAGCATTCAGCAGAGTGTGGTTAACAGCTCTCATCTAGTACTGCATGTGAACAGTGTTACATCACACACCACAATGACTAAGTGTCAGTGCTGGGCCACAGCCAAACTGTCTGCACATCACCTCAGCGTCATTTACATCCCAGTCATCATCACCATGTAGACCCAGACCCAGCTAGACTGATCAGAATGCCTTTTGGGTATAAGACATAACATAGAATATTTTAAACACAAACTAACAATACTGTATGCATGACACAGGAGAATGAACTGACCTGCAGCAGGTGAAGAAGATGTCTGGAGGAAAAAGACTGTGGAACAGAAGAAATGGCTCATTACATTCAGTAAACTGAAAAGTGCAGAATTAAAGTTTGCCTTGTTTCTGTTTTTAGAGTCCCTTGTTTATTTCAATGATAGGAAGGATCTTTAAATGGAAAGATTGCCCCTGACAGACTTCTGTTATATGTAATACTACAACCCTGCTATTACTGAAACTGGAAAGTATGTCTTATTAAGGGCCAAATAACGAAGCTTTCTCTGCTGCAGCTCCCCATAGCTGACATGACTGCTGCTCTGTGTTATTTATCAGTACGAGTACAGATGACCCATGAAACCTGGTGCACAAAAACATTACACACAGCTTATCCTTCCTGAAATACTTCCTTTTTCGGGTGTATTTATAGTACTAAAAGTCAGTGGCTCTAAACCACCAACCAAAAGCTGAGCAGTGAAAGGAGTAGGTACCTCGCTGAGAAGTCAGATGTGTCAAGCCTGATGCCTGCAGCTCTTTCGCCAAGTACAACGCGAAAATCCTGACATCAGGATAGCCACCACCAAATTTAAGGGGCACGTTCAGCCACAGTGTTGGGTTATGTAAGTGCACTGCCTTCATATTTGTTTTCCTTTAACCATGTGACCGGTCAGAACTGACCAGGTCTGGTTTGAATGTTTATGACGTATAAATTAGCAGCCAATTCTGTGTTACACGATTTAGGCAATTTCATTCCAGCTCATTACCGCAGGGTTTTGGAATTGATGGTCAATTTAGAATGCAGAAAATGCAGTCATAGTAGTGAAGATAATATAATATAACAGAATATACAACTGTCGTCCAACTGAATATTAGTGTGTGTGTTTGTGCTTGTTTGTCTTGCATTGTTCCACTGGTGACAGATATGACCCTCCTGGAGTGCAGGCCTCATGGGCCCACAGAGAAGTCTACACATCTTAGGGTACTTTCACACATGTAGTTCCCTTCATTTGGTCCGGACCAACGTTATTATCGTAAACAAAGACGAACAAAATAACAAAAACTAGATTCGAAAAAATTTTTACTGAAATTTGTTAACTGAAATAAAAATAAAATGATAACCAACTAAAACTGTATTATAAGTTCACAAAACTAACTAAAACTAACTAAAATAAAAGAGTTAATGTCCTTAGTTTTCTCTGCGATGGACTGGCTGACCTGTCCAGGGTGTACCCTGCCTTTAAGCCCTATGCCAGCTGGGATAGGGTCCCCCGTGACCCTGTATGCAGGATAGCGGTTGGCAATGGATGGATGTCCTTAGTTTTCGTTTAATTATTTATAATAGGGGGAGTCTGGCCAGACCGACAGTTCAGAGGTGTGTATGGTGTTCAGCAAATGTGTTTGTTTGTCATTTGGTCATGACAGAAACCCTTTTTGTAAGACAAATTTGGCAAAAGTTGTGATTCATTTACATTCTTCACATTCAGAAATATAAAACACTTTTAAAGATAAATCAAACACTTGCATTACAGTTTCATTTAATGTGCATTAAACAACATTTTACACTTGTTATTAAAAGCATTCAGCAGGGTGTGGTTAGCAGCTCTCATGTAGTACTGCATGTGAACAGCATTACATCACACACCACAATGACTAAGTGTCAGTGCTGGGCCACAGCCAAACTGTCTGCACATCACCTCAGCGTCATTTACATCCCAGTCATCATCACCATGTAGACCCAGACCCAGCTAGACTGATCAGAATGCCTTTTGGGTATAAGACATAACATAGAATATTTTAAACACAAACTAACAATACTGTATGCATGACACAGGAGAATGAACTGACCTGCAGCAGGTGAAGAAGATGTCTGGAGGAAAAGACTGTGGAACAGAAGAAATGGCTCATTACATTCAGTAAACTGAAAAGTGCAGAATTAAAGTTTGCCTTGTTTCTGTTTTTTAGAGTCCCTTGTTTATTTCAATGATAGGAAGGATCTTTAAATGGAAAGATTGCCCCTGACAGACTTCTGTTATATGTAATACTACAACCCTGCTATTACTGAAACTGGAAAGTATGTCTTATTAAGGGCCAAATAACGAAGCTTTCTCTGCTGCAGCTCCCCATAGCTGACATGACTGCTGCTCTGTGTTATTTATCAGTACGAGTACAGATGACCCATGAAACCTGGTGCACAAAAACATTACACACAGCTTATCCTTCCTGAAATACTTCCTTTTTCGGGTGTATTTATAGTACTAAAAGTCAGTGGCTCTAAACCACCAACCAAAAGCTGAGCAGTGAAAGGAGTAGGTACCTCGCTGAGAAGTCAGATGTGTCAAGCCTGATGCCTGCAGCTCTTTCGCCAAGTACAACGCGAAAATCCTGACATCAGGATAGCCACCACCAAATTTAAGGGGCACGTTCAGCCACAGTGTTGGGTTATGTAAGTGCACTGCCTTCATATTTGTTTTCCTTTAACCATGTGACCGGTCAGAACTGACCAGGTCTGGTTTGAATGTTTATGACGTATAAATTAGCAGCCAATTCTGTGTTACACGATTTAGGCAATTTCATTCCAGCTCATTACCGCGAGGGTTTTGGAATTGATGGTCAATTTAGAATGCAGAAAATGCAGTCATAGTAGTGAAGATAATATAATATAACAGAATATACAACTGTCGTCCAACTGAATATTAGTGTGTGTGTTTGTGCTTGTTTGTCTTGCATTGTTCCACTGGTGACAGATATGACCCTCCTGGAGTGCAGGCCTCATGGGCCCACAGAGAAGTCTACACATCTTAGGGTACTTTCACACATGTAGTTCCCTTCATTTGGTCCGGACCAACGTTATTATCGTAAACAAAGACGAACAAAATAACAAAAACTAGATTCGAAAAAATTTTTACTGAAATTTGTTAACTGAAATAAAAATAAAATGATAACCAACTAAAACTGTATTATAAGTTCACAAAACTAACTAAAACTAACTAAAATAAAAGAGTTAATGTCCTTAGTTTTCTGCGATGGACTGGCGACCTGTCCAGGGTGTACCCTGCCTTTCGCCCTATGCCAGCTGGGATAGGGTCCCCCCCGTGACCCTGTATGCAGGATAAGCGGTTGGCAATGGATGGATGTCCTTAGTTTTCGTTTAATTATTTATAATAGGGGGAGTCTGGCCAGACCGACAGTTCAGAGGTGTGTATGGTGTTCAGCAAATGTGTTTGTTTGTCATTTGGTCATGACAGAAACCCTTTTTGTAAGACAAATTTGGCAAAAGTTGTGATTCATTTACATTCTTCACATTCAGAAATATAAAACACTTTTAAAGATAAATCAAACACTTGCATTACAGTTTCATTTAATGTGCATTAAACAACATTTTACACTTGTTATTAAAAGCATTCAGCAGGGTGTGGTTAGCAGCTCTCATGTAGTACTGCATGTGAACAGTGTTACATCACACACCACAATGACTAAGTGTCAGTGCTGGACCACAGCCCAACTGTCTGCACACCACCTCAGCGTCATTTAAGTCCCAGTCATCATCACCGTGTAGACCCAGACCCAGCTAGTATGATTAGAACGCCTTTTGGGCTTAAGACATAACATAAATGTCCTTAGTTTTTGTTTATTTATAATAGGACTGAAGCCTACATTTTGGGTGGATATATATGAAGCCGGGGGAACTGACGTTGCAGGGCAGTCTAGCTGGTGTAACAGTTTAACTGGTGGCAAAATTAAGTTAGTCCCAGATGTGTTGCAGGCGTGGTTTCAGAATCCATAGACTGCTATAAATTGTTTCGCTACAGTGACACCATTCACTCACATTTTATTTCACAAGGTGTATGACAAACTGTTCATCTCACAGTAACTCAACATCAGTTAAACAACGATACATGATACATATGTTGACTGGCAAGCCAATGTTGATAAAAATTGCAAAGATAGCGGAATGTCAAAGTGATCAATGGTACATAGCTGTATCACAGGTTAATGTGGACGCTCTGCCGCAGCTTACAGCGGTCTCCACTTTGTGGTCCATCTGAGTGTTAAACACCTCAGCCTGTTTCTCTTCTGTAAGTAAGAACACATTAAAACCAACCGTGGCACAAATCAGACAGACAACATGAAGATTTGGATGTTTTTTGGACATTTTGTAGTATTTTGAACAGCGACACAGTCACCTCCATAATCACGCTCGAAGTCCTCGCTTAGAACTAATTTGCAGGTGGGAGAGGTCCCTGTGAATCATCGTGCAGCTAACGATGTAGCCTACAAACAGATATACATTCAGAAGCTTATTTCTACATAACGATACATTACGAAGATACAAATCTGCATTTTTTCTAATGATTGTACTTTGTATTGTTTTATTATTTTAATGTTTTGTGAAAAAACTAAAGTGGACTGAAGTAAACTGAACTGAGCTCAGCATCCTGCAGCGACAAAGACCAAAACTAACACTAAAACTAATAAAAACTAAACTAAAACAAAGCATTTTCTAAATATAAAAACTAAACTAAACTAGGAAGTCCACATTGAAAACTCATTGAAACTAAACTGAAATTGAAGTCAAAACGAAATAAAAAATAAAAACTAATAAAAAACCAAAACTATAATAACCTTGGTTCGGACCAAGGGTAAAAAATGATGAATTTTAAGTGTACTTTTGAAATGTCGCAAAAAAGAGGAAAAAAAACACATTGTGAAATATGGGCGTTTCCATTAGCTGGTTTGGAGCGAATAAACCAGGCTATAATAAGCATAGTTGCGTCAGGAGTTGACGTTACACATGGCTGTAATTTACAAGACGTATGGGTTTCAAACCAGAAACAAAACCAGTTGCATGAACCTGAGGGCCATTGAAAAATGGAAAGAGGTTATCAGAAATGGTATTTGAAGTGGTCAAGATGCTACCAGCATGTCTCCACACGTTATGGGAGTGTTATGCCGAGTTTTGCATGCCTGCCGAGAATTGCATGCACGTCAAAATAATGCTTTTAAACGCTATGATATCATTTGTATGGTTCATTAGTGGTGATAAATAATTCGAAGTATATATTTTATTAACAAAGTCGTTAATATTTTATTACACTCAGTAGAAGCAGCATTCATTGAGATTCAGCAAAAATATGCGGTGATAACCCCATTTGATCAATGTGCAGAGCAAAGTATCTGAAAAGGGCCTTTAAAAGGTGAATGCATAATTCAGCAGAGCGGATGATGAAGGTTACCTGCCGAGATTTGCGTCCACCTTTTCTCAGCACAAATGAGCGTGATGATCCGGTGCATGAAATTCTTGACAAGAATGCAGAACTCTGCATACAACCGTGCAAGACGTGGACAGCCGAAAGAGCTGATCAGTCGTGAGTCACAAGTTCGTTACGTCAGAACTTATTCGGAAAAAAAATCTCCCATTTAGCGCATTTAGTCTTTTTCTTCAAAGCCAAAACCATCTCAAGGGAGTGAAAAAACTTTTTTGCGAAATTAAGGATTTGTTTTTCAAATTTTGCTATTTCCAACAACCTTTTCTAATTCGATACTTCAAAATGTGCATTAAAAAAACATTGATGGAAACACAGCTAGTGTTTGCTAGTGTGGGATTATACATTCATCAAGGGTTTGCTTTTGCTCTTTAATTTACTTAGAAGTGTGATTTGCTTATAATAATAATAATAATAATAATAATAATAATAATAATAATAATAATAATAATACATTTTATTTCTATAGCGCTTTTCAAGACACTCAAAGACACTTTACAGTAAAAAAGAAGTAAGTACATTTAAAAGAGGTTAAAAACATACCAAAACGAATGAGCTTGGTGTCAGAGGAGCGCAGATTGCGGGTGGGATTGTGTTGGTGGAGCAGGTCTGTGAGGTAGGAAGGGGCCTTATTATGAAGGGCTTTATGTGTGAGGAGGAGGATTTTGTACTGGATGCGTTAAGGAACAGGGAGCCAGTGAAGATTCTGGAGGATAGGGGTTATGTGGTCACGGGTGCGTGTGTGGGTGAGGAGGCGTGCAGCAGAGTTTTGAATATATTGAAGTTTGTTTAGGGCTTTGGCAGGTGAACTACAGAGGATGCTGTTGCAGTAGTCGATCCTGGATGTAATGAAGGTGTGGATCAGGGTTTCGGCAGCAGAGAAAGTGAGTGATGGGCGGAGACGGGCAATGTTTTTAAGGTGGAAGAAGGCAGTCCTGGTGACATGGTTAATGTGGTGTTCAAAAGTGAGTTTGTTGTCAAAGATCACTCCAAGGTTGCGGATTTGTGGGGATGGAGACAGGGTGGAGTTGTTTATGGAAAGGCTGAAATTGTTTGTGTTTTTTGTAAGTGATTTGGGGCCTATGATGGTCATGTCAGATTTATTGTAGTTGAGTTGTAAGAAGTTGGTTTGCATCCAGGTTTGTAAGTCGATGAGGCAGGTGATCAGAGTTTCAGAGTTGATTGTGGTGATGGATTTGGTGGAGATGTAGATCTGAACGTCATCAGCATAGCAGTGGAAGTGGAGACCATATCTGCGTATGATATTACCAAGTGGAAGAATGTAAATGATGAATAGGAGAGGACCAAGCACAGAACCTTGGGGGACGCCTTGTGGCAGAGCAGCAGTAGAGGAGGTGCAGTTATTGATGTTGATGAACTGTTCTCTGTTGGTGAGGTACGAACGGAGCCAGGAGAGTGCAGTGCCAGTAATATTGCAGTAGGTTTCCAGTCGGGAGAGAAGGATCGAGTGGTTGATTGTGTCGAAGGCTGCAGTAAGGTCGAGCATGATTAAGATGGTGAGGTGACCGGAGTCAGCGGAGAGGAGTAGATCATTCGTTATTTTGAGGAGAGCTGTGTCCGTGCTGTGTAGTGAGCAGAATCCTGATTGAAATGGTTCGAAGAGGTTGTGAGTGGTGAGGTGGGTTTGGATTTGAGCAGCGACAACACATTCCAGGATTTTTGATAGGAGGGGGAGATTGGAGATGGGCCGGAAATTGGACATGATGTCGGGGTTGAGACCTGGTTTCTTGAGGATGGGGGTGACAGCTGCAACTTTGAGTGCTGAGGGGACTGATCCAGATGTGAGGGAGGAATTAATGATTTTGATGATGAGTGGGGTGATGGATTGGAGGCAGGTCTTGATTAGGGATGATGGGATGGGGTCTAAGCAGCAGGTATTCATTGTGGTGAATTGTGACAGTTCTGAGGGGGACAGAGGTAAGAAACAAGACATTGACTGAGCGTGTGGAGGGGTGGGGGGATGTGGAGGGGTGGAGGGGACAGGGGAGGTAGTGAAGCTGCTGTAGATGGTGTCAATTTTGGACTGAAAGAAAGACTGGAAGGAGTTGCATTTGTCCACTGTGAAGGTTGTAGAGGTGTTGTCGGGGGGGTTGAGGAGTTTTTTTATTGTAGAGTAGTAGCTTAGGGTTGCTGGAGCTGGAATGAATGAGCAGTGTTGGGCAAGCTACTTGGAAAATGTAGTGAGCTAAGCTACTAGCTACTCGACATTAAATGAAGCTTCACTACACAGAAGCTACCCCCCAGTGAAATGTAGCAAGCTAAGCTACAGAAACATGGCAAAAGTAGCTTAGTTACATCTAAGCTACTTTTAATTTTTTAATAGTCTATAGTTAGGTCATTTATATATAAATATTTATATACACACACACGCAACATAGGCCTAGTTTATATTGAACCAACTTCATTCCACAGTAGCAATAGAAGAAAGACTAAAAACCTGCTCCAAACAGTGTGTTTGTGCAAGAGAGCTAAATCAGACACAGAAACTCTCCTACTTACTGCCATATCATTGCTGCTAAATGTACTTCCTCATGCAACAAACGGAGAACCATTGTTTTTTGTATAAAGAAACTTAATTATCAAATTATTAATAAATTTAATTAATTAAATATTAATTCTAGATTTTTTGTAGTTTATATGTGACTTTGTGCTCTGGCAACATTGCAACCTAAACATTCATGGCAGAGAAAGAGAGAGAGAGAGAGAGAGACTCCATCACACGTGTCTATTCCCCTGCAGCAAAGTCGCAAACATCAACCCAAGGATCGGTACGTGACGTCACCATCACAGGGAAGCGCTTCTGCCGGCTGCACATACAGGTCCGTGTGTGGCGGTGGTGTCACGTACTGATCCATCAGAAATGCTTGGGAAAATGTAGTGTGTGGAAGCTACCGCGCTACTCGGCCAATAAAAGAGCTTCGTTACTGAAAAGCTATTTGATTCAGAAAATAGCGACGCTACCACCAAGCTACTGAGAAATGTAGTTAAACTAGTAACGGCGCTACTTGTAGCGACGCTACTGCCCAACACTGTGAATGAGGTGTGAGTGAAAGGTGGACCGGGCAGTGTTGAGAGCAATTTTGTATTGGTGAAGGTAATCTGTGTATGCGTGAAGGTGAACTGTTAGGCCGGTCTTATTGTAAAGTCTCTCCAGTTGACGCTTACGGGATTTCATTTTGTGTAGTTCAGGAGTGTACCAGGGAGCTGAGTGTGTGAAGGAGACAGTTTTGGTGATAATGGAAGCCAGAAAGTCGAGACAGGAGGAGAGAGTGAGGTTGTAGTAGTCCACAAGGTCAGTGGGATCATCAGACAGTGGGGGGGGTGAGGTAGATATTGCACTGGTAAGTGAGGCTGAGACAGCCGAGGGATTGATGAGTTTGAGGGTGCGGAAAGAGATTGTGCGCTGCACTTTTGGGGAGGGAATGGGGATAGTGATGTCCATTATGATTACAAGATGGTCCGAGATGTGGAGGTTCATGCTTGAAATGTGACTTAATGTGAGACCAGTGGAGCAGACCAGATCGAGGATGTGACCATGGGAATTGGTGGGGAAGTTGATGTGCTGTGTGTATTTGAAGCAGTGTAGCAGTTCCATAAATTCAGTGGCGGATTTGCAGTAGGTGTTGTCGATATGGAAATTGAAGTCTCCAAGGAAGAGAACAGTGGGTGATATGACAGAGAGCTGGGTCAGGAAATGAGGGAAGTCGGAGAAAAAAGTGGGGTTTGGCTTGGGGGGGCGATAGATGATGGATGTGACAAGGGGAGTGGGACCAGAGAGTTTGAAGGTCAGATGTTCAAAAGACAAAACAGCAGGGGTGGAGATGGTAGTTATCTTGATGTCCTTTCTGTAGATGGTGGCAACACCACCTCCCCGTCCCTCCGTGCGAGGCTTGTCTGCATAGGTGAATTCTGTAGGTGTGATCTGGTTTAGTGAGAAATAGTCCAGGGGTTTGTGCCAGGTTTCTGTGATGCAGAAGAAGTCGATTTTATTGTCAGTGATGAATTCATTCAGGATGAGAGTTTTATTGCTTAGTGATCGAGTATTGAGCAGGGCCATTTTCAACTGATGTTGTTTTGAAATTTGTTGGGAGGACCGGGGGAGAGAATGGAGGTTGAAGAGATTTACCTGTGAATTTTTGTGTTGACATGGTGTGGAAGTGCGTTTTGATCACATTGAGGGGATGCAGTTTGGCGCTGAGAAGTGGTATGAAAATAGCCGAACAGAGCGTTTATGTGAGGGAAGGGGTAGTGATACGTGTGTGTCGTCAGAGGAAGGAGTAGGAAGGGGGAGGAACGGAAGGACGGAAGGACGAGCTGCATGACAACAGTCAAGAAAGAGAGGGGGGTGGTGGCTAACTTGACAGGCTGCAAGGGGGAGCTGGTGAGGGTAATTGAACTGGGAGCAGCCGTGATGGGCGGAGAAGAAGACTTTAGGGAAGCAATGAGTGGTGTAAATAGTCATGCACGTGAGGCAGACTGTACGGCATTTGTAAGTTGGCTGCTAAAAACGAGCTACTTAGTCTGTTGGGGTGCACTCCATCGGCCCGATAAAAAGAGGAACGGTTCTAAAACAGATTAAAATGATCAATAAAACCAAAGTTGTGGGTGTGACAGGTGGACTGAAGCCAGGTGTTGATGCTGAGGAGTCTGCTGAAGCGCTCTGAGTCATGGGACGGAGTTGGTAAGGGACCACTGATAAAAACCGATTTACCACAACTTTTTAAAAGGCTAAAAAGTTCTATAAAATCATTTTTTGTCGGTTCAGATTCCCGACGAGCTGTGTCATTATGGCCAATATGGACAAGCACCCGGTTTATGAGGGATGGGAGTGACTGCAGCAGTTCAGGTAGTTTGCTCAGCAGAGTCGGAACTGTGGCTCCGGGAAAGCAGCGTGTGGTGGCGTTGAAAAAATGGATGTTCCGGATAATGCTATCGCCCACTATCAAAGTGGTAAGGGCGAAAAGGGGGCTAGGAGATGGAGATGGAGGATGAGGGTGCTCGCGATTCAGTGGGGCTTGGGTTTTACTGCGGACTCGTGCGGGCGGGGCTGTTGAACCAGTTGCGTTCGGGCTAGAAGACGGGACCGGGCAAGGTGGTCTGCCAGAGCGTCGGAGCACGGCCTCCTTTAGAATCCTGCGCCGGGTGGAGGAGATAGATGTGGAGGAGGAAGGCCGAGCGGAGGGGAGCGAGGTCGAGGAGGAAGGCCCCTGGGTTTGTTCTCCGGTGAGATCCCGGGCCACCCGTTTGAAGTTGTGGCTCACAGCCGCCGGGGAGGAGGAGGCTGCAGGTTTAGCAGACGGTGAGGATGGGACATGGCCATGGGCAGGAGTATGCACAGGGGGGATCAGCTGGATTGTCCGGGTTGGAGACAGCCAGTGGAGCATAGCGATTGGAGAGGTTCAAGCAGGGGAGGGAGTCGGACTTTTCCGGGCTTTTCTTACGGCCCCTGATCACCACCTCAGCCCATGTTGACCCTTGGTTAGGGGTTGAGCAGGAGGGCTGATGATCAGTGGACGGATCCCATAGGACGGTGTCTTGGGTGGTTGAGCTCAGCTGTTTTTTTGAGTGTTCAGCTATCATGAAGCTGGAGATGAGTGGAAGACGGGCCGAGAAGCTGGTCAGCAGGGAGTCCTTCCTCTGCAGTTCATCAGAGAGCCGACGGATGTCCTCCTTAAGGTCACAGATCTTTTTATTTGCCTTTCTCAACAGTTCGCTGTCCTGGCAGGTCACAACAGGCATCGTAATCAGGTGTTGTCTTCGGCAGATTAAGATGGTAGCTGATGAACAGAGATAGTAGAAGGCCAGTAGAGGGCTAACAGAGGGGGGCAGTTTGAGAAGGGCAATCTATTAATTAGCTGTTGCTACAAAGCGAAATGCGTAGAAACTTACACGCAGGGGCTCCAAACTGGAGCCCACTGTGCTGGTGTGGCTTTTGATAGGAGGTCGAAGAAAGTTAGATATGAAACTTACCCCCACGGGTCCAACAAGTGGACCCGCTGAAGAGATGAGGCTCTGATTTTTCAGAGTTGGCGTGTACAGCTCTCCACAATGATCCAGGCATCCAGTGTTTAAAATGAGTGGGCTGGATTAAAAGTGTACTTTAAAACAAATCAGTAATAAAATTGTTACTTAAAGCTATGGTGTGTGCTATGTTAAAATTACTTTGGGAGAGGAGTAGTCAGTGGACAAACAAAACGCCGTGCTGCCGTAAGTGGAACCGTAAGTATCAAATAATCACTCCTTATGATTGACGTAATGATAAGATATGAACAAAATGTCTAGCATCATATTAATCAGTATATAATTAATAATAGAGCTTGTGCAGAAAACAGGAACCACACCAGTAAACTCTGCAGCATACAGAGCATACACTCACACTCATACATCACCTCACAGACACACACAGGATATACTTCTCCTACCCCCATCTTCACACACACGATGCCCTTTACACTGTCCAGACTCCATGCACATCTACATAAGGTCATAGGTCAGCCATGAGATTTACATCTTTACCAGGCATGCCTAAATAAGGCCAAAGGAAGATGTACAGCTGGGTGCGGTTTACATTATATAGTTGTTGCTTAGCAGGAAGACCTCAGACTCTTGTGGGGAACCTCAGACTTATAAGGAGGATAGCAGAGGCTCCAGATATATATCTGCTTATTGAGCTCAATAAATATGTGTAAAACACTTATAGACAAACTCATAATTTTTGAAAATGAAGTGTGGATACGGCTGGAAAATAGTATTTTATTGCACTGCAGACGGCGAAGGAGGATTGCAAGTCACTTCAGGAGGAGGTGTACATTAGTTTTGTTAAACTCTGTACGCGCATCTTCCAAAAATATTACCAATGATCCATCAGATAATGTTATGCCCTCTCTCTTTTTTTAAATGACTTTATGTGAGGCTGTGTAAAGCCTACAAGTTCTTATAATAAACAATCTCAGGGTTGGAAACACAGCTAGTGTTTGCTCTGGTCCGCATCAGTTGATGAGTTGGTGAAAAGAAACAAAATGCAGCGGCACAAGTCATGTGACAACATTCACATCACTCATTGATCTCGTCCTAAACTGCTCTTCGATTGGTCAGAATTAACCTGGGGGAACATTCCAACGGAATTCACGGAAGTAAACAAAGAGAGGAGGAAAATCCAGCAGACAACAAGTTGCTTTGCAAGTCCCACTATAGAGAGACAATTGTGGGTCAACTGTAGCCCTGGTCATCATATACTACATTGACATGTAATGGTACGCTGTCCCGGGAAAATTCAGCAGCTCATATCAAATGAAACAGTCCCTTCACTCCAGGTTTCAATGGTGAACCACCACAAGAAGGAGAATTACCCACAAACACACTAGATTCGGAGGAGACACGTTTTAATAAACATAAATCATGAAGTAACAATTGTATTTCAAACAAATGGCAAACTTATTTGCACATTTTAACAAAACTCCCTTCAGCCTCATGCATCATGGGAATTCTGAGGGAGGGACGTAGACTGCATTTGCGCAGTTATGCCCTCTCTCTTTTGTTAAATAAATTTATGTGAGGCTGTTTAAAGCCTACAAGTTCTTATAATAAACAATCTCAGGGTTGTAACAGTGTAAAACCTTGATCTCACTATGCTGTATGGGAGAAAAGTGGGCCTGGAAAGTGCTCCAATTTGATGTTGAAAAGGAGCCGTAACCCCACCTATGCTTCTGCTTGCTTGTCATTGCTTGTCAAACAATTTGATTTCTGTCCAGATTACAGGCCTATGTTACAGCCTTTAGTGCTTTTATACAAAGCCACAAACCTTATTAAAATTCTTAATAGCAAAAATTAAATTCCATTAATTCATCTAACAATATTAATGATAGCAGTTTACATATGATAATAATTACTTAAATAAAGCCATACATTCCTGAAAGTTATCATAATGACTAGATAACCAATTTCATCTGTCTGTTACACAGGAGCATGTGGACATACCCACGTAACGATAGTTGGTGGACCCACATCAACACCACCTGGACAGACGACGAGTGGCTGAAAAATAGACTTCTTGTAGAACAGTGGCCTTGGACTTTGTAAAACAGCCACAATGTTTGTTTGTTTTTTTCAATTGCTAAGATGCAACAGTCAAAAATGAAGATCACTTTTTCAAACTGACATTAACTGTTTGGCCAAGATGCATGTTGGTAATGCAGACTGTGTGAAGAGTTTTGAAAAATTGTATATTTTAATGTGCAGTCTCTTGTGTGCTGACCTTTGCTTGGCCTCTGGAGACTTAAGGGTGTACATCATATTTCGCATAAGACGCTGATGGCCAGTAAAGAGGAAGTGAAAGTTCGCTCTTGCTGCCCACTTTGACCCTTTAGATAAATACGACAGATGTGTGGATCACGCACATGAGTGGAGGCGTGAAAGGAGATGTGAAAATAAGAAGATCAACAAAGAAGGCACTTTTTGCTAATGTGACATCAACAGTTGTTAAAAGACAAGCACCTTCATTTTGTGACTATAGGAGCAGGGGAGGCCTTCCTCTTCTTTTGAAACCAGAAAGAGATGAGGAGAACAGAATCAGTGATGAAATGAATTCTGACCTACACAGCCAAAGGGCAGTAACTACACATTTGGTCAAAATTGAGTTAAGACTTGAAATGGGCTTCATGACATCTGTTCTGTCTTATGAGAAAGTCTCCTACTTAAATGTTTCCCCGTTTCAGAGAAACGAGTGTCAAAATTGCAGTAACTACAAAATCCAAGCTAATACCAAGACAAACTTTGAAAGTGACAAAGTGATGTTACTGTGCTCTGATTGGCTTTGTTTTCTCAGCTTGGACACAGCAGATACAGGTAAATTTTTGACTACTGTTTTAAAAATAACCTTGGTTTATAATTAATTTTTAATTAAAATGAAAATTCTACTGGAAACTAACACATCAACATTTATTTATTGTGTAAAATGCTAATGACGGTTGGGAAAATGAAGACAATGAAGAAGGCAATTTCTTCAAAGTCAGTTTTTTAAGAGCAAAACACTATGGTAAGGGGATATTGCAATAAAAGACAACTTAATTTTGAGGCTTACTGAGAAATTTCAACATTTGCAACTTGCAAACATGAATAAAACCTATAAAGCTATTAAAAAAATCAACATGTAGTAAGAAACACAACAAGAAAGTTGAAGAACACGTTTAGTTTGTAGATACTGCACTTTGCCTTTGCAATGCTGTTTTAGTTGGTTAAGGTCATCCAAAGGAAGAGTGCAGTATCTACTTTTTGAGGGTCAAAAGGCACATCAGTGGTCCTGGTGTTTATCTATAAAAAATGTCCTCCTAAGAAGGTACTACATGAATGTGTAACCACCGATCTAACCACAACACTGGCTAGTCTCAAAACTTTAAAGGTATTTTTCTCAGTTTCAGTGTTTGCGTAGTTACTGCACTTAGACTTTGTAGGGAAGAATTGATTTAATGTACTCTGCATTAGAAGTGATACATTTGAACCTGTTTGTGCATGCATTTGAGTTTATGTAAGAGAAGGGATGTTCATTTATTTTGTTTGAGAAGTGTGGCCTTCTATATTTGGCCTTTATGCATTCCAGGTCATAGTTATCTTCAGAAGGTGAAAGTAAAGGGCAACTGGACTTGGTTGAAGATACTAGAAGACACACACACAGAGACTGATACCTAGTCTTCCCACCACCCAGTGGAGCAACAAGCGCCAAAGCCAGATAGAAGGAACAGAACCATCTGAAGGGGGCACTTACAGCCTGTGGACACCCTAAATGGAACTTTGTGAAAACACCCACAAGATCCAGGAAGAACAAAACTACAAGGGATGAGGATAAGAAGGTCAAACGCAACAACATTGCGATTCCATACGTGTCTGGACTATCAGAGAAACTCGGGAGGATTTTCAACAAACAGCAGGGGTGGTGATGGTGCAATGGATAAGATAGATGCCTTTTGTGTGAGAGACCGGGGTTCAATCCCCCTCTATGACCCATCCACCATTGTGTCCCTGAGCAAGACACTTAGCCACCTCATTGCTCCAGTAGTGTCTGACTGTTTCTTTTTAAATGAGTAAAAAGTAACTCAATTACAATTGTGATTTGTCCAACACTGCTGCTAGATATACTGTATAAACTGAAAAGCCGCAGAGACAGAAGGCTGCTTTCTCTGTAAACCATCCAGATGATTGTGCGTGAAAATCCCAGTAGATCAGCAGTTTCTGAGATACTCAAACCAGCCCATCTGGCACCAACAACGAGTCCCTGAAATTCCCTTTCTATCCCATTATGATGCTCAGTTTGAGAAAGGTGCCTTGACCACGCCTACATGCCTAAATGCATTGAGTTGCTGCCATGTGATTAGTTGATTGGCTAATTGTGTTAGCAAGCAATTGAATAGATGTACCTAATAAAGTGTCCGGTAGGTGTATATGCATACATAACAAAAATAGTGTTCAGTGTATTGGGATTATTTGGAACATTTCAGTTCATTTCGGTTTGGTTCTTTTTTTCAACATACCCAGTGTAACTTGTCTGGCTTTACTAACCCTAACAATCGCGCTAAGCAATGAAATCAACCCAGGGTTTCCCAAACCAGCCAGTAAAATAGTTGGTGTTTGCAGTAGATGACCAAATACAAACATGGACAAATCTATATGTCAGCAGAGTGGCATATTTTATAAACAAAGCACACAAGCCAAATATGAAAATGTCAAACACATAATCTAGGCTAACTGTCTCCTAAACACTTATTCTAAGTAGTTTAACCTCAGCACTCACAGTTCTTTCCATCTTTTAGCGACTTTCGTTTAATCTCATACTGTACTTTAGCTTAGCACCTAGCAATGGCTTCTCTTTCTCCCTCTCACTCTCCTACTTTCTTCTGCTGTCAGATGTTCAGTTCCTCCTCTGCCTCCTTTAGCGGTAATGCCACGTGTAACAAGTGCAGTTAATTTGTAGATATGGAGGTGAGGCTCAGTGATTTAGAAGTCCGGCTCCACACATTGGTGGATCAGTTCTTACCTACTGTAGCTTGCCAGTCGCAGGTAGTCTGTGTGGACCGACCTGAGTTAGCCTCTGGTAGCCATCCCCTGTTGAGAGGCATCTCTTGAGCAGCCAGGAAAGGGTGTCTGGGTGACTGTCCAAAGCAGGAATAGTCCTAAGCATTCAGGTCACCAGGTCACCACAAACCTGTTCACGTTTCTAACAGATTTCCCCACTCAGCGACACACTTGGTAAGAAATCAACTCTGATTGTCGGCACCTCCACTTTGAGAAATGTGAAATTAGCAAAGCCAGCAGCCATAGTTTACAAATGTCAATACAGTAAGACTGTTATTCACGTCGGCGGTAATGACTCCCAGTTATGCCAATCGGAGGTCACTAATATTAATGTTGAATTTTGTGTATATATGCAAAAACAATGTCGGACACCGAAGTTTTCTCTGGACCCCTGCCAAATCTGACCAGTGATGACATGTATAGCTGCATTTTTGAAACCTGACTGGGTGATGGAGACTATGTTCTCTCACCCCAACCGGTCGAGGCAGATGACCGCCTACCCTGAGCCATGGTTCTGCTTGAGGTTTATGCCTATTAAAAGGAAGTTTTTCCTTTCCTCTGTCGCCTAGAGCTTGCTCATGGTGGGAATTGTTGGGTGTCTGTAAATAACATCTCAGAGTACGGTCTAGACCTGCTCTTTTATGAGAAGCGCTATGTGATAACTGTTGTTGTGATTTGGCGTTATATAGATAAAAATGAATTGAAATTGAATTGAACTTGCTGCAGCAGAAATGACAACATTGCCCCTGTAACACATAGATCAGGTTCATGAAAGTATTGATCATGTTGGTGATGCAGAGGTCTCAGAAACTCACACACAACTGGTATTATAACTTGAAATTCCTGTATGTGTATGTGTATAGGAACTACTTGGCAATAAGTCTGATATAGTGTGAAGTGCTGCATCCGATGATATCAAACACTACAGATATGTTTTTTAATTTAACTTAAAATAGCTTACAAGTAAGAATAAAATACATTTAGGGAGTTTGCATAATGAATAAATAATACATATTACTTATATTAACATCGTCAGGGGTTTTGGTAGTACAGCCCGCACAGCAGTAACAGTAGTTTCTGCCAGCACGTTTTACTCACCAAAAGACAACTATGTGTGAATTTCAACACCCTGTTTAATGCAATAGACACAGAGAAGTGTCCAGGGTCAAGAGGGGTGGTTTAGAGAATGAGATGCAGTGACACTTCTTCTTTCTGCTACATAGCAGAAACAAGTCAAAGGTTAGCATTTCACAGCCCAACCAGTAAATTAAAAATAGAAGATTGGCTGGTTCCTGCTCAAGTAATACAAGCTCATCATTAACACAAACCTCCCCTCTTTAAAGATTGGGCCAGGAGGAGTATCACTTCTTCAAAATGCCCCTTTACAACAATTTCAGGCTTTTGACTTGAAATTTTCATTTCTGGCCCAAAAACGCTAAGAACATATATTTCAGTATTCCGCATCACAGACAGCTAAAGTGAGAGAAATAAAGGGACACAGTTTGTCATATGTGGCTTTTTTTGTCAGAAAAGTGGATCCTGGCATCTAAATATTTAATTATGCACCAACAGTGTATGCATGAAGGGTGTGTGTTGAATTACATGAGTTGGATGGATGGGATTTTTCAAGTGTCAGACAGGAGGGTTACAGGACAACAGTAAACAGTTTAGGACCTCTTCATGTGATTAAACATCTATTGATTTGTTGGCAGCAGAACAAGTTGATGCCATATCAACTTTATTGTTATGACCTGTAGTCATATTGGCTTGGATGCAAGTCTCAATGATGTGTATTTCTGCCTATGGTTAGAGTTGATATGGCAAATTTAAGTGAAAATCCAGTTTACATATCCAGTTTATATGGAGCAATATCATCATTTAGCCATCTGGTTCTTTAGCTGCTTAATGCTCCATTATGTTCACTAGCTAGTCACTATCTTCACATACCAGCAATACTTAAATAATAAAGAGGCTAAAAAGTGATCATTGTGATCATTCTCTATGTTTGTGTTGTTATGAGCAACCATTTTCTCATTGCCCAACACACTCTTTATTTGAAATAGAAAAACACTCTTTAATGCAGACTCATGTTGCATCATACATTGATTATTTGTCCTGCCCTACAAAGGCAAAATACAGAGTGTAGAACTGAGAAAAATTACTTTAACATTGTTTTGTTGTACAGTCAAATGAATTGTAGGTAGAATATTAGAAATGTGGCAATTAATTGTTTTTATAATAAAGTCATTTTTCTACATAAAAATCTTGATCATCACTCTTGGTAGATGATCCCTATTTTAAATTATATATATATATAAATAGAATCTAAACTTAAAAATAATGTAAATACAAATGTATTATGTGTAGGCCTATATGAAGGTCACAAAGGTGCATTATCACTTCACACACATCATCATTTTTATAATTCCATATATGTGTAGGATAAAACATCCAAATTAATTATTTTTGCACACTCTGTACGTTAAGCGTTATCCTCGTATGGAGCCATATTTGCTGTTGGGCCCATAGTGACCACATATAATGAAGCTACAACTTGCAATATAGCAATACAGCCTTGACTGTACAAAATTACTGCACATACAACTGTTTTACATAAACCAGAATAACATATCAAAATTGTTATCCACAGACAGAGGAAAAATTGCACAATGCTTTTATAAAAAATGTCCAGGATTAAGAATTTGGGAGCAACACTGGTGGCTCTGTGAGGCTGCTGTGAGCTAAATGCTAACCACAGCATACTGACATGCAGACATATCAAAACCAAATGGATAGTGGTTTCTTGGCTCATCTAATTTATTAAAATATTATAACAACTTTGTTCTACAGCAGTGGATGGTAGTTAATATATATCTAAATCTTCATTTGCTCCATAAATGTCCAAAGATTCCTCAACAAATGGCTGTGTTACATTTATATAGTCATTTTCATCATCACTGCTTTCTTCTTCTTCGTCGTCTCCTTCTTCTTCTTCTTCTCTGTTGTCCTTCATATAATTTGTATCGGGGCGTGCTTCCTCATAATCATGATCTTCATCACTCTCCCCTTCTTCCCCTCTCCCTGCTTCCTCTGTGAGTTTCTCCTTGGTGTATACTGGGTCAACATTCACATAGTCCTGCTCATCCTCATCCTCTTCATCATCATCTTCATAATCGTTGCTGCCTCTGACAGACACTGAAACACAAGCATCAGGACAAAATGTTTCATGAATGTCAGAATCAAATGTTAACCAGCATTAAAACACACATATTGGATGGAAGTGTATTTTGAGAAAATGAAAAACAAAACAGAAACTTCCTAATGTCATGTACTATGTGTCACACATTGAGTTTGGATGATGGTTCCAGGCTGCTTGGATCGTCGTCTTCTCCTGACAACCAGACAGACCACCAACAAGATCAGCAGGAGCAGCAACAGACCCCCACCTGCTACTGAGGAGACCAGCGGCAACAAAGGCACTAGGAGAGAGAAACAAACAGTTTATCATTAAAATTGTGTCCATTTTACCATTGGGATAAATAATGTACTCTAATGCAGCCTGCATCCATCTGTTCTCTTGCTGTTGGTGTCCTGTGTGAAACCAAGTCAATGTTGAGATATTTTAACCTAAAAACCTATGGCCCTGTTCCACCACATGGTACCAGCTCAACTCTGCTGTACTTGCCTTTTTATGGTTTTCCAATGGAGAAAAGTAAAAGTAAAACTAAGGGCTGAAAAAAGCTTCCCAAGTTAAAGAATGAAAAAATCACTACAGATGGACACAAACCAGTTCAATGATACACAGCCATATAATTTCAAGGTAATCAACAGAACAACAAAATCCCAGATGCAGAGCCGAGCCATTAAGCGACTTTTACGGTGGCATAGGGCCCAGTGGCAGGCAGATGGCCCCCTAAAGTCACTGCTAGCTAGTGGAGAAAGATTCACTCAAAAAAGTGAACTAAAATACAGCTGCCTATATTATGCATCATAATAAGCACAGTGATTATACAATTAGTTGTTAACTATATTAAATCAGCTGCCCTGATGGGTCACCCCGTTCGGACCTCCCCATGACTCCTGACCCTGACTGATGCTGTGATGTCACCCGTTCCACAGGGTCAATCAGAGTCTGATCATTCGAATAAAAAACACTGATAACACGATCAACTTCAATTAATGGCATGCCGGCTTAACTCATTTAACCGTCTCCACCATCATTTAAACTTGAAAAACTGTTCCACGCTCAGTGTCCACACTTGAGGAAACACATGAAGCACATGAAGACCTTGCGAGTGCAATAACAGCGCGCTACTGTTTGTGGACAGAGTTTAGGGCAAAAGGTTTTGTGACTTTCCGGGTGGGTGAAATAGGGTGAAGCGTCTCCACATTAAAAGAGCGCTGTGTACATTTAGGCACTTTGTACAGCAGCATAATTTCACGCTTCAAATCTCGTGACACTCCGTCATCAGTCAGAATCTAACGTTGATTAGCTTAATGTTCTGTGTTCTCCTCCACATACAAAAGGTCTCACACGCTGTCCATGTTCATACAGTGAAAATGTTTGGAGTCCTCCTGATTATTCCTGAGCTACGTCAGAGCGTTTAAATTATTTCAGAAGCTAAAAGTAGAATTCTGTTCCCTCTGCAGAGTTTGCTGTCTGTCCTGTCAAGTTTATAACAACAGGTTTTGAGTTTTGCTGCATAAATGTCCCACGATATTTGCTGTTACACAACTGCGCCCATAGAAATGTTTAAAATGACTGACTGACTTTAAAGCAAACCGTTAAAGAAAACACTCGTACATCAAGGCGATAAATAAATCACCTAGAAAGGAGAGGTAGAGGTGGGATAAATCTGAGAAAATAATTAGTTGTGTTGGGGGCCTTAGGATGATTTGTGCATAGGATTATTAAGATATTGTCAGAGCTGATCCGCGCATCACACCAATGTAGCTCCTATAATCGTGACAAAACAGTGCAAACAGCTGCTGACGTCAAATAATTAGGTTGTATCACCAAGAATATCCTCAGCATTAACCTGCTGTATTTTATGTAGTCATATAGTAACAATAGCACCCATTATGCAGTCTGCACATGTCATTTGCACGCTGTGTTCATCCCTGTCAATAGGGGGTGCTATCACCCTTCTAGGTCCGGTATGAAGTATCTTTTGACTGTCATGTGCCAAGCTACTAGGTATCCAGCTGCATACCCTCTGCGGTCAATAACTACCAGGTCTGTCGTTAAAGCACTCTCCCAATTCATCTCAGTTTTTGGCATCCCTAGGGTCATTCAAAGTGATTAAGGCTCTAATTTTTCCTCCCATATGTTTGCACAGATTTTAAAGCAACTTCGTGTGAAACACTCTCAGTCATCTGCCTATCATGCACAAAGTCAAGGGGCAATGGAGCGTTTTCACCAGACGTTAAAGTCACTGCTGCGTGCCTTTTGTACAGAGCTAGGCAAGGATTGGGAGGAGGGTTTGCCATGGTTAATGTTGGCAGCCAGGGAGGTGACACAGGAGAGCACTGGGTTTAGCCCCAATGACTTGGTGTTTGCACATTCTGTACGGGGTCCCTTGGCGGTGCTGAGGGACAATTTTAAGAGTAGTACTCCCCCAAAAAACCTGGTTGATTATGTCAATGGTTTTAGGCAACGACTGTACGTTGCAGGGGAGTTGGCAAAGGAGAAACTGGCAAAGGCTCAAGAGAAAATGAAACGTGTTTATGATAGACGGGCTGTGCAGCGGGAGTTTAGTCCAGGTGATCAAGTGTTGGCCCTTTTGCCGATTGTTGGATCACCTTTTCAGGCCAGGTTCACTGGTCCGCACACAGTGTTGCAGAAGATTTCAGCGGAGAACTACTTAATTTCTACTCCAGAACGGAGGAAGAAATCACAGCTATGCCATATTAATTTGTTAAAGCCGTACTATTCTCGTGTAGTTACGCCGGGTGTAACAAATGTATGTGATTTGGGGAGTGTTAAGCCTGTTGCTGTGGTGGATTCTTCTGGTCAGTCATTGGTAGATAAGAATGTAGATTCACACATTTTTGATGAAGCGATGTATGGTCGTCTGAAGAACACTGAGACTCTTAAAAACTTGGATAGGTTTTTGAGTCATTTGGATGAAGCAAAGCGTGTTGAGTTGGCGGGGCTAATTCACAGCTTTCCAAGTTTGTTTGGTGACACACCTTCACAAACTCATCTGCTGGAACATGATATAGAAGTAGGAGATGCAAAACCAATCAAACAGCGTTTCTACAGAGTTTCCACAGAAAAGTGTAAAATCCTAGATGCTGAGGTTGTTACGACCCTAGGGGTCATGTGTTTGAGTTGGGTGTGTCTTTTTCTCTCTCCCTTGTAGTGGCTTTTTTTTCCCTCCAATACCTTGGCTGCATGAGTGAGTGGCAGCAGGTGTGCCTGATCTCCATTCAGTGCTGGAGGATAAGAAGGCTGTTTTTTTCACAGCATGCTCTCTATGTTTCTTCCTTGCTACCTGTGAGCAGCCTACCGTCAGCCCAGCGAACAGAGCCAGCCAGTTTAACCAGTGGGTTAAACACCATAGAGTCTGTGAGTCCAGTACTGTGTCTGGTTACCACCTCAGTGGATGAGGACTTTTAGTGAGTTTGTTTAGTTTTGTTTAGCATTAGACATTGTTCCCTCAGTTACTCACCTTGTGTTTATTATTGTATTGCCTTGTGGGCTCGCTCTCCTTATTTTTTGAGAGAGTCGTTTTATGTTGCTTCTCCTTTATCATTATTGAATAAATATACTTCTAGTTGACACACAATTCCTGACTTCCTGTCCTCTTTTGCCCCGGTTTTCATTCAATTATTGTTGCTCCTCCTCCCCCTGGACTTACCACCTGGAGGAACGTAACAGTTCCTCCAGGTGTTCCTCCAGGTGTTCTCTAACAAGTACATGTTAGAGAACAACATTGCTGAACCGTCTTCTTCTTGCTGGGCTTCACCGTGCTTGCTGGTACCTAAATCTGATAATACACCTAGATTTTGCTCGGATTTTTGAAAAGTTAATAGTGTCACAAAGCCGGATGCATTCCCTCTTCCACGGATGGATGATTGCATCGACCAGGTTGGCTCTGCAAAATTCGTAAGTAAATTTGATTTGCTTAAAGGGTATTGGCAAGTCCCGCTATCAAAGAGGGCATGAAAAATCTCAGCATTTGTAACACCGTCTGGCCTGTTTTCGTATAAGGTGATGCCTTTTGGCTTGCGTAACGCGCCGGCAACTTTCCAGCGATTAATGAATATGGTGATTGGTGATTTAAAAGGTTGCTCTGTTTATTTGGATGACGTAGTGATCTACAGTGACACTTGGGACGCACATGTGTTGTGCATTCGTGCTCTGTTTTAACGTTTGGCTGCTGCACGACTAACTGTTAATCTGGCAAAGTGTGATTTTGCTCGTGCCAGTATAACTTATCTAGGACATGTCGTGGGTCAGGGCAAGGTGCAGGTGGTGAAGGCAAAGGTGCAGGCGGTGGAGCAGTTTCCCCCTCCAACAACAAAAAAGGAATTACTGAGGTTCTTGGGGATGCTGGGCTACTATCGCAGTTTTTGCAAGAACTTTTCTTCTGTGGTTGCTCCCCTCACTGATTTGTTGAAGTCAAATGTGAAATTTGTGTGGTCTCCTGTCTGTCAGCAAGCTTTTCAGAACGCCAAAGACCTACTCTGTAATGCTCCAGTTGTGCAGCTCCTTGTGTTGGGAGGCCGTTTAGCCTGCAAGTGGATGCCAGTCACGTAGGGGCAGGTGCAGTATTGATGCAGTCTGACAGTCAGGGTGTGGACAGACCTGTGGGTTTCTATTCCAAGAAATTTAATAAGCATCAACTTAACTACTCTGTGATTGAGAAGGAGACTCTGGCTTTAGTGTGGGCTTTAATTCATTTTGATGTGTATGTGGGTTCTGGGTTGCCAATCGTGGTTGTTACGGATCGCAATCCTTTGACATTTCTTAATTCCTTGAAATGTCCCAATCAACGATTGATTAGATGGGCCCTTATGTTCGATCATATTGTTTGGACATACGCCACATCAAAGGGTCAAACAATGTGGTGGCGGACGCGCTGTCCCGTGCCCCTGTGATGTAATCTGTACAGTCTCTTTTCCCTTATGCAGGGTACGAGAAGGATTCTGATAGGATCTGTGGATGACAGGTTGTACGTTTGTTTTGGTTTTTTATGTATTGTAGATTTCAGTTGAGTATGTACAGGTTGTGCCAACTGTCTTGTTGGCGCCCCGTCTTTATGAAGTGACATCCCATCTTTAGTGTCCTGGGATGTCTGTCTCTTTATCTTTTGTTGCAGATGTCAGGAGGCGGGATTGCAATCAGTTGTTGGAGCCACCTGGGCCCGGTGTTCTCCGCTATAAGAGCGAGTCTTTTTGTCTGCGGCGAGAGGGCTAGAGAGGAGGGACTCTTGGTTCCCTA
Source organism: Lepomis macrochirus (assembly GCA_024633595.2). Lineage (NCBI taxonomy): Eukaryota > Metazoa > Chordata > Actinopteri > Centrarchiformes > Centrarchidae > Lepomis > Lepomis macrochirus. The sequence continues at coordinate 32,851,401 of JALXJV020000007.1, read as the reverse complement.
CGCTCCATGCTCCCTGCTATTTTTTGTTCTTTTTACCACACAACACTCCACACACAATTTCCTCACGCATGCACACCTACAGACATGACTGATCTACTGATTATCACACTTCATAGGCATTTTGAATATTGAGTTGTTTTTTGATTATGTAGTAATAAATGAATGGTACCTTATGGCAACTTGTGTTTTGTTCTTTTTGTCGCGGTGTTGAGCCAGCCGTGACAAATCAGACAAGGTAACAGTCACAGTAACTGTACAATGTAACTGAAATTATGATTGATTGTTGAGTTGAAGGGTAGCAAGATTAAGCCACAATCTTCAGCTTTCAATGTATAGACGTGTGTTTGTTGCTCTCCGTCTGGGCCGTGAGTTTGGAAAACTAGAAGACGTTTTGTCCCTTATCCTAGAGACTTCTTCAGTTCTGAACTGTTGGATAACTATGACCTTGGATGACTGAGAACCTTCACAGATACCTGATTACTAAAATCATTGTTAGCTGCAGCCCTAATAAATAGGGATGAGCGAGTACAGCATTATCTGTATCTGTTAACCATATGAATTATCTGTATCTGTATCCGTACTCGGATTGGGCGGGGCCTGGACCGGAAGTGGGCCGAGTTGTCTTGAAATGGGCGGGGCTTTAATGGTATGTTATTTTAAGCATGCAATTGATACGGGTTAATCAGAAATTGTACAAGAGAAGAAGAGTTTTCAAACTCAACATAACTTTCTTTTTTTAACTTTAAATTATTTTATGAACGGCTAACCTGCTCCAAGCAGGTTACGTTCCAGAAAAGAGATTAACTCTGTGAAAACGCTGCCTACTGACCAATCAGCTCTCTGGAAAATGACATCACCATCTGTAGGAAATCCCACAGACTGTTTTAGCCAATAGGCTGCTTTATGTTTGCAGCTGTGATGTGGAGAAACTCTTGACTAGACTGATTAAAAGCCTCAGGCTAATGTTGCCTACAGGTTTTTACAGTACAGCAGGATCAGCCTACTTACTGCCTTTAAATGTCTTTAAGATTTTTTATTTGCTCCCAGTCCGTTTCACACAGCCTGATGCAGCCATTAAAATAAATGGATTTTATTTTTCTTATGTGAGGCTGAATAAGATGAACAGTTTGGTATTGAAATAATAAATTTTAATCTGAATGTATTCTGTTTATTTAGGTTAGTATTCTTAGGCCGACTACAGAGACTGTGGTCATGTTCCGTCCCACCTTTTGCGATGTGGGTGCAAAAGGTGGGACGGTGAGTTTTCAGCAGCTTTTAAAATGTTCAGGTTCAGTCTTTCAGACATCATTTGAGCACATTTTATAGCAAGAAGGGATTTTTTCGTTTCACTGCTTTATGAAGTTAATTTAGAACAATGTTTGGAACACTTTCGAATGTGTTAAATAAATTAATCTCATTTTTGAAGTGGCGACAAGTTTTTTTTAAAGTGACGGAGAACGGCCGAGTCTTTTAATGTGAAACGCCGACACACAGCTGAGCTGAAAGCTGATATTTTTTTATCAACACATTATTATAGACTACGCCTGTTCATTTAGACATTCACACTGTCTGTGATTTTCTGTCTCCCTGCATGTGTCAGTTTCAGCCGTCCTACTGTCGTATTTCTGTAGTGTTACAGTTTAATCCTCGATGGTAAAATATGACGCTCTGCTGACAGTGGACCTGTTCATGTCTGTTTGGTCATCTGCTGCTTATGTGAACGCGCTCCCGGCTGGATCGGGAAACCCTGGGTTAATTTACCGAGTTGATTACCAGCTTCAGGGTGCCGATCGCGGTTCTTAGTGTTAGTGAAGCCAGATACCCGCTTCGTGGTACAGCCAGTGGCGGTTCTAGACCAATTTTATTGAGGGGGCAAGGCTGGGGCCAGTTGTTTTGTTGGAGGGGCACATTCATCCGGGACAAAAGAGACAAAGGCAAAGTTCTTTCACAATGTCTTTTTTAGTATATAATGTAATGTTTTAGTTACAGTTACTTGCAGTTATTTGTTTGAGTAACAGGATCTTTTCAGTAATTTATTTACAGTTTTATTAAATGATAATAAAAAAACACACATTCCTGTCAACTTTAACTCAAGTTACAGTAAAGGCTAAATGCAACACTTAATTGCGAGGCTTAATGAACAATATAAGCTCATTCTCTGGATCCCAGTTTGTATTTTTCCTTTCTAGAATCTCCATTACAGCAACAGTATTCTTCGATTTTTGTGATTTCTGGCAAAACGATCGACAAATGAGTCAAGATTTAAAGCCTTTGCCCTCCTAGACTCAATACTTAGCACACCCAAATTACTCAGTCTTTCATCAGTTATGGTGGACCTGAGATAAGTTTTCACTAGCTTCAGCGTAGAAAAGCTCCGCTCACAAGAAGCAGTACTTACTGGGATCGCAACTGCTATTTTGCAGAGTCTGAAGAGCTCAAAAAACACATCTTTATATGGCTCAATGAACAGTATCAGCTCTACTGTAGTAGAGGGTCTCTGAATCCCACTCTGTATTTTCCTCTCTAAAATACGGCTAAACTGATGTAGGTCATGGCCCAAGTCATCAAGATTTGAATCATACAATTGAGCAAATGAAAACAGAGCTGTCTCTTTCAAAAAAACATCACTTTGGGGTTCAGAGCTTGGATGCTATTCATCATATCACAGTTTGTCTTTGAAAACCGCCTGTTAAGCTCATTGAGCATCTGATCAATGACGGGGTAGAAAAAGGATGTACGAAACCTGTCTTTATCTGGTTCTGACTCTCTCTGACCAACAGTAGTCAGCACACTGTGTTCACTGAGTTTAGTGCTTAGCTTTTTTTTACCTTTTGCAGCTTGCTGTGTTGAAATATCACATTGCTCAGAAATGTTTATCACTTCATCCCACAAGTTATCAAAAAATGACTCCTGCCTGAAGTCATTCAATGTCTGGACTAAAGCTTCAACTAAATCCACAGCTTTTGACAAATCAAGCGATGAAGACTGTAGCATATCAGAGAGAAGTTTTGTTTCTCCAAACACTTTGCGGAGTGTAACAAGCTGCACAATGAATTCAAGATCCATCTGTGCTAGCAGACCTCGAGCCTCAATAGATCTTTCACCATGCCGTTCTTGGGCTATCTCTTGCAGTACTCGCTTGAGGGCAGGCAGTCTATCCATAATGTTACGCAGAGCTATAAATCGACAAGCCCATCGAGTATCACTTAATCGCTGAAGTTCTCTTGGTGCACCTTCGTACATCTCTCTTTGTACAGTTAGCCATTTAGGATGAACATATGATCCAGATGTGAACACATACAGTTTTTCTAGTAGGGAGAAGAACTCCTCTGCCTCTGGGACAGCTTTGACTGTATCTACTAACACTAAGTTTAGACAGTGGGCATTGCAATGGGTGTAAAAGGCATATTTTGCATGCTCTTTGATTCTAGCCTGGACCCCTGAGTGCTTACCACTCATGACGGCCGCACCATCATATGCTTGGCCTACAAGGTTGCTCTTGTATTCTAGTCCGTGACTTTCCAAAATGTGGATTATTTTTTCAGTAAGCCCTTCTGCATCCAGCCTCTCAGCAGATTCAAAATGAAGAAAACTCTCTTTGATAGCTCCATTAAAATAGTACCTGAGTACTAGAGAAATCTGTTCTTGTTTTTTTACATCTTTTGTTTCATCTGCCATGATGCTGAAGACTTCACTGTTTTTCACTTCTTGTGTAATTTCAGTTCGAACCATGTCTGCCAGACAATTAAGAACCTCATTCTGAATGATTTTGCTTGTGTACTTTGCATTATGACTGGAAGACAACCTTTTCTTTACAACTTTGTCGTGGTTTGCAACAGTCTCTAGAATTGCCATGAAGTTCCCTTTATTATCAGAGTCTGCAGACTCATTGTGTCCTCTTTGAGCAATGTTTTGTGTGGCAGTCAGTAGGAGCACTTCCCCTATTGTTTTTATATATTCCCGATTTTCTTTAACCAGTTTGTTATGTTCCTTATTTAGGACATTTGCCAAAGTTGCATTAGTTGTCGCTGCTCTCTGATAGTCCCTCCATGTGATCATTGCTTGTTTGTGCCGCTCAGACTTCGCATGTAGAGCAAACCCCCCCCTCTCTGCAGGTTGCCTTCTTCCAGTTTTGAATCCAGAAGGTGAGTCAAATACTGTTTCTGCACTATTCGGCGGATTGAAATGTCTGCACGCGTAACAATATGCAGAGTCCGATAGTTTTGAATATTCAAGCCATGGGTGAATGTTGTACCAGGCTGCTTTGAAGCTCCTCCGCCTCTCCCCCATCAAAGTTCTTGGAAACAGTTTCAAGTTTGGCTGCATTGGTGGGTCTTCTTTACATTTGCTAATATCTGTGTAGACAATCCAAAAACAAAAATGCTTTATAAATATTTATTTAGAAATGTACATACATTAGCAATCATGAAATACCAGTAGGGCATCTATATTGAAAGATTTTTGTCATGAGGAAGAATCTGATTAATCTTAATCCCAACACATTTTTACATTGACACACCATATGAACTGTAATTACACTGCTTTAGAAGTATTCAAATAAGTGTTTAACATCACAGACCTGGTGGTACAGTGCTTGTGGGTGCACACGATGTCTCTTCTGTCTGTGTCTCACACTCTGCTTGTATGTCACCCTCAGCCTCACTTTCTGGCTCCTCATCGGTCTCTCCTTCCTGCTCTCTGCCCTCACTTTGGAAACGAGGTCTCTCCATCTAACATGTCCTCTGGCTTTCTCTCTGTGGCGCTCTCCACATGCTGCTGTTTCTCTGTAGCTCTCTCAACACCTGGCTCAACTGGCTCTGCCTCACTGTCTGCCTCATCATTGTGAACTTTATTTGTGGTGGAGAAATAGGACATAATGTCCCGTTTTCTCTTCATTTTGATGATAACTAACTATAGAGATAAAAAACAGTGGAGAGGAATAAAACCCAGAACAGCGATTATTTTAACGTTACTGTTGCTGGTTTGCTTAACTTTATATTCATTTGTGTTGTGAGAGCCTTTGAGCTTACACTTCACAACTATATATTCATGGCAAAACCGATTAAAATGTGTAGCATCAACTCATGCTAACCATTCATGGACAGATATTTTCTTGCAAACACTAACGTCGTTAACGTTATCATACAGCTTAAGTAACGTTACAACAAGTAAGTTAACATTATTAATACAAGCAAACGGTTGTCATTACACTACGTTGTAACAATTACACGAATAAAATAGCTTTGCTCACCGTCAATTCTTTGTGGTAGTCTCTCGTAACGATAGTCTTCCTTGCTTGCTTCTGAGCAGAGCTGACGGGGTTGTTTGTAGCCTGCTTTCTTTCGCGCTTTCGTGGTGCGTTCCATATACGTTGGAGCACACCATAGCACACAGCCGTGCATCCGGACAATGCCGGTGTAACATCCAAAAGGATCCGGTGTGACCTGGCTAGTTGAGACACATTTGTTCCGCCTTTCACATCAGCGCTATATCGTTGCACGGAAGATATATTACTATTATAGACCTTTCGTTCAGAGGGGGGGCCACAGTCTGTGTTACAGGGGCACTGGCCCCTGTTGCCCCCCCCCCAAAACCGCCCCAGGGTGCAGCAGGACAGGTATGTGTGTGTGTGTGTGTGTGTGTGTGTGAGTAAGAGGGAGACAGAGGGCAGGGGGTTGTGTGTGTGTGTGTAGCTTAATTTGTAATATTATTTTAAATAATTCATTTATACCACAACTACCTTTATGTTTTTTAAATACAGCAAGCAGCAAGAAAGTGTCAGACACTCAGTGCATGAAGTAAAAAAAAACTGGTTAGAGCAGCTGACAGTTTAAAAAAAATCTCCGATGACCGGCAGAGAGAGAGAGAGAGACAGGAGAGAGAGAGAGAGAGTGTGTGTGCACAGTCAGCTACGCAATAACGATTGTTTTTCAATCCGAGTACAGATATTGACTCGTATTACTCGTATGATACTCGTACTCGGCAAAAATGCTTTATCCGTACCGGATACTCTTTCAGCCGAGTATCCGACTCAACCCTAGTATGGACTTAACTACTTTCATTAACTATTAACTTGTAATTTATGGGATTAAAACGCTGATTTGTCTTCACTCGTGCTTCCTCAGTGGCGAGCCACTGTGAGTTTCCGACTTCCGCAGTTGTTGTTAGCGTAGTGGGCACCCAGACATTGCTTTGAGAACAGTAAGCAAGGAAAATGAAGTACGTAGTAAGTGCAGAAAATATGTGTCTGCTTCTTGATTCTAGCTAATTGTACTTTGCTATGAAACAAGTTAGCATAATCATGATCGATCCGAACGCCTTTCAGAAAACACACATTTTAAAAGTCATGCTGTTTTGCTGAAAGACCTGACAAGCCTTGAATTCATATTTTGCAAATCTGAATCATATTGTAGTTATTTCTGCATCATTTTTGATCTGTTTATTGCAATTTAACACTAGAACTGCCAGGGTTCATTGTATACCTATAATCCATACCTGTGAAGTATCTCGTTTTGGCCAGGAAAGTTCCGCATTTTACCCTTCTTTCCCGCCGTCCTACCGTGTTAGTATTTTCCCATAAATCTCCCGTATTTTAACCTGCGTTATTAAAAATAATAATACCCTGGGCCCGGGCGGAGTAGAACATTTCTGAGCTCTAGCCTCACTAGCCTCGCGATAACTGCCACCTGCAGGTAAACGTTAGACAACAGAACTGTTTGCACTCTACTCTAATGTAAAATTAACCACTCTGGCCCAGCCCACAAATACACTCCTTCCAAAACAGTTTTATAGAATGCAAAGTCTGCAACAAATTTGTACAATAACTCACTAAAAGAGTAAAGAAAAGTTACGTGAAATTAAAAGAAAAACTGAAAAAGAATGTGTGGAATGAAAATAAAATGCAAATATAAAGACAAGCAATGTTAAATGAACAGAAAATATGCAAATAAACATGTAAATAAATGCTCTTTATATATACCCTTTTGTGTTTTCATTTAGGCTATAACATCCGTCTTAAAATGTAAGGGATAGGCCTACTGGAGCTTGGTTGGGGTGGTGGGACTGCTCGCGGTGGACGCCGGAAAATTTCCCTTATTTTCAAATCCAAAACTTGACAGATATGGTATAGCCGCCATAGTGGGTAAAATTTACCCACTGTAAAAAAAAAATGCGTGATTTTGTGATTATTTCTGCTACATGTTGCTCCAACACACTTTGGGAAACATTCAGCACATTGGCTGTGCATTTCCTATAAACACCATCCCCATATTTCAGGCGTTTACAGAATGTTTATTTTATTCATTGTCTTCACCATGCAGGTCGATCTCCTGTGCTGCGCATCTGTGAAGTGCACGTTCAGACGTGGCAGCTCATTTGATGTCATCATCTCGCTGCTGTTATAGATGTTATAGCCTAGTTGTATCATAACACAGCTTGGACTCATTTTTTTTTACATAACAACAACGATGGATGGATGTAGCACCACTGCATACTTATAGAAATGTGACTCGTTTTGTCTGGAGCCATTGTTCATAAAATCTAGCAACAATTAGTTTAATTAATTAGTTTCTCCATTCTACTTACTTTTGATGACGACACTAATTGGTGCAGCCATGGGAGAAGTGTATTTCCGTGTAGACCATGTGACTTCATACACACAGCTGTAGTTGCCCTGGTGTTCGTACTCAGCAGCAGGGAAGTTAAAGGAGGCTGAGTGGTTGACTGCTGGCTTGGGGTCAGTGATGTTGGAGCCAGAGAAGATGAGGAAGAAAACACCAGTGGGATAGTGGGAGGAAGTGGAGCAGGTGAAGACAAAGCTGTCACCCCTGGTGACCTCTGAACCTCTGTTAGGAGACGTCAGGGAGATGTTGGTCGGCTGCAGACTCACTGGGTAAAAAGGGACAAAGAGAGTCCAAATGTTTCCAGCAAAACCACCCCACAGAAATGTTTGACCACACAAAAAATAAACTTGAAATATATTTATTGTTCAAATTGGGCTGATCTCCACATCACCTCTGCTGTACCTTAAGCTTCCGTAGTCCTCTGTCTGCCTCTCATAGTGCAGTTTAGCGTTGCTGAAGATAAATTGTGTGGAAAAATACTGCTCTGCTATTGTGCTGTTTTCTTTGAAAATTTAACCGTTTTGTTAAAACTTTTAATACATATTGTTTACTGTTCATACTATTAAGTCACTTGTTTTAGACCGTTTTGATGTTTTTTACCTAGATTCCTGGGTGCCATTTGTACTACAGCAGACGACCTGTGGCATGTAGTTAACAGCGCTACTTGATCTTAGCATCCATTTCCTAATGTAAGTTCAGTTATTATGAACCTTAATAGACCAGTCTGATGTGTGTAGAGATGGAGTGCTTATTTTGTAGCACCCAGTTGTCATTTGCATGTGATTTAGTTAAGATAAACACAGTCGCTGTCACGACTTCAGCCAGTTCATTCTGCCATTTCCTAACTCTCCCTGACATTACAGATCCTGCCCCTCCATGCTGCCCTGCCCTTCCTGCTTCCCATCTTATTTCTAATCAGCCTTGCAGTGCACATACCAGCCCATCTCCAGTCACTCTCTGCTTTGCTCTGCTTTTTAGCCTTTGTTTCTGCCTCCCTGACTCTGGCCAGCAAACCTTTGTCAGACCCTGAGTTTGAGTCTGCACAGTGTTTGGGGGGTAGCAGATTACATGTGACAGCGTTATGTAACCAGGATACTAGGACTGTCCCGAAAAAAGGATTTGCATAGTCGAATCAGAATCGTCACGTCCTGCCTAAAGTCCACTGATAGTCAAATGATGTGGGTTTTTATGCGTGGCGATTACGAGCTGGGGGGGGGCGGGTTACACACGGTAGCTCTGCTTTAGTCTTGAGAAGCTGCAGAGCTGCAGTCTACATTCTACTTACACTGTAAATTTGCAGCTAAGCTGAGGATGTTTGAACTAGAGCCTGCATTTCAGGGCTTTTTTTGGGTTATCCTTTTTATATTTTTAGACATTAATTAAAAGAAAATGTGAGAAGCTGACGTCGACGATAGAAAAACAAACATAGAAAGACATTTCATAACCTGTTTTTAACCTCTTGTAATTACACTGACATATGACTGACATGACAGTCTCATGCACGCACGCACACAGAAAGTTTCTCCTAGTTATGTTTTTTGTTTGATTGGACTTTATTTTCATTTAGCTGTTGGAAACTACTGGAAAAAAGAATGGCCATGTTCTTTGTTGCATTATTAGGTAAGATACCCTGCAAGTTTGTTTTTAATTAATTTAATTTGTTTAGATTGTAGGCGATTGCTCATTTCATTTGCGAGTGCTGTTGCGAGCAGCCTGCCTACCTCCAGTGTTGGGCAGCACCGTTACTAGTTTAACTACATTTCTCAGTAGCTTGGTGGCAGCGTCGCTGTTTTCTGAATCAAATAGCTTTTCAGTAACGAAGCTCTTTTATTGACCGAGTAGCGCGGTAGCTTCCACACACGGTACATTTTCCCTAGCATTTCTGATGGATCAGTAAGTGACACCACCGCCACACACGGACCTGTATGTGCAGCCGGCAGAAGCGCTTCCCTGTGATGGTGACAGCACGTACCGATCCTTGGGTTGATGTTTGCGACGTTGCTGCCGGGGAATAAAGACACGTGCGACGGAGTGTCTCTCTCTCAAGAAACATAACTAACAAAACTGACATATTTTAATGGCTGCAAATAGGGCAGGCTGTCGCTGTAATAAAAAAAACAGGCACGGGCTCATAATTTTGATGAGCTGTTGGATACGGGTCGGGCTAGGGCTTGAGCGTCTCGGGCCAGGGCCGGGCTCGGGCCTAGATTAGAGGCCCGTGCAGGGCTCTAGTTTGAACACTGACACTTGACACTTTTCTTTCTCTCTCTCTCACCTGCTGTTCACTGGTCTTGTGCAGAGTTTTGCGTGCATGCTGTGCTGCCGACAACTGCATGCATGTCGCAATTCTTTCAAGTAGCTGGCTTTTTAAAAACAATAAAATATTCTTTGTGTGGTTCATCAACGGTGATAAATTATCCGAAAGTCCCACTGGGTGCAGACCACTTGGCACAACACCAGTGAAGCTGGGGTTCCATCTCAGCAATTGTTCTTCCTCCTCCACATACACGCTATATTTACACATGCGCACTGACGACCCGGGGTTAGGGTTACAATTTTGGATATTTTTACGCACTTTAAAAACATGCATTGAAAGTTTTTTTTTCCTTTTTACATGCATTAAATATTGAAATGTATATTGTAATAGGCTGTTTATGACTGGATTGCTTAAATACACAGTTTGACACACTGGTGAGATAAATTCAAAACGATACTACACAAAAACTGGTTATTAGTAATGTTGCTTGTGCTTCTCCCTGTCAGAAAACTTTTCACATGATGAACACAACAAAAAAAATAACAATTGTAAATGTTTGCACATTTTTAATTCCTTAGTATGCTGTACTGTACAACACACCAAACAACTAATTATTCTGCCCCAGCGTCCTGTCTTTGGTCTGGGACAGGCCACAGATTCTTGTTCTCCACCTCCCCCTTCTCTCCTTACCCCTCTTCCCTCTACCTCCTCCTCCAACTCCTACCGTTCCTCTTCCTTCACCTCTTCCTCCTCTCTGGTGTTCTCTATGTCTTCCTTCAGATTTCTCTGGATCCATTGGTCCAAACCTGAATGAACTGACTCTGGCCCTTTTATCTATCTATTGAAGCTTCTGATTGGCTTGTTATCAATTATGGCTGTTTCCACCTGGGTAGCTGTGTGCTAATGGAGCTCAACCTGTGCTGATTGAGTGAACAATATTGAATGTCAGTGCTTTCTCGATGAACACATGGTGTAGGCAATGAGAAATGAAGGGATTTGTGTGTAGAGTTTAGAGAAATGGGTGTGCTTTTTGAAAAATTGGAGTTCTGGTTTTGAAATTGTAGTTCAATAGCCTGGTTATAGTGTTTAAGCAATTGATAAAAAACTGTAACTTATTGGGAAAAAACTGGTAGTTCTATGTAAAATCAGACATTGAGCACCCCATATCGACAAAATGGCATGATCCGTGTTTCGCTGCAAAGCTTCAACTCTGTCACTGACAATCGAATCAGGCTCCACCCATCGAATCATCTAATCTTAGACTATTTGTGGTACAGGATACCAAAAAACACCTCCATGTGTGTTCTTTTAGATGATACACGTGTAGTATAGTCACCAGTTTAGCCACAGTAACATTACCGAGGTGGTTTTGTTGCCGGTTTTGTCTTTTGGCACCCTGTGGCTGAGTAAACTAATAAAACCACTAGCAGCATGGCTAACCGACTGAGCTAACTAGCCACAGATACAGGCGGATAGGCTACAGTTAGCAGTTTAGCAAAAAGTAAAGCTAACTATGTCCATCAAGAAGCTCGGTAAATCATCTCAGTACTGGATTCCCTGTTGGTCTTTGAGGCTGTGTTTGGTCCTTTTCATGCTGTATTCACTACTGAGCGAATTGCCGCTCGCTCGGTGTTGTTCCAGTTCACAATCACCAGGCACTGCACCCCATCATCATTCCATGCTGGGTCCCCCGTCCCTGGCCTGAAAATCTCAAGTGCTTGAGTAAAGGTGTAAACACCTTCATACAGTCTATGGTAAACACAAACACTCTCCTGGCACTCCGAGCTCCCGGGCAGAGCTAATCTGACCAGTGGTTGCACAGCTAACTGAGCTAATAACACTATCTGGTTAGTTGTTAACTAACTTCAGCAACAAGTAAAGCTATCTGTCCAACAGCAAACTCTGTGAATCACAGAGTTGAGAAAGAGCAGCCAGGGGACATCAGAGAGAAAACTAGAATATATTTTCTCCATATTTCTAATATTTCTCCATCAAATATGATCCAGCTTCACCAAAATCAGAGAAAAAGTTATTTTTGTACAGTATTCAATGGTGCTCGGTTCCAGAAACACTAAATTAATAAAATTAATAAAAAGTGCAGAGAGAGTCAACAACATTTTAAAATGGTTTTCCAAATGACAAACTCTTAAATGTCAACAAGAATACCAACAAAATAACGTTTTTGTCATTTATAGGCCAGATACTGCCATAGGGATGACATAGTGCAAAGCATATCATATAAAAACATTTAAACATGAATTTTGGGAACAGAAAAATTTGTTATTCTGTGTTTCTCTAAAAACACACTAAGCAGACAACGCATCTTCTCTTGTCTTAGTAATCCAAAAGTAACTAAAAGTAATCTAAATACATTACTATTATTTCGTGTTACTTTGATTATAGGTAAATAATTAATTACTAATTGTACCAGATTACATTTTTTAACTAATCCTCACAACCCTGTTACTGTACACTATTCTGTTTTCTTTTTATTGCTTTTCTGGGTAAATTGCTGTATTCAATTTATTTGTCTTACCAGTAACAGAGAGTCTGACAGAGTCACTTAAAGGGGAGCTGAAGTTTCGTCTTGAAACACTTGTCTGATACTGACACAGGTACGATCCTTCATTGTCAAAGTTCACTTTAGGTATAATGAAGGTAGCAGAGTTGGTACTTGATGTTTGGGTCTTTCTGAATGAGCCTGAGGTCTGCTGCAGGAGGAATGTTCCACCTAAATGCTGAGTTGAGATCGAACAAGTGATGCTGACGTCCTGACCCCAGGTAACCTCACCAGTAGGATTCATGGAGATGCTGGGCTTTGGAAGTCTCACTGAAAAAACAGCACAATATTAGAGCAGTAAATGGACTGACTTTGAGGTCAACATTTATCTGCTTTTTTAGTTTGCTAATGTTCCTTTATGCCAAAGGAATAGTTCACCATTTTGGGAAATAAGCCTTTTCGATTTTTTGGAGTCCTCTGGTTTCCTTCAGTAAGTTACCGCTGTATACTTGTTTCCAGTCTTTATGCTAAGCTACGCTGACTAGCTGCTGGCTGTGGTGTTATATTAAAAAGGACAGCTGTGAGATGAGTATCAGTCTTATCTAAATCTCAATATAAAAACAAAATAGTTTATTTGCCAACATGTTGAACTATTTCTTTAAACAACAATGAAACATCAGATTCAGCGAATAGATTCATTTCCTTACCAGTAACAGAGAGTCTGACAGAGTCACTTAAAGTGGAGCTGAAGTCTCGACTTGAAACACTTGTCTGATACTGACACTGGTACGATCCTTCGTTATCAAAGTTCACTTTAGGTATAATGAAGGTAGCAGAGTTGGTACTTGATGTTTGGGTCTTTCTGAATGAGCCTGAGGTCTGCTGCAGGAGGAATGTTCCACCTAAATGCTGAGTTGAGATCGAACAAGAGATGCTGACGTCCTGACCCCAGGTAACCTCACCAGAAGGATTCATGGAGATGCTGGGCTTTGGAAGATTTACTGAAAAAACAGCACAATATTAGAGCAGTAAATGGACTGACTTTGAGGTCAACATTTATCTGCTTTTTTAGTTTACTAAAGTTCCTTTATGCCAAAGGAATATGTCACCATTTTGGGAAATAAACCTTTTTCGTTTTTTGGAGTCCTCTGGTTGCCTTCAGTATGTTGCTGCTGTTTCCTTGTTTCCAGTCTTTATGCTAAGCTACGCTGACTAGCTGTTGGCTTCATATTTAAAGGACAGCTAAGAGATGAATATCAGTCTTATCTAACTCTTAATATAAAACCCAAACTGTTTATTTCCCAACATGTTGAACTATTTCTTTAAATAACAATCAAACATCAAGTTCAGGGAATGGATTAATTTCCTTACCAGTAACAGAGAGTCTGACAGAGTCACTTAGAGGGGAGCTGAAGTCTCGACTTGAAACACTTGTCTGATACTGACACTGGTACGATCCTTCGTTATCAAAGTTCACTTTAGGTATAATGAAGGTAGCAGAGTTGGTATTTGATGTTTGGGTCTTTCTGAATGAGCCTGAGGTCTGCTGCAGGAGGAATGTTCCATCTAAATTAACCTGAATAGAGATTGAACAAGTGATGCTGACGTCCTGACCCCAGGTAACCTCACCAGCAGGAGTCATGGAGATGATGGGCTTTGAGAGGCTCTCTGAAGAAAAAACACAACAATACAAAATATTAAATGTATTTTTTTAGATATTTGACTCTGCCTGTCTTTTTTCAATAAACATGTAGTAGTAAGGGAGTATATTGGGAAACTTGAATCAATGATCCACTAAAAATAGCAAACTCATAAGCTTTCTTGGTTTATCCAATAGTTCTAAAAATTTGAGAATTTACAAAATTATTCTGTCATTGTAATAATAATAATTAAATAATAATTTAATAATAACTTTCACAGATTTTGACTGAAAGAGTAGCACTTCAGACCACTTGGTCTTTTGTTTTCAGGGAGAGAATGTTTGTATCTGTCAAGCTAAGTTACTGTGAGAGGCATGTGTTTATGTTCTAAGTGCCTCCACCCATCCTGCTTCTTTTTGTTTATTGCTTGTTTTTAAAATCTCATCTCTCTGTGATTTTACATCACAAAGTTACATGGGACAAAAATAGTTCAAATCCAATAACACAGTAATGAAAAAAAGTGAAAGCATGAATAGAAAGAGTTAAAAGACACGTCACACAACACAGAAACACTGTTGCGGGAATGTGCAAATTGATGCACATGCGCAGGTCAGACACTGCCAGCTCACTAAGGAATAAAAAATGTGTAAATGTTTACATTTGTTATTTCTTTTGTTGTGTTCATCATGCGAAAACCACAAGCAACATTACTAATAACCAGTGTTTGTACTATTGTTTTGAATTTATCTCACCAGTGTGTCAGACTGTGTTGTAGTGTGTGTGTTTCTGAGGGCTTGTGTGTTATGTCTGAGGGCAAAGTTTGGTTTTTCAGCAAGATTGAATGTCTTTGAGTGGAGAGATTCATTCTAACATGAAAATAGGATGTTTGGAGAATTGGGTGAGAAGTTGAGGATTTGTGTTTAGAGTTTTGAGAAAAAGAGGCATAATTTCAAGAAATGTGTTTAAGCAATCAAGAAACTTTACTGTTACAGAGAGAGAGCGTGGAAAGGGGGAACTGGCATATGGACACAAACAGAAAAGTAAAACAGAAACCTATTCATTTAATGTAATGCATTTTGAATCAGTGGAGCAGATTAAATGCAAACAGTAAAACAGCTCCACATCTGTAACAGGACTGGAAACAGTTTTGACAGTCATGGTTCCCAGAGGATAACCTGACAGCCTGACATTCCCTCCAGCATGATCAGCAGGTTGACATGTGGTTCAGACTGATATGTCTCCACCATGCAATGTGGTGTATTTGTGAACTTCATCAGGTCAGACTTCCTGATTTTTCCTAATAAACTTCAAAATGACTTCACTTTATCAGACAGTTAGTTTCTCTGTATGATGAGCATTACAGCCTCACAGAGCCTCTATTTATTTTTGTTCACTTTTGTCTCTCTTGTAGTGCATTTCTGCTAATGTGTATGGGTCACTATAATGTGAGGTGTAGGAAAGTTTGCATCAAAATGTCCCCGATTCCTAAATGTCCTGAAGGCAGCAGGACCCAAACAGCTTTATTTGTTATACAGTGAATCACAACACTGCGCCCCTTTCTTTTAATCCCATACCCCAAACCAGAGGAGGCCAAAAGTCAGCAAAAGAGAAATAAGCTCTGAAAAATGAACAAAGGGTTTTTTTTAACATACAGTCTCAGACAAGGCTAGGTTTTACTGCTGATTAGGCTACTGTTGTTGTTATTATTAGTAGAAGTAATGGTAGTATTACTGCTTTACTTATGAATAGCTACATATAAGAGAAATGATTACAGAATCTTTCTCACCTGAACAGACCACTCCAGCATCCTCACCATGGTTACAGTCATGTGTCCCAAATCCTACGTGCTGACACTGAGTCAGAGAACTTTCACTTCCTGAACAGCCCACATTATCAAGCCAGATTTGACCAGTTCCTTGATCAAAAAGGGCTGAGTGAGGGGCACTCAGTGCTCCACCACAGTCCAACTGTCTGCACACCACCTTAGCATCATTTAAGTCCCAGCTGTCATCACAGACTGTTCCCCAGACGTTGTTGTGATAGATTTCAACTCTTCCAGAGCACCGAGTAGACCCAGACCCAGCTAGTCGATGAATATCTAGTCTCAGAACACAGAAGACAAATCAGTGCTGGATAGAACATGTGTTTGTTTGTCATTTAGTCATGACAGAAACCGTTATTGTCAGACAAATTTGGCAAAGTTTATGATTCATTATACTTTTCATCACCCATACAGACTGTGAGAAATATAAAACACTTTTCACAGTAGATCAAACACTCGATGAACTTCATCACCTACATTACAGTTTCATTTACTGTATTGAGCAACATTTCACATTTGTTATTCTGCTCTTCAATTCTAAAAGCATTCTGCAGGGTGTGGTTAGCAGCTCATATAGTGCAGCATCTGAACAGTGTTACATTTCACACCACAATGACTCAGTGACAGAGCTGCTAAAATACACAGAAAAGGATACATTTATTCAAAATACTTTATCTGAAACGTTTTCTCACCTGAACAGATGACACCAGCGTCCTCACCATGTCCACAGTTGTGTGTCCCAAATCCGCTGTGCCCACACTCTATTAGAGACCTTTCACTTCCTGAACAGCCCACATCATCAAGCCAGATTTGTCCAGTTCCTTGACCAAAATGGGCCGACTGAGGGGCACTCAGTGCTCCACCACAGTCCAACTGTCTGCACACCACCTCAGCATCAGTTAAGTCCCAGCTGTCATCACAGACTGTTCCCCAGGTGTTGTTGTGATAGATTTCAACTCTCCCGGAGCATCGAGTAGACCCAGACCCAGCTAGTCTGATCTGACCATCTATCAAGCATGTAAGACATAACGTAGAATATTTTAAAGACCAGTGTCATTTCCAAAATGTAACACATTATAGATGACTAGTTACGGTAATTTGAGAATAACTAGTTTACAACATTACAGTCCCTGAATTATGATGCTTTACATTACTTCTGAGTTACTTTCACTGCTGTTTAATTGGTGCATTATGCTCATAGTAAGATGTGCACATATTTGCGCACGAGGTACAGCAGAATAACGTCACTGATTACTTGAATCTCCTAAAGGATCGCTCTTTTACTCGTAGTTTTTCTGCTGCCCAAATGGTTGTTGGTGAATTTTTAAAATAACAAAACGCCTCTTAATTCCGGGTTAAAATGTGTTGTAACACGCGCTACTTAGATTGTAACAGCTATAATATAACCGTTTTTTTAAGTAATGTGTTATATTACTGCTTTACAGCAAAAAGTAATACATTACTGTAATTGTGTTACTTTTGAAATGTGTCACTCACAGACCTGATAAAAATAAAGTAAAATGCAAACTAACAATACTGTATGCATGACACAGGAGAATGAACTGACCTGCAGCAGGTGAAGAAGAGGTCAGGAGGAAAAAGACTGTGGAACAGAAGAAATGGCTCATTACATTCAGTAATCAACTTGTCCTTGTTTCTGTTTTAGATCCCCTTATTTCATTTAATGAAAGTTTTTTTAAATGGAAAAACTGGCCTTAAGAGACTTCTGTTCTATATAATTGTCACTGATGGGTGCGGGGTTAGTGTGTGGTGAGGCAGGCTAGAGTTCTCAACGGGTCGGGTCGGCCCGACAAACCCGTCGGGACCCGCGGGTTCGGGCCGGGTTTGGGTCGAAATATATGCAAAATGACTCGGGTCGGGTCGGACCTCGGTCTTAATTTTTTCCACTCAGTAAAAAAACAAAAAAACAAAAAACAAAAAAACATTTATTAATCATTTCTGCTGTTCACCGAAAGTCTGGCTTCTGCGCCTGCGGGCATTGCAACGTTTCGTGTCGTGCATCGCGGCCGCGGGAGCAGACCACCTGTCCTGACGCCGCCTGCATTCACGCCTTCTCAACGGGTCGGGTTGGCCCGACAAACCCGACGGGACCCGCGGGTTCGGGCCGGGTTCGGGCAGATAATTCATGTTGGTGTGTCGGGTTACATCGGGTCGGGCTTTAAAAGCCATGGGCCGGGTCGGGTCGGGTTGTAATTTTCAGGCCCGTTGAGAACTCTAGGCTGGTGGACCCAAATGCAGGACACACAGGGCGGAGCAGGTAAAGTTCAAAAAGGTTTATTTAGCAAACAAAAGGCGAGCACACTTACTAACAGAGTGGCTGATAAACTGAGTCCAAAAACAAGGTAATCCAAACAGAAGTCAAAACGAAACAAACAATCCAAAAGAAACCGTTGATCCAAAACAGAACTCAAAAAACAAACTAACCATAGAACTGGCGGGGCAGGACAGGACAAGGCAGGGCAAGAGATTAGATTAGACGAGACAAGACGGCGCAACACTCTGGACTCACTGTGACACACTGTGATGACCAGACAAGGACTAAACAGAAACACCAGGTATATATACACACACGGACTAACGAACGGGCGGGAGCAACACAGGTGACAGGGATCAAGGTAACGAGGCAGGCAGAGAGACAGAAGGGAAAACAGAGAGTGGCAGGCAGAGACAACAGACGGAACACTAGACAGGCAGTCATGGGGCAAAACACAGAAGTACACAGAGCAGGAGAAAACACTAAAGACATGAACAAGGGACAGGACTAAGAACTAAGATACTAGACAAGACAGATACTAAGTAACTAATACATGAAACTGTGACAGAACTGAAATCAGGAAAATACCAAAACACAGACTAACAGATACCTAACTAATAAATGAACAAACTCAGAACTAAACAGAACAGATGACATAACTAACATGCAGATACAAAACCAAAACCCTCAGAATAAAAACCCAAAAACACAGCACACAGGACAGGATCGTGACAATAATACAACAACTCTGCTATATAAAAAGCTGCTTTTCAATAAAATTTGAAATTCTGTCTTACCAAGAGCCAAATAGCGAAGGTTCCTCTGCTGTATGCTCCCCATAGCTGACATGACGGCTGCTCTGTGTCATTTACCAGTAGTGCACAGAAACATTTCACACAGCTTGTCCTTCCTAAAACACTTCTTCTTTCTGGTGTTTTTTTCTTGGTTCACAGCTCAGAAGCTCTAAAACGCAGCACTGAAGCATCACATCTATCACCACTTCTGGATATTTGAAATAGTTCTTGATAAACACAAAGATCTGGAGGAGATAAAGCAGACAGCTTTAAGTGAAAGTGAAAGGAGTTGGTGGTAACTCGCTGAGAAGTTAGGTGTGTGCAGCCAAATGCCTTTGAATCTACCTGCATTCCATTACGGCTGTGTCACAATTGCTGGAGCTAATCACAGCCATGCAGTTATTTTAAATTGCTTAAACACTATAAGTAGGACATTAAGGAACTAAAATTTCAGAACCATACCTAATTTTTCAAAAAGCACACCCATTTGTTTAAACTCTACAGAGAAATCCCTTCATTGCACCATGTGATCATTGAGAAAGCATTGACATTCATTATTGTTCACTCAAGCAGCACAGGTTGAGCTAAGTTAGCACATAGCTACCCAGGTGAAAACACTGAGTCATAATTGATGACACACCAATCAGAAGCTTCAATAGGTAGATAAAAGTTTAGTTCATTAAGTTTTGGAACAATCCAGAGAATTCTGAAGGAAGACATAGAGAACACCAGAGAGGAGGAGGAGGAAGAGGAGGAGGGGGAGATGGAGACCATCACTAATAACCAGTTTTTACAGTATAATAGAATAATAAGTTGAGAAAAGGGCGCGTTCTTAGTTCATCCTGAACTGCAGCAGCTAATAAAGTCCATTTAATCCCAACGATGGTTTTCATTTAGGCAGGCTGGAACGGAAAACAACTTACCTTTCTCAAGTTATACAGGTATGTTACATATTTGTATGGAGGTGGAGCAAACACAGCTAATCTTAAATGGCAAAGTAGAGAGGAGCCTATTAGGCCAATTTATTTCCATTCTTACACACTGCCCAAGATGAATAAACTATGCAGACAGTTGTAAAAATCTTGACTGTTATCCTGTAGTTACACAGTAATATTAGGGCTGTGGGCTGTATTAAAAGTACCCCAGTTATCCCATGCTCTATAATCACACAGTAACAATGAGATATGTGCTCTTCTCTCATTCTCCCTATGTATCTACACATAAACAACAAGGCATGAAAGGGGAAACATAAAAGGAATTTATTTATTATTTTATTCTTCTCTTTGTTGCTCTCCATCTCCTCCTCCTTTTACTTCTCCTTCTTTTCCTCTGACGAATATGGGTATGTTCTCCGCATGCCTCCTCCTCTGTCTTCTGTGGAAGACATAAAGGAACAGTAACTAGTCTACATTAAATCATTTCAACTGGTTAAGTGCAGTAAAGTTAACTTTAAATTGACTCCATGACCACAGCTTAATAGCAATCACATTTAACAAAAGGATAAAATTCTTCTTAATGATAACTGTCAAGATTAGTTTATTTGTTAGTCACCACCACTAGCTTAAGAGCTTTAGGTTAATGATATTAACCCTACATAAATTAGCCTAGTGGCTAGCAGACTTTTCCTCTCCTCATAGCTTAACAAATTACATGTATTATTCATAGTATTTTTTACTCACTTAGTCATTTATTATATCTTATTGGCAATAAAGTTGTTTCTGATTCTGATATAGTGTGAAGTGCTGCATCTGATGATATCAAACACACAATAAGTAATACTTACATTAACATAATGAGGGGTTTTGGTAGTTTAGCCCACATAGCAGCAACAGCAGTTTGTCTGCCAGCACGTTTTATTCACCAAAAGACATCTATGTGTGAATTTCAACACCCTGTTTAATGCAATAGACACAGAGAAGCGTCCATGGACAAGGCGGGTAGTATAGACACTGAGATGTAGTGACACTACTTCTTTCTGCAACATAGCAGAAAGAAGTCAAAGGTTAGCATTTCACAGCCCAACCAGTAAATGGAAAATAGAAGATTTACTGGTTCCTGCTCAAATAATACAAACTCATCATTAACACAAGGGAAGTATCATCAAAAAAAAACATGTTTCAGTCTCCAAAGTGATTCCTCTCATAAAGAGCGGTGGCAGCCTGTAGGCATCAGGGCAGCTCCGTTGCCACACAGCTGCCACAGCAATGCCAGCGTAGATTTGCAGGCATGGAGACCAATCACTCTCTAGCTGCTAATGCATTTCTGGATGCTAGTTTTATACACCTTGGATTTCAAGGTGGTGCGATTTTCATCATCAGCCATGACACCAGGGAACCCCCTCTTTGCCACAGGATCTTCAATGACCACAACGAGTCAGGATCTAGGTATAATGTCTCATCCAGAGGACAGCATCTCTTACGCACAGTGTCCCCATCACTGCAGTGGAAGTTTATTATTAGAGGGCAGATTGCCCCCTACTGGCCCACTAACACCTCTTCCAGCAGCAACTTAGTTTTCCCAGGAGGCCTCTCATCCAGGTACTGGTGTGGGGAATTTATGTGGAGGATTTTTCTACATGGAAATATAAATCAGAAAATTACTATAGAGACTGAATAAAATTTTTACAATAATTTATTTATAGGAACATAAAAAAATAGTATAACAGAAAAGCTTAATCATCAGTAAATTGAACAATAACAAGTTTGGCATGGAAAATAACTGAAACCAAAATCAGTTATAGATAATCGATATTTCCTTAAAGATTTTGCTTCTGGGGCAAAGTCGGATATAACATATTTATATTTCCTAGATCCTGGCGAACTAAGCTGGCCTCTCTCTGACAGCTCAAAAGAAAGACACCCTTTCTCTCCTCACTTCATTTTTTTACACCCAAATCAACACACAGGGCTCAAATTTACCCAAGATCACTTTTGGCTCAAATAGAAGTTTCTCAACAACTGTCCAAACTTAGTGAGAAATCAAGTCTTTATATAATCATAATCATCTTTTTGTACCTGGAAATTCCTGAGTGACCAATTTCCTAGAATTTTCTTTTTGTCCATTTCTCCCCAGTTCATCACTCTAATTACTGACTTACTTAATTATTCTCCAGAATCGCTTACAGCAGCTAACGCTGTCCATTGCTAAGATTAGCCAAAAGCTGAGTACACGCATCAGCGCCTGGGGTCCTCCCCGAAGATTTTGAGCATTCAACATTTAATTTCCTGCATTCTGGAGACATTTTCTGCACCAATTTATGTTGGAAATGTCTCATGTTTAGAATCACCATCTAAATCAGCTACATTTAGCCTTAGATTTTATATGAATCTGGTTTTATCATCTGGCAATTTTCGATGCACATTTCAGAGTACATGATGCAACTGTTATTAACATGGAATGGAATGGAAAGCTGAAGCTTTTCAGTAGCAGTAATAACAATAAACACAGGCCTATGTCCAGTTCTATCACCAAAACTCATTCATTACAGAATATTAGTACTGAGGACACCAAAAGGGGTCCACATCCTATCAGGCTCACTTATCTTCCAAAAACCATTGTCAAACGTAGGTTATGTACTTTACCAGCTTAAATGCATGACCAGTATCCAGGAACTGCTACTGTAGACACACACACACAAACACACACACACACACACACACACACACACACACACACCTCTCAACATAAACTCGCTACTGCAACAGTAACATCAGTTACAGTACTCTGCCTCATCTTCGCTGGGGCTTTTGGAAGTCATGACAAAAACAGAACAAACTGACTCAGGATAATTATCCACATGATATATGTGTAGGAGGAAACATCCAAATTAATTATTTTTGCACACTCTGTACGTTAAGCGTTATCCTCCTATGGAGCCATATTTGCTGTTGGGCTCATAGTGACCACATATAATGAAGCTACAACTTGCAATATAGCAATCCAGGCTTGACTGTACAAAAATACTGCACGTAAAAACTGTTTTACATAAACCAGAATAACATATCAAAATTGTTATCCACGGACAGAGGAAAAATTGCACAATGCTTTTATATAAAAATGTCCAGGAGTCACAACAGCCAAAACTGGCTCTTTGTCAGATGACAAAATACAAACATACTTTCTCCAGTGTTAAAAATATGCAGATTAAGAATTTGGGAGCAACACTGGTGGCTCTGTGAGGCTGCTGTGAGCTAAATGCTAACCACAGCACACTGACATGCAGACATATCAAAAATCAAATGGATAGTGGTTTCTTGACTCATCTAATTCATTAAAATATTATAAAGGTCTTCGATCAACAGGATGGTAGTTCATATATATCTAAATCTTCATTTGCTCTGTAAATGTCCAAAGATTCCTCAACAAATGGCTGGGTTATATTTATATAGTCATTTTCATCATCACTGCTTTCTTCTTCTTCTTCTCTGTTGTCCTTCATACAATTTGCATCAGGGCACGCTTCCTCATAATCACGGTCTTCATCACTCTCCCCTTCTTCCCCTCTCCCTGCTTCCTCTGTGAGTTTCTCCTTGGTGTATACTGGGTCAACATTCGCATAGACCTGCTCATCCTCCTCCTCTTCATCATCACCATCATCTTCATAAATGTTGCTGCCTCTGACAGACACTGAAACACAAGCATCAGGACAAAATGTTTCATTATTATCAGAATCAAATTTTTACAAGCATTAAAACACACAAATTGGATGGAAGTGTATTTTGAGAAAGTGAAAAACAAAACAGAAACTTCCTAATGTCATGTACTATGTGTCACACATTGAGTTTGGAAGAAGGTTCCAGGCTGCTTGGCACGTTGTCTTCTCCTGACAACCAGACAGACCACCACCAAGACCAGCAGGAGCAGCAGCAGACCCCCACCTGCTACTGAGGAGACCAGCGGCAACAAAGGCACTAGGAGAGAGAAACAAACAGTTAATCATTAAAATTGTGTCCATTTTACCATTGGGATAAATACTGTACTCTAATGCAGCCTGCATCCATCTGTTCTCTTTGCTATTGCTGTTTGCTGTTGGTGTCCTGTGTGTTATGGTTTTCCAATGGAGAAAAGTAAAAGTAAAACTAAGGTCTGAAAAAAGCTTCCCAAGTTAAAGAATGAAAAAATCACTGCAGATGGACTATAAACCAGTTCAATGATACACAGCCATATAATTTCAAGGTAATCAACAGAACAACAAAATCCCAGATGCAGAGCCGAGCCATTAAGCGACCTTTGCGGTGGCATAGGTAGATGCCCCCCTAAAGTCACTGGTAGCTAGTGGAGAAAGATTCACTCAAAAAAGTAAGTTAAAATAAAATGAAATACAGCTGTCTATATTATGCATCATAATAATCACAGTGGTTATACAATTAGTTGTTAACTATATTAAATCAGCTGCCCTGATGGGTCAGCCCGTTCGGACCTCCCCATGACTCCTGACCCTGACTGACGCTGTGATGTCACTCGTTCCACAGAGTCAGTCAGAGTCTGATGATGTCTGAAAAGAGAAAATCATATTTGTCTGGACATGAACAATTTAAAGCAAATTTGTCTGTACAAGCATCCTAACTTTGGTCTGAGACAGGCCAGAGATTCTACCATCAGGAGAGTAGGGACATTTCCCGGCGGTGGTGGGCCGTTTTGGCCTGCCATTAAATGTGATCTTGACCAGCAATAATCTAACAAGTTTCATTTTATAATCTAGCAAGCAGGAGAATTGACACAACAACCGTGTCCTCTCTCTCCATAACTGAAGGTAGCAGGCATGCACAGGGATGGCCAACCTAGGACCCCGATGTGGGTCGCAAAGTTTATGTCAGTTGGTAGACGTAGCCAGGCAAAGGGATCTGTGTGCAGTTCCCTTCTCGCAACAACAAAGCATGGATTTTTGATAGATTGTCTGAACCCCAAGCTCTCAGGTATGCATGGTGGCGGCCTACAGTATGGCGGCCATACTGTATGTATGTATAAATAAAATAATTCGAATAAAAATGACACAATCAACTTAAATTAACAGCATGCAGGCTTAACTCATTTAACCGTCTCCACCATCATTTCAACTTGAAAAACTGTTCCACGGTCAGTGTCCACATTTGGGGAAACACATGAAGCACATGAAGACCTTGTGAGTGCAATAACAGCGCACTGCTGTTTGCGGACAGAGTTTTGGGCAAAAGGGTTTGTGACTTTCCGGATGGATGAAATAGGGTGAAGTGTCTCCACATTAAAAGAACGCTGTACGTATTTATGCACGTTGCACAGCAGCATAACTTCACATTTAAATCTCATGACACACCATCATCAGTCAGAATCTAACGTTGATTAGCCTAATGTTCTGTGTTCTTCTCCACATCCAAAAGGTCTCACACACAGTCCATGTTCATACAGTGAAACTGCTTAGTGTCCTCCTGATTATTCCTGAGCTCTGTCAGAGCGTTTAAATTATTTCAGAAGCTAAAAGTAGAATTCTGTTCCCTCTGCAGAGTTTCCTGTCTGTCCTGTCAAGTTCATAACAACAGGTTTTGAGTTTTGCTGCATGAATGTCCCACGATATTTGCTGTTAAACAACTGCGCCCATAGAAACGTTTAAAATGACTGACTGACTTTAAAGCAAACCGTTAAAGAAAACACTCGTACATCAAGGCGATACATAAATCACCTAGAAAGTTAAAAGGAGAGGTAGAGGTGGGATGAATCTGAGAAAATAATTAGTTGTGTTGGGGGCCTTAGGATTATTTGTGCATAGGATTATTAAGATATTGTCAGAGCCGATCCGCGCATCACACCAATGTAGCTCCTATAATCGTGACAAAACAGTGCAAACAGCTGCTGATGTCAAATAATTAGGTTGTATCATCAAGAGTATCCTCAGCATTAACCTGCTGTATTTTATGTTGTCATATAGGAACAATAGCGCCCATTATGCAGTCTGCACATATAGTTTGCACAATGTGTTCATCCCTGTCAATAGGGGGTGCTATCACCCGAAGTGAGGCATCTATCATAGATAACTTTATATTTTAATTATCTCCCTAAAATGCTACCAAAGATGTTTCATGGTTGCATGAAATGTTGAAAGTAATTATGCAGTGTACTTCTGTGTGTGCAGGACTATTTTCACTTTCTACCTCATACTTTCAGATGAATAATGAGTGTTACACTCCTTACCACAGCCTGAATAGTTATAATTATGAATCCAACTAGGTGGTATCATTAATTGTGACAATGCAAACTCTGAGGTCTCAGAGCAGATTGAATGCACCTGTGGTAAATAGGTGCATCTCTACAATGTAAGCCTCCTAATACCTGTACCCTCAACACCTTCTGCAGGGCTTCAAAGCTATTCGGTGTGCAGATAATTGTTTGGTTTTCATAACAGTGGAACTTGTTGAATGTCACATTCATCTCCTAAAGATGTCCAAGTAGAACCTGTGTTTAACAGCAGCTTTTCATTTTTAACGTTTTACTGTCATCTGCAAAATGTTTACCTATAATACCATTTTAATATTTTCATTTACAGCTGTTAACTATCAAATTTTGTTTTGCTTTGTTTAGATCACACGATATTCACTTCACATAAGAAATGAATGAAGGATGATTTTATTTTAAGTAAAGTTATTCTAATCAGTTTTATATAACAAAAAGTGATTCCCAATACAAAAGCAACAGTTTGTGATATATAAAATATATAAAATAAAATATGCACTCAAAATTAATATGTGTGTGTAAGATGTGTGTCTTTTTTGCCTAGTAGTACAATTTAGCATTGGGTTGGAGTTCCTAGGTCTCATGAGCTTTTGAAAAAAAATGATGAGTTTTCTATTACTCTATAATTACAATGGTAATGTATTGACGGTCCCAAGCAAACCCCCGGTGCTTAAGAGCAAGCCTTCGGAGGTGAACTAGCAGGCCTCATACTGCTAACACTGGATAAAACTGAGTGAGAAGATTCCACTGGATCCTGAGTGAATGTCTGTCATAAACGGGAGCAGTTTGTGACAGGATGCGGCTAAAATGTCTGCAGTGTGGAACTATTTTAAATTTGAAAAATTGTAATGCATGTAATACGAGCATTTAGCAAGACAGGTGTAAAACACTGAAAATATTCAACTTGAGAGTGTGTGTGTAGAGGAGCCAAGAGATGGTGAGCTTGGGAAGAGAAAGCCAGTGGGCAGCGCTGGGACTTTTGGACTAATGAACTGAAACAATTCATTGATTAAATCAATTAATTTGATTACTAAAAACCATCAATACAATTTCTTTGCATCGGATCAGACAAGGTAACAGTAACTGTACAATGTAACTGAAATTATGATTGATTGTTGAGTTGAAGGCTAGCAAAATTAAGCCACAATCTTCAGCTTTAAATGTATAGACGTGTGTTTGTTGTTCTCCGTCTGGGCCGTGAGTTTGGGAAACTAGAAGACGTTTTGTCCCTTATCCTAGAGACTTCTTCAGTTCTGAACTGTTGGATAACTATGACCTTGGATGACTGAGAACCTTCACAGATACCTGATTACTAAAATCATTGTTAGTTGCAGCCCTAATAAGCACCTGCAGACAGACTGGATTCTGCTCTACACGGCCGCTTACTGGTGGGAAGAGTATGGACTTCACTACTTTCATTAACTTGTAATTTATGGGATTAAAACGCTGATTTGTCTTCACTCGTGCTTCCTCAGTGGCATCAGACATTGCTTTGAGAACAGTAAGCAAGGAAAATGAAGTACGTGGAAAGTGTCTGCTTCTTGATTCTAGCTAATTGTACTTTGCTATGAAACAAGTTAGCATAATCATGATCGATCCGAACTCCTTTCATAAAACACACATTTTAAAAGTTGTTGTCATGCTGTTTTGCTGACAGGCCTGACAAGGCATGAATTCATATTTTGCAAATCTAAATCATATTGTAGTTATTTCTGCATCATTTTTGATCTGTTTATTGCAGTTTAACACTAGAACTGCCAGGGTTCATTGTATACCTATAATCCATACCTGTGAAGTATCTCGCTTTGGCCAGGAAAGTCCCGCGATTTTACCCTTCTTTCTGGCCGTCTCTACCGTGTTAGTATTTTCCCATAAATCTCCCATATTTTAACCTGCTATTAAAAATAATAATACCCTGGGTCCGGGCGAGTAAAACATTTCCAATCTGAGCTCTGTCACTTGCCTCGCGATAACTGCCACCTGCAGGTAGATCGCTAGACAACAGAGCTGTTTATGCTTCTACTCTCTTGTAAAATTAACCACTCTGGCCAAGCCAACAAATATCCTACACTCCTTCCAAAACAGTCTTAAAGAATGCAAACTCTGCAACAAATTTGTACAATAACTAACTAAAAGAGAAAAACTGTGAAAAGAATGTGTGGAATGAAAATAAAATGTAAATGTAAAGACAAGCAATGTTAAATGAACAGAAAATATGCAAATAAGCATGTAAATAAATGCTCTTTATACCCTTTTGTGTTTTCATTTATGCGTGTTAAAATGTAAGGGATAGGCCTACTGGAGCTTGGTTGGGGTGGTGGGACTGCTCGCAGTGGGCGCCGGAAAATTTCCCTTATGCGTGATTTTGTGAACACAGCTTGGACTCCTGTTTTTTACATAACACCAACGATGGATGGATGTATCACCACAGCATACTTATAGAAATGTGACTCATTCTGTCTGGAGGCTTTGTTCATAAACTCTTGCAAAAGTTAGTTAAAATTCTCCATTCTACTTACTTTTGATGATGACACTAATTGGTGCAGCCATGGGAGAAGTGTATTTCCGTGTAGACCATGTGACTTCATACACACAGCTGTAGTTGCCCTGGTGTTCGTACTCAGCAGCAGAGAAGTTAAAGGTGGCTGAGTGGTTGACTGCTGGCTTGGGGTCAGTGATGTTGGAGCCAGAGAAGATGAGGAAGAAATCACCAGTGGGATAGTGGGAGGAAGTGGAGCAGGTGAAGACAAAGCTGTCACCCCTGGTGACCTCTGAACCTCTGTTAGGAGACGCCAGGGGAGATGTTAGCGGCTGCAGACTCACTGGGTAAAAGGGACAAAGAGAGTCCAAATGTTTCCAGCAAAACCACACCACAGAAATGTTTGACCACACAAAAAAAATCTTTAAATATATTTATTGTTCAAATTGGACTGATCTCCACATCACCTCTGCTGTACCTTAAGCTTCTGTAGTCCTTTGTCTGCCTCTCATAGTGCAGTTTAGCATTGCTGAAGATCAGTTGTGTGGAAAAATACTGCTCTGCTATTGTGCTGTTTTCTTTGAAAATTTAACCGTTTTGTTAAAACTTTTAATACATATTGTTTATGTTTATACTATTAAGTCACCTGTTTTAGACCGTTTTGATGTTTTTTTACCTAGATTACTGGGTGCCATTTGTACTACAGCAGGCTGACCTGTGGCATGTAGTTAACAGCTACTTGATCTTAGCATCCATTTCCTAATGTAAGTTCAGTTATTATGAACCTTAATAGACCAGTCTGATGTGTGTAAAGATGGAGTGCTTATTGTGTAGCACCCAGTTGTCATTTGCATGTGATTTAGTTAAGATAAACACAGTCGCTGTCACGACTTTAGCCAGTTCATTCTGCCATTTCCTAACTCTCCCTGACATTACAGATCCTGCCCCTCCATGCTGCCCTGCCCTTCCTGCTTCCCATCTTATTTCTAATCAGCCTTGCAGTGCACATACCAGCCCATCTCCAGTCATTTCCTGCTTTGCTCTGCTTTTCAGCCTTTGTTTCTGCCTCCCTGACTCTGGCTGGCAAACCTTTGTCAGACCCTGAGTTTGAGTCTGCACAGTGTTTGGGGCTAACAGATTACATGTGACAGCGTTATGTAACCAGGATACTAGGACTGTCCCCGACAAAGGATTTACATAGTCGACTCAGAATCGTTAAGTCCTGCCTATAGTCCACTGATAGTCAAATGATGTGGGTTTTATGCGTAGCTCGCTTTAATCTTGAGAAGCTGCAGAGCTAAACTGATGCTGTTTGAACACTGACACTTTCACACTTTTTTCTCTCTCTCTCTCTCTCTCTCGCCTGCTGTTCACTGGTCTTGTGCAGAGTTTTGCGTGCATGCTGTGCTGGCTGACAACTGCATGCATGACACAATTCCTTGCAGGTCTATTTCAAGAAGCCGGCTGTTTAAAAACGCTAAAATATTTTACTTTGTGTGGTTCATCATCGGTGACAAATTATCCGAAAGTCCCGCAGGATGCAGACAACTTGGTACGACACCAGTGAAGCCGGGGCTCCATCTCAGCAATTGTTCTTCTTCTGCCACATACACGCTATATTTACACATGCGCACTGACAGGGTTAGGGTTACTATTTTGGATATTT
>JALXJV020000007.1:32674951-32820643 GCA_024633595.2 Lepomis macrochirus | reverse complement strand
AACAAGTGAATGAAATATCAAGTTCAGGGAATGGATTCATTTCCTTACCAGTAACAGAGAGTCTGACAGAGTCACTTAAAGGGGAGCTGAAGTCTCGACTTGAAACACTTGTCTGATACTGACACTGGTACGATCCTTCGTTATCAAAGTTCACTTTAGGTATAATGAAGGTAGCAGAGTTGGTACTTGATGTTTGGGTCTTTCTGAATGAGCCTGAGCTCTGCTGCAGGAGGAATGTTCCACCTAAATGCCTGAGCTGAGATCGAACAAGTGATGCTGACGCCCTGACCCCAGGTAACCTCACCAGCAGGATTCATGGAGATGCTGGGCTTTGAGAGGCTCTCTGAAGAAAAACACAACAATACAAAATATTAAATGTATTTTTTTTAGATATTTGACTCTGCCTGTCTTTAATAATCATCTAGTAGTAATTGAGTATATTGGGAAACTTGATTGAATGATCCACTCTAAAAATAGCCAACTCATAAGCTTTCTTGGTTTATCTAATAGGTTTAAAGATTTGAGAATTTACAAAATTATTCTGTTATTGTAATAATAATAATTAAATAATAATTTAATAATAACTTTCACAGATTTTGACTGAAAGAGTAGCACTTCAGAGCACTTGGTCTTTTGTTTTCAGGGAGTGAATGTTTGTATCTGTCCAGCTGAGTTACTGTGAGAGGCATGTGTTTATGTTCTAAGTGCCTCCACCCATCCTGCTTCTTTTGTTTATTGCTTGTTTTAAAATCTCATCTCTCTGTGAATTTTACATCACAAAGTTACATGGGACAAAAAATAGTTCAAATCCAATAACACAGTAATGAAAAAAAGTGAAAGCATGAATATTAAGAGTTAAAAGACACGTCACACAACAGAGAAACACTGTTGCAGGAATGTGCAAATTGATGCACATAGACACCTGGGTTGGCTCAGGTCAGACACTGCCAGCTCACTAAGGAATAAAAAATGTGCAAATGTTTACATTTGTTGTTTCTTTGTTGTGTTCATCATGCAAAAGGTTTTGAAGGCGAACCACAAGCAACATCATCAGTGTGTGTGTTTCTGAGGGCTTGTGTGTTATGTCTGAGGGAAAAGTTTGGTTTTTCATCAAGATTGAATGTCTTTGAGTGGCGAGATTTTCTAACATGAAAATAGGATGTTTGGAGACTTGGGTGAGAAGTTGAGGATTTGTGTTTAGAGTTTTGAGAAAAGAGGCATAATTTCAAGAAATGTGTTTAAGCAATCAAGACAAACTTTACTGTTACTGAGAGAGAGCGTGGAAAGGGGAACTGGCATACTGGACACAAAGAGATAAGTGAAACAGAAACATATTCATTTAATGTAATCCAGTTTGAATCAGTGGAGCAGATTAAATGCAAACAGTAAAACAGCTCCACATCTGCAACAAGGACTAGAAACAGTTTTGACAGTCATGGTTCCCAGAGGATAACCTGACAGCCTGACATTCCCTCCAGCATGATCAGCAGGTTGACATGTGGTTCAGACTGATATGTCTCCACCATGCAATGTGGTGTATTTGTGAACTTCATCAGCTCAGACTTCCTGATTTTTCCTGATAAACTTCAAAGTGACTTCACTTTATCAGACAGTTAGTTTCTCTGTATGATGAGCATTACAGCCTCACAGAGCCTCTATTTATTTTTGTTCACTTTTGTCTCTCTTGTAGTGCATTTCTGCTAATGTGTATGGGTCACTATATGTCACGCCCTCCCTGCTGTGACCTAACTTCGTGTGTAGTGTGAGACTGTTTTTGTTTTGTTGCCTTAGTGTGGCTGCAGTTTTGTTTTGGCAGCTGTTCCTTCTCTCCCTCACCTGCAGGATGCTGCAAGGCATGTCAGCTGCTAGGGGAGCTGATTACTCACACCTGCACATGATTTGCACTCCCTCGGGTTCCTGCCCTATTTAAGTGACGGCCTGACATCCTGTCTTCGCCGGATCGTTAAGTCGTATCAGTACGTCTTGACTACCAGCTTGTTAGGTTGGAAAATTACCTAAACTCTGCCTGTTTGTATTCTTACTTACTAACCTGTGTCTCCTGTGTTCAGGACCTCTAACGGACCCGTCGGCAACCAACTCTCCTTCCCCACCTCCTGGATCTCACGCACCAGCACCACTGCCTGTCTGTTTCCCCTCTACTTCCCTTGCCTGCCTGTCCTTCCTGCCCTGTTCTACGCAGCCACCCCTAGACCCTTTGCTAAATAAATCTCTCTGAGAACCAGCTCATGTGTCAAGTCTATTCCTGGGTCTTATCTGAAGCGTGACACTATAATGTGAGGTGTAGGAAAGTTTGCATCAAACGTCCCTGAATCCTAAATGTCCTGAAGGCAGCAGGACCCAAACAGCTTTATTTGTTATACAGTGAATCACAACACAAACACCTTTTTTTAATCCCACACCCCAAACCAGAGGAGGCAAAAAGTCAGCAAAAGAGAAATAAGCTCTGAAAAATGAACAAAGGTTTTTTGTAACATACAGTCTCAGACAAGGCTAGGTTTTACTGCCTATTAGGCTACTGTTGTTGTTATTATTAGAAGTAATGGTAGTATTACTGCTTTACTTATGAATAGCTACATATAAGAGAAATGATTACAAAATCTTTCTCACCTGAACAGACCACTCCAGCATCCTCACCATGGTTACAGTTGTGTGTCCCAAATCCTCCATGCTGACACTGAGTCAGAGACCTTTCACTTCCTGAACAGCCCACATCATCAATCCAGATTTCACCAGTTCCTTGACCAAAGAGGGCCGACTGAGGAGCACTCAGTGCTGCACCACAGCCCAGCTCCCTGCACACCACCTCAGCATCCTTTAAGTCCCAGTTGTCATCACAGACTGTTCCCCAGACGTTGTTGTGATAGATTTCAACTCTTCCAGAGCACCGAGTAGACCCAGACCCAGCTAGTCTGATGCCTAGTCTCAGAACACAGAAGACAAATCAGTGCTAGAACATGTGTGTGTTTGTCATTTAGTTATGACAGAAACTGTTATTGTAAGACAAATTTGCCAAAGGTTATGATTCATTATACTTTGCATCACCCATACAGACTGTGAGAAATATGAAACACTTTTCACAGTAGATCAAACACTCGATGAACTTCATCTCCAACATTACAGTTTAATTTAATGTACTGAGCAACATTTCACACTTGTTATTCTGCTCTTCAATTCTAAAAGCATTCTGCAGGGTGTGGTTAGCAGCTCATATAGTGCTGCACCTGAACAGTGTTACATTTCACACCACAATGACTCAGTGACAGAGCTGCTAAAATACACAGAAAAAGATACATTTATTCAAAATACTTTATCTGAAACATTTCTCACCTGAACAGATGACACCAGCGTCCTCACCATGTCCACAGTTGTGTGTCCCAAATCTGCTGTGCCCACACTCTATTAGAGACCTTTCACTTCCTGAACAGCCCACATCATCAAGCCAGATTTGTCCAGTTCCTTCACCAAAATGAGGGGCACTCAGTGCTCCACCACAGTCCAACACTCTGCACACCACCTTTGCATCATTTCAAGTCCCAGCTGTCATCACAGACTGTTCCCCAGGTGTTGTTGTAAAAGATTTCAACTCTCCCAGAGCACCGAGTAGACCCAGACCCAGCTAGTCTGATCTGACCATCTATCAAGCATGTAAGACATAACGTAGAATATTTTAAAGACCAGTGTCATTTCCAAAATGTAACACATTATAGATGACTAGTTACGGTAATTTGAGAATAACTAGTTTACAACATTACAGTCCCTGAATTATGATGCTTTACATTACTTTTGAGTTACTTTCACTGCTGTTTAATTGGTGCATTATGCTCATAGTAAGATGTGCACATATTTACGCACAAGGTACAGCAGAATAACGTCACTGATTACTTGAATCTCCGACAGGATCGCTCAGGATGAACTGACATCTTCTCTGATCATGAAAGTAATAACAAACACATAGTCTACAAAAATCTATTTGATTCATCAATCAGGGGAGCTACTGTCTTATTTAGAGGAGCTGAGCTCCCCCGTAGTTTGCACCCTGCCGACCATCAGATTCCTCTTTAGTCGTAGTTTTCTGCTGCCCAAATGGTTGCTATAGATTGTAACAGCTATAATATAACCGCTTTTTTTAAGTAATGTGTTATATTACTGCTTTACAGCAAAAAGCAATACGTTACTGTAATTGTGTTACTTTTGAAATGTGTCACTCACAGACCTGATAAAAATAAAGTAAAATGCAAACTAACAATACTGTAAAGAATGAACTGACCTGCAGCAGGTGAAGAAGAGGTCAGGAGGAAAAGACTGTGGAACAGAAGAAATGGCTCATTACATTCAGTAATCAACTTGTCCTTGTTTCTGCTTTAGATCCCCTTATTTCATTTAATGAAAGTTTTTTTAAATGGAAAAACTGGCCTTAAGAGACTGCTGTTCTATATAATTGTCACTGTTGGGTGCGGGGTTAGTGTGTGGTGAGGCAGGCTGGTGGATCCAAATGCAGGACACACAGGGCGGAGCAGGTAAAGTTCAAAAAGGTTTATTTAGCAAACAAAAGGCGAGCACACTTACTAACAGAGTGGCTGATAAACTGAGTCCAAAAACAAGGTAATCCAAACAGAAGTCAAAACGAAACAAACAATCCAAAAGAAACCGTTGATCCAAAACAGAACTCAAAAAACAAACTAACCATAGAACTGGCGGGGCAGGACAGGACAAGGCAGGGCAAGAGATTAGATTAGATGAGACGAGACAAGACAAGACGGAGCAACACACTGGACTCTGTGACACACTGTGATGACCAGACAAGGACTAAATAGAAACACCAGGTATATATACACACACGGACTAGCGAGCGGGGCGGGAGCAACACAAGTGACAGGGATCAAGGTAACGAGGCAGGCAGAGAGACAGAAGGGAAAACAGAGAGGCGGACAGAGACAACAGGGGGCAACAGACGGAACACTAGACAGGCAGTCATGGGGCAAAACACAGAAGTACACAGACCAGGAGAAAACACTAAAGACATGAACAAGGTACAGGACTAAGAACTAAGAAACTAGACAAGACAGATACTAAGTAACTAATACATGAAACTGTGACAGAACTGAAATCAGGAAAATACCAAAACACAGACTAACAGATACCTAACAGATAAATGAATAAACTCAGAACTAAACAGAACAGATGACATAACTAACATGCAGATACAAAAATAAAAACCCAAAAACACAGCACACAGGACAGGATC
This sequence comes from Lepomis macrochirus, assembly GCA_024633595.2. Lineage (NCBI taxonomy): Eukaryota > Metazoa > Chordata > Actinopteri > Centrarchiformes > Centrarchidae > Lepomis > Lepomis macrochirus. The sequence goes on along the minus strand of JALXJV020000007.1, from coordinate 32,815,377 downwards.
GTGACAATAATACAACAACTCTGCTATATAAAAAGCTGCTTTTCAATAAAATTTGAAATTCTGTCTTACCAAGAGCCAAATAGCGAAGGTTCCTCTCCTGTATGCTCCCCATAGCTGACATGACGGCTGCTCTGTGTCATTTACCAGTAGTGCACAGAAACATTTCACACAGCTTGCCCTTCCTAAAACACTTCTTCTTTCTGGTGTTTTTTTCTTGGTTCACAGCTCAGAAGCTCTAAAACGCAGCACTGAAGCATCACATCTATCACCACTTCTGGATATTTGAAAAAGTTCTTGATAAACACAAAGATCTGGAGGAGATAAAGCAGACAGCTTTAAGTGAAAGTGAAAGGAGTTGGTGGTAACTTCGCTGAGAAGTTAGGTGTGTGCAGCCAAATGCCTTTGAATCTACCTGCATTCCATTACGGCTGTGTCACAATTGCTGGAGCTAATCACAGCCATGCAGTTATTTTAAATTGCTTAAACACTATAAGTAGGACATTAAGGAACTAAAATTTCAGAACCATACCTAATTTTTCAAAAAGCACACCCATTTGTTTAAACTCTACAGAGAAATCCCTTCATTGCACCATGTGATCATTGAGAAAGCATTGACATTCATTATTGTTCACTCAAGCAGCACAGGTTGAGCTAAGTTAGCACATAGCTACCCAGGTGAAAACACTGAGTCATAATTGATGACACACCAATCAGAAGCTTCAATAGGTAGATAAAAGTTTAGTTCATTAAGTTTTGGAACAATCCAGAGAATTCTGAAGGAAGACATAGAGAACACCAGAGAGGAGGAGGAGGAAGAGGAGGAGGGGAGATGGAGACCATCACTAATAACCAGTTTTACAGTATAATAGAATAATAAGTTGAGAAAAGGGCGCGTTCTTAGTTCATCCTGAACTGCAGCAGCTAATAAAGTCCATTTAATCCCAACGATGGTTTTCATTTAGGCAGGCTGGAACGGAAAACAACTTACCTTTCTCAAGTTATACAGGTATGTTACATATTTGTATGAAGGTGGATCAAACACAGCTAATCTTAAATGGCAAAGTAGAGAGGAGCCTATTAGGCCAATTTATTTCCATTCTTTACACACTGCCCAAGATGAATAAACTATGCGGACAGTTGTAAAATCTTGACTGTTATCCTGTAGTTACACTGTAATATTAGGGCTGTGGGCTGTATTAAAAGTACCCCAGTTATCCCATGCTCTATAATCACACAGTAACAATGAGATATGTGCTCTTCTCTCATTCTCCCTATGTATCTACACATAAACAACAAGGCATGAAAGGGGAAACATAAAAGGAATTTATTTATTATTTTATTCTTCTCTTTGTTGCTCTCCATCTCCTCCTCCTTTTACTTCTCCTTCTTTTCCTCTGACGAATATGGGTATGTTCTCCGCATGCCTCCTCCTCTGTCTTCTGTGGAAGACATAAAGGAACAGTAACTAGTCTACATTAAATCATTTCAACTGGTTAAGTGCAGTAAAGTTAACTTTAAATTGACTCCATGACCACAGCTTAATAGCAATCACATTTAACAAAAGGATAAAATTCTTCTTAATGATAACTGTCAAGATTGCTTTATTTGTTAGTCACCACCACTAGCTTAAGAGCTTTAGGCTAATGATATTAACCCTACATAAATTAGCCTAGTGGCTAGCAGACTTTTCCTCTCCTCATAGCTTAACAAATTACATGTATTATTCATAGTATTTCTTACTCACTTAGTCATTTATTATATCTTATTGGCAATAAAGTCGTTTCTGATTCTGATATAGTGTGAAGTGCTGCATCTGATGATATCAAACACACAATAAGTAATACTTACATTAACATAATGAGGGGTTTTGGTAGTTTAGCCCACATAGCAGCAACAGCAGTTTGTCTGCCAGCACGTTTTATTCACCAAAAGACATATATGTGTGAATTTCAACACCCTGTTTAATGCAATAGACACAGAGAAGCGTCCACGGACAAGGCGGGTAGTATAGACACTGAGATGTAGTGACACTACTTCTTTCTGCAACGTAGCAGAAAGAAGTCAAAGGTTAGCATTTCACAGCCCAACCAGTAAATGGAAAATAGAAGATTTACTGGTTCCTGCTCAAATAATACAAACTCATCATTAACACAAGGGAAGTATCATCAAAAAAAAACATGTTTCAGTCTCCAAAGTGATTCCTCTCATGTCTCTTCTTCAAAGAGCGGTGGCAGCCTGTAGGCATCAGGGCAGCTCCGTTGCCACACAGCTGCCACAGCAATGCCAGCGTAGATTTGCAGGCATGGAGACCAATCACTCTCTAGCTGCTAATGCATTTCTGGATGCTAGTTTTATACACCTTGGATTTCAAGGTGGTGCGATTTTCATCATCAGCCATGACACCAGGGAACCCCCTCTTTGCCACAGGATCTTCAATGACCACAACGAGTCAGGATCTAGGTATAATGTCTCATCCAGAGGACAGCATCTCTTACGCACAGTGTCCCCATCACTGCAGTGGAAGTTTATTATTAGAGGGCAGATTGCCCCTACTGGCCCACTAACACCTCTTCCAGCAGCAACTTAGTTTTCCCAGGAGGCCTCTCATCCAGGTACTGGTGTGGGGAATTTATGTGGAGGATTTTTCTACATGGAAATATAAATCAGAAAATTACTATAGAGACTGAATAAAATTTTACAATAATTTATTTATAGGAACATAAAAAAAATAGTATAACAGAAAAGCTTAATCATCAGTAAATTGAACAATAACAAGTTTGGCATGGAAAATAACTGAAACCAAAATCAGTTATAGATAATCGATATTTCCTTAAAGATTTTGCTTCTGGGGCAAAGTCGGATATAACATATTTATATTTCCTAGATCCTGGCGAACCAAGCGGACCTCTCTCTGACAGCTCAAAAGAAAGACACCCTTTCTCTCCTCACTTCATTTTTTACACCCAAATCAACACACAGGGCTCAAATTTACCCGCATCACTTTTTGGCTCAAATAGAAGTTTCTCAACAACTGTCCAAACTTAGTGAGAAATCAAGTCTTTATATAATCATAATCATCTTTTTGTACGCCGGGAAATTCCTGAGTGACCAATTTCCTAGAATTTTCTTTTTGTCCATTTCTCCCCAGTTCATCACTTAATTACTGACTTACTTAATTATTCTCCAGAATCGCTTACAGCAGCTAACGCTGTCCATTGCTAAGATTAGCCAAAAAGCTGAGTACACGACTGGACGTCTGGGGGTCCTCCCCCGGAAGATTTTGAGCATTCAACATTTAATTTCCTGCATTCTGGAGACATTTTCTGCACCAATTTATGTTGGAAATGTCTCATGTTTAGAATCACCATCTAAATCAGCTACATTTAGCCTTAGATTTTATATGAATCTGGTTTTATCATCTGGCAATTTTCGATGCACATTTCAGAGTACATGATGCAACTGTTATTAACATGGAATGGAATGGAAAGCTGAAGCTTTTCAGTAGCAGTAATAACAATAAACACAGGCCTATGTGCAGTTCTATCACCAAAACTCATTCATTACAGAATATTAGTACTGAGGACACCAAAGGGGTCCACATCCTATCAGGCTCACTTATCTTCCAAAACCATTGTCAAACGTAGGTTATGTACTTTACCAGCTTAAATGCATGACCAGTATCCAGGAACTGCTACTGTAGACACACACACACAAACACACACACACACACACACACACACACACACACACACCTCTCAACATAAACTTCGCTACTGTAACAGTAACATCAGTTACAGTACTCTGCCTCATCTTTGCTGGGGCTTTTGGAAGTCATGACAAAACAAAACAAACTGACTCAGGATAATTATCCACATGATATATGTGTAGGATGAAACATCCAAATTAATTATTTTTGCACACTCTGTACGTTAAGCGTTATCCTCCGTATGGAGCCATATTTGCTGTTGGGCTCATAGTGACCACATATAATGAAGCTACAACTTGCAATATAGCAATCCAGGCTTGACTGTACAAAAATACTGCACGTAAAAACTGTTTTACATAAACCAGAATAACATATCAAAATTGTTATCCACGGACAGAGGAAAAATTGCACAATGCTTTTATATAAAAAATGTCCAGGAGTCACAACAGCCAAAACTGGCTCTTTGTCAGATGACAAAATACAAACATACTTTCTCCAGTGTTAAAAATATGCAGATTAAGAATTTGGGAGCAACACTGGTGGCTCTGTGAGGCTGCTGTGAGCTAAATGCTAACCACAGCACACTGACATATAGACATATCAAAAATCAAATGGATAGTGGTTTCTTGACTCATCTAATTCATTAAAATATTATAAAGGTCTTTGATCAACAGGATGGTAGTTCATATATATCTAAATCTTCATTTGCTCTGTAAATGTCCAAAGATTCCTCAACAAATGGCTGGGTTATATTTATATAGTCATTTTCATCATCACTGCTTTCTTCTTCTTCTTCTCTGTTGTCCTTCATACAATTTGCATCAGGGCATGCTTCCTCATAATCCACGGTCTTCATCACTCTCCCTTTTTCCCTCTCCCTGCTTCCTCTGTGAGTTTCTCCTTGGTGTATACTGGGTCAACATTCGCATAGACCTGCTCATCCTCCTCCTCTTCATCATCACCATCATCTTCATAAATGTTGCTGCCTCTGACAGACACTGAAACACAAGCATCAGGACAAAATGTTTCATTATTATCAGAATCAAATTTTTACAAGCATTAAAACACACAAATTGGATGGAAGTGTATTTTGAGAAAGTGAAAAACAAAACAGAAACTTCCTAATGTCATGTACTATGTGTCACACATTGAGTTTGGAAGAAGGTTCCAGGCTGCTTGGCACGTTGTCTTCTCCTGACAACCAGACAGACCACCACCAAGACCAGCAGGAGCAGCAGACCCCCACCTGCTACTGAGGAGACCAGCGGCAACAAAGGCACTAGGAGAGAGAAACAAACAGTTAATCATTAAAATTGTGTCCATTTTACCATTGGGATAAATACTGTACTCTAATGCAGCCTGCATCCATCTGTTCTCTTTGCTGTTGGTGTCCTGTGTGAAACCAAGTCAATGTAGAGTAATTGCAATTTAAAACCTATGGCCCTGGTTCACCACATGGTACCAGCTCAACTCTGCTCTACTCGCCTCTTTATGGTTTTCCAATGGAGAAAAGTAAAAGTAAAACTAAGGGCTGAAAAAAGCTACCCATGTTAAAGAATGAAAAAATCACTGCAGATGGACTATAAACCAGTTCAATGATACACAGCCATATAATTTCAAGGTAATCAACAGAACAACAAAATCCCAGAGGCAGAGCCGAGCCATTGGCTGACCTTGCGGTGGCATAGGGCCCAGTGGCAGGCAGATGGCCCCTAAAGTCACTGCGTAGCTAGTGGAGAAAGATTCACTCAAAAGTAACCTAAAATAAAATGAAATACAGCTGTCTATATTATGCATCATAATAAGCACAGAGGTTATACAATTAGTTGTTAACTATATTAAATCAGCTGCCCTGATGGGTCAGCCCGCTCGGACCTCCCATGACTCCTGACCCTGACTGACGCTGTGATGTCACTTCGTTCCACAGAGTCAGTCAGAGTCTGATGATGTCTGAAAAGAGAAAATCATATTTGTCTGGACATGAACAATTTAAAGCAAATTTGTCTGTACAAGCATCCTGACTTTGGTCTGAGACAGGCCAGAGATTCTACCATCAGGAGAGTAGGGACATTTCCGCGGTGGTGGGCCGCTTTGGCCTGCCATTAAATGTGATCTTGACCAGCAATAATCTAACAAGTTTCATTTTATAATCTAGCAAGCAGGAGAATTGACACAACAACCGTGTCCTCTCTCTCCATAACTGAAGGTAGCAGGCATGCACAGGGATGGCCAACCTAGGACCCCGATGTGGGTCGCGAAGTTTATGTCAGTTGGTAGACGTAGCCAGGCAAAGGGATCTGTGTGCAGTTCCCTCCTCGCAACAACAAAGCATTGATTTTTGATAGATTGTCTCAACCCCAAGCTCTCAGGTATGCATGGTGGCGGCCTACAGTATGGCGGCCATACTGTATGTATGTATGTATAAATAAAATAATTTGAATAACAATGACACAATCAACTTAAGTTAACAGCATGCAGGCTTAACTCATTTAACCGTCTCCACCATCATTTCAACTTGAAAAACTGTTCCACGGTCAGTGTCCACATTTGGGGAAACACATGAAGCACATGAAGACCTTGTGAGTGCAATAACAGTGCACTGCTGTTTGCGGACAGAGTTTTGGGCAAAGGGTTTGTGACTTTCCGGATGGATGAAATAGGGTGAAGCGTCTCCACATTAAAAAGAGCGCTGTGACGTATTTATGCACGTTGCACAGCAGCATAACTTCACATTTAAATCTCATGACACACCATCATCAGTCAGAATCTAACGTTGATTAGCCTAATGTTCTGTGTTCTTCTCACATCCAAAGGTCTCACACACAGTCCATGTTCATACAGTGAAACTGCTTAGTGTCCTCCTGATTATTCCTGAGCTCTGTCAGAGCGTTTAAATTATTTCAGAAGCTAAAAGTAGAATTCTGTTCCCTCTGCAGAGTTTGCTGTCTGTCCTGTCAAGTTCATAACAACAGGTTTTGAGTTTTGCTGCATGAATGTCCCACGATATTTGCTGTTAAACAACTGCTCCATAGAAACGCTTTAAAATGACTGACTGACTTTAAAGCAAACCGTTAAAGAAAACACTCGTACATCAAGGCGATACATAAATCACCTAGAAAGTTAAAAGGAGAGGTAGAGGTGGGATGAATCTGAGAAAATAATTAGTTGTGTTGGGGGCCTTAGGATTATTTGTGCATAGGATTATTAAGATATTGTCAGAGCCGATCCGCGCATCACACCAATGTAGCTCCTATAATCGTGACAAAACAGTGCAAACAGCTGCTGATGTCAAATAATTAGGTTGTATCATCAAGAGTATCCTCAGCATTAACCTGCTGTATTTTATGTTGTCATATAGGAACAATAGCGCCCATTATGCAGTCTGCACATATAGTTTGCACAATGTGTTCATCCCTGTCAATAGGGGTGCTATCACCCAAGCTGAGGCATCTATCATAGATAACTTTATATTTTAATTATCTCCCTAAAATGCTACCAAAGATGTTTCATGGTTGCATGAAATGTTGAAAGTAATTATGCAGTGTACTTCTGTGTGTGCAGGACTATTTTCACTTTCTACCTCATACTTTCAGATGAATAATGAGTGTTACACTCCTTACCACAGCCTGAATAGTTATAATTATGAATCCAACTAGGTGGTATCATTAATTGTGACAATGCAAACTCTGAGGTCTCAGAGCAGATTGAATGCACCTGTGGTAAATAGGTGCATCTCTACAATGTAAGCCTCCTAATACCTGTACCCTCAACACCTTCTGCAGGGCTTCAAAGCTATTCGGTGTGCAGATAATTGTTTGGTTTTCATAACAGTGGAACTTGTTGAATGTCACATTCATCTCCTAAAGATGTCCAAGTAGAACCTGTGTTTAACAGCAGCTTTTCATTTTTAACGTTTTACTGTCATCTGCAAAATGTTTACCTATAATACCATTTTAATATTTTCATTTACAGCTGTTAACTATCAAATTTTGTTTTGCTTTGTTTAGATCACACGATATTCACTTCACATAAGAAATGAATGAAGGATGATTTTATTTTAAGTAAAGTTATTCTAATCAGTTTTATATAACAAAAGTGATTCCCAATACAAGAGCAACAGTTTGTGATATATAAAATATATATAAAATAAAATATGCACTCAAAATTAATATGTGTGTGTAAGATGTGTGTCTTTTTTGCCTAGTAGTACAATTTAGCATTGGGTTGGAGTTCCTAGGTCTCATGAGCTTTTGAAAAAAAATGATGAGTTTTCTATTACTCTATAATTACAATGGTAATGTATTGACGGTCCCAAGCAAACCCCGGTGCTTAAGAGCAAGCTCTGAGGTGAACTAGCAGGCCTCATACTGCTAACACTGGATAAAACTGAGTGAGAAGATTCCACTGGATCCTGAGTGAATGTCTGTCATAAACGGGAGCAGTTTGTGACAGGATGCTGCTAAAATGTCTGCAGTGTGGAACTATTTTAAATTTGAAAAATTGTAATGCATGTAATACGAGCATTTAGCAAGACAGGTGTAAAACACTGAAAATATTCAACTTGAGAGTGTGTGTGTAGAGGAGCCAAGAGATGGTGAGCTTGGGAAGAGAAAGCCAGTGGGCAGCGCTGGGACTTTTGGACTAATGAACTGAAACAATTCATTGATTAAATCAATTAATTTGATTACTAAAAACCATCAATACAATTTCTTTGCATCGGATCAGACAAGGTAACAGTAACTGTACAATGTAACTGAAATTATGATTGATTGTTGAGTTGAAGGCTAGCAAAATTAAGCCACAATCTTCAGCTTTAAATGTATAGACGCAGTGTTTGTTGTTCTCCGTCTGGGCCGTGAGTTTGGGAAACTAGAAGACGTTTTGTCCCTTATCCTAGAGACTTCTTCAGTTCTGAACTGTTGGATAACTATGACCTTGGATGACTGAGAACCTTCACAGATACCTGATTACTAAAATCATTGTTAGTTGCAGCCCTAATAAGCACCTGCAGACAGACTGGATTCTGCTCTACACGTCGCCGTTTACTGGTGGGAAGAGTATGGACTTCACTACTTTCATTAACTTGTAATTTATGGGATTAAAACGCTGATTTGTCTTCACTCGTGCTTCCTCAGTGGCATCAGACATTGCTTTGAGAACAGTAAGCAAGGAAAATGAAGTACGTGGAAAGTGTCTGCTTCTTGATTCTAGCTAATTGTACTTTGCTATGAAACAAGTTAGCATAATCATGATCGATCCGAACTCCTTTCATAAAACACACATTTTAAAAGTTGTTGTCATGCTGTTTTGCTGACAGGCCTGACAAGGCATGAATTCATATTTTGCAAATCTAAATCATATTGTAGTTATTTCTGCATCATTTTTGATCTGTTTATTGCAGTTTAACACTAGAACTGCCAGGGTTCATTGTATACCTATAATCCATACCTGTGAAGTATCTCGTTTTGGCCAGGAAAGTCCCGCATTTTACCCTTCTTTCTGGCCGTTCTACCGTGTTAGTATTTTCCCATAAATCTCCCATATTTTAACCTGCGTTATTAAAAATAATAATACCCTGGGCCCGGGCGGAGTAAAACATTTCCAATCTGAGCTCTGTCACTTGCCTCGCGATAACTGCCACCTGCAGGTAGACGTTAGACAACAGAGCTGTTTGCGCTCTACTCTCTTGTAAAATTAACCACTCTGGCCAAGCCAACAAATATCCTACACTCCTTCCAAAACAGTCTTAAAGAATGCAAACTCTGCAACAAATTTGTACAATAACTAACTAAAAGAGAAAAACTGTGAAAAGAATGTGTGGAATGAAAATAAAATGTAAATGTAAAGACAAGCAATGTTAAATGAACAGAAAATATGCAAATAAGCATGTAAATAAATGCTCTTTATACCCTTTTGTGTTTTCATTTATGCGTGTTAAAATGTAAGGGATAGGCCTACTGGAGCTTGGTTGGGGTGGTGGGACTGCTTCGCAGTGGAGCCGGAAAATTTCCCTTATCGTGATTTTGTGAACACAGCTTGGACTCCTGTTTTTACATAACACCAACGATGGATGGATGTATCACCACAGCATACTTATAGAAATGTGACTCATTCTGTCTGGAGGCTTTGTTCATAAACTCTTGCAAAAGTTAGTTAAAATTCTCCATTCTACTTACTTTTGATGATGACACTAATTGGTGCAGCCATGGGAGAAGTGTATTTCCGTGTAGACCATGTGACTTCATACACACAGCTGTAGTTGCCCTGGTGTTCGTACTCAGCAACAGAGAAGTTAAAGGAGGCTCAGTGGTTGACTGCTGGCTTGGGGTCAGTGCTGGGTGGCTGCAGTCTCACTGGCTAAAAAAGGGACAAAGAGAGTCCAAATGTTTCCAGCAAAACCACACCACAGAAATGTTTGACCACACAAAAAAATCTTTAAATATATTTATTGTTCAAATTGGACTGATCTCCACATCACCTCTGCTGTACCTTAAGCTTCTGTAGTCCTTTGTCTGCCTCTCATAGTGCAGTTTAGCATTGCTGAAGATCAGTTGTGTGGAAAAATACTGCTCTGCTATTGTGCTGTTTTCTTTGAAAATTTAACCGTTTTGTTAAAACTTTTAATACATATTGTTTATGTTTATACTATTAAGTCACCTGTTTTAGACCGTTTTGATGTTTTTTACCTAGATTACTGGGTGCCATTTGTACTACAGCAGGCGACCTGTGGCATGTAGTTAACAGCGCTACTTGATCTTAGCATCCATTTCCTAATGTAAGTTCAGTTATTATGAACCTTAATAGACCAGTCTGATGTGTGTAAAGATGGAGTGCTTATTGTGTAGCACCCAGTTGTCATTTGCATGTGATTTAGTTAAGATAAACACAGTCGCTGTCACGACTTTAGCCAGTTCATTCTGCCATTTCCTAACTCTCCCTGACATTACAGATCCTGCCCCTCCATGCTGCCCTGCCCTTCCTGCTTCCCATCTTATTTCTAATCAGCCTTGCAGTGCACATACCAGCCCATCTCCAGTCATTTCCTGCTTTGCTCTGCTTTTCAGCCTTTGTTTCTGCCTCCCTGACTCTGGCTGGCAAACCTTTGTCAGACCCTGAGTTTGAGTCTGCACAGTGTTTGGGGGCTAACAGATTACATGTGACAGCGTTATGTAACCAGGATACTAGGACTGTCCCCGACAAAGGATTTACATAGTCGACTCAGAATCGTTAAGTCCTGCCTATAGTCCACTGATAGTCAAATGATGTGGGTTTTTTATGCGTAGCTCCGCTTTAATCTTGAGAAGCTGCAGAGCTAAACTGATGCTGTTTGAACACTGACACTTTCACACTTTTTTTCTCTCTCTCTTTCTCTCTCTCTCGCCTGCTGTTCACTGGTCTTGTGCAGAGTTTTGCGTGCATGCTGTGCTGGCGACAACTGCATGCATGACACAATTCCTTGCAGGTCTATTTCAAGAAGCCGGCTGTTTAAAAACGCTAAAATATTTTACTTTGTGTGGTTCATCATCGGTGACAAATTATCCGAAAGTCCCGCAGGATGCAGACAACTTGGTACGACACCAGTGAAGCCGGGGCTCCATCTCAGCAATTGTTCTTCTTCTGCCACATACACGCTATATTTACACATGCGCACTGACAGGGTTAGGGTTACTATTTTGGATATTTTTACACACTTTAAAAACATTCATTGAAAGTTTTTTTCTTTTTTACATGCTTATTTACAGCATTAAATATTGAAATGTATATTGTAATAGGCTGTTTATGACTGGATTGCTTAAATACACAGTTTGACACACTGGTGAGATGAATTCAAAACAATACTACAAAAAACAGGTTATTAGTAATGTTGCTTGTGCTTCTCCCTGTCAGAAAACTTTTCACATGATGAACACAACAAAAGAAATAACAAATGTAAACATTTGCATATTTTTCATTCCTTAGTATGCTGTACAGTACAACACACCAAACAACTAATTATTCTGCCCCAGCGTTCTGTCTTTGGTCTGGGACAGGCCACAGATTCTTGTTCTCCACCTCCTCCTCCTGCTCCAGCTTCTCCTACTCTTCATCTTCCTCCTATCCCATCTCCTCCTCCAACTCCTACCGTTCCTCTTCCTCCTCTCCATACTGCTCCACCTCCTCCTCCTCCTCCTCCTCCTCCTCCTTTTCTTCCTCTTCCTCCTCCCTGGTGTTCTCTATGTCTTCCTTCAGGCTTCTCTGGATCCATTATTGCCCTTTTATCTATCTATTGAAGCTTTTGATTGGTTTGTTATCAATTATGGCTGTCTCCACCTGGGTAGCTGTGTGCTAATGGAACTCAACCTGTTCTGATTGAGTGAACGATATTGAATGTCAGTGCTTTCTCAATGAACACATGGTGTAGGCAATGAGAAATAAAGCGCTTTGTGTGTAGAGTTTAGAGAAATGGGTGTGCTTTTTGAAAAATTGGAGTTCTGGTTTTGAAATTGTAGTTCAATAGCCTGGTTATAGTGTTTAAGCAATTGAAAAAAACTGTAACTTATTGGGAGAAAACTGGTAGTTACCAGTTGATCGTATGCATGTGAGTAAACTAATAAAACCACTAGCAGCACCGCTAACCGACTGAGCTAACTAGCCACAGATACAGGCGGATAGGCTAAAGTTAGCAGTTTAGCAATAAGTAAAGCTAATATATCCATCACGAAGCTCTGGTAAATCATCTCAGTACTGGATTCCCTGTTGGTCTTTGAGCCTGTGTTTGGTCCTTTTAATGCAGTGTTCACTGTTAAGCGAATTGCTGCTTGTCCAGTGTTGTTCCATTTCACAATCACCAGGTACTGCACCCCGCCATAATTCCATGCTGGGCCCCTTGTCCCTGTCCTGAAAACCTCCAGTGCTTGAGTAAAGGTGTAAACACCTTCATAGAGTCTACGGTAAACACAAACACTCTCCCGGCACTCCGAGCTCCCGGGCAGAGCTAATCTGACCAGTGGTTGCACAGCTAACTGAGCTAATAATAACACTAGCTGGTTAGCTGTTAACTAACTTCAGCAACAAGTAAAGCTATCTGTTCAACAGCAAACTCTGTGAATCACAGAGTTGAGAAAGAGCAGCCAGGGGACATCAGAGAGAAAACTAGAATATATTTTCTCCATATTTCTAATATTTCTCCATCAAATATGATCCAGTTTCACCAAAATCAGAGAAAAAGTTATGTATGTACAGTATTCAATGGTGCTCGGTTCCAGAAACACTTCAGCAGCATTATATTGAGAAATCTTTTCACTGGATGCTAAATTAATACAACTGCAGAGTGAGTCAAAAACATTTTAAAATGGTTTTCCAAATGACAAACTCTTAAATGTCATCAAGAATACCTACAAAAACAATGTTTTTGTCATTGATGGGCCAGATACTGCCATATGGATGACATAGTGCAAAGCATATCATATAAAAACATTTAAACATGGATTTTGGGAAAGGAAGATTTTGTTATTCTATGTTTCTCTAAAAACACACTAAGCAGACAGTGCGTCTTCTCTTGTCTTAGTAATCCAAAAGTAACTAAAAGTAATCTAATTACATTACTATCATTTCGTATTACTTTGATTATAAGTTAATTAATTAGTAATTGTACCAGATTACATTTTTTAATTAATCCTCACAGCTCTGTTACTGTACACTATTATGTTTTCTTTTTATTGCTTTTCTGGGTTAATTGTTGTATATAATTTACGTATTAATTTGTCTTACCAGTAACAGAGAGTCTGACAGAGTCACTTAAAGTAGAGCTGAAGTCTCGACTTGAAACTCTTGTCTGATACTGACACAGGTACGATCCTTCGTTATCAAAGTTCACTTTAGGTATAATGAAGGTAGCAGAGTTGGTACTTGATGTTTGGGTCTTTCTGAATGAGCCTGAGGTCTGCTGCAGGAGGAATGTTCCACCTAAATGCTGAGTTGAGATCGAACAAGTGATGCTGACGTCCTGACCCCAGGTAACCTCACCAATGGGATTCATGGAGATGCTGGGCTTTGGAAGTCTCACTGAAGAACAACACAATATTAGAGCAGTAAATGTACTGACTTTGAGGTCTACATTTTTCTGCTTTTTTAGTTTGCTAAATTGTAATTAAGGCAAAGATATATTTCACTTCTTTGGGAAATAAACCTTTTCATTTTTTGGAGTCCTCTGGTTGCCTTCAGTAAGTTACAGCTGCTTCCTGGTTTCCAGTCTTTATGCTAAGCTACGCTGACTAGCTGCTGTGTCTTCATATTTAAAGGACAGCTATGAGATGAGTATCAGTCTTATCTAACTCTTAATATAAAAACCAAAATTTTTATTTCCCAACACGTTGAACTATTTCTTTAAACAACAATGAAACATCAGATTCAGGGAATGGATTCATTTCTTACCAGCAACAGAGAGTCTGACAGAGTCACTTAAAGGGGAGCTGAAGTCTCGTCTTGAAACAGTTTTCTGATACTGACACAGGTACGATGCTTCGTTATCAAAGTTCACTTTAGGTATAATGAAGGTAGCAGAGTTGGTACTTGATGTTTGGGTCTTTCTGAATGAGCCTGAGCTCTGCTGCAGGAGGAATGTTCCACCTAAATGCTGAGTTGAGATCAAACAAGTGATGCTGACGTCCTGACCCCAGGTAACTTCACCAGAAGGATTCATGGAGATGCTGGCCTTTGGAAGTCTCACTGAAAAAACAACAAAGTATTAGAGCAGTAAATGGACTGACTTTGAGGGCAACATTTTTCTGCCTTTTTTGTTTGCTAAATTTTATTAATACCAAAGGAAAAGTTCACCATTTTGGGAAGTAAGCCTTTTCGTTTTTTCAGTCCCCTCTGGTTGCCTTCAGTAAGTTACTGCTGTTTGCTTTTTTCCAGTCTTTATGCTAAGCTACGCTGACTAGCTGCTGTGGCTTCATATTTAAAGGACAGGTATGAGATGAGTATCAGTCTTATCTAACTCTTAATATAAAAACTAAACTGTTTATTTCCCAACACGTTGAACTATTTCTTTAAACAACAATGAAACATCAGATTTAGGGAATGGATTCATTTCCTTACCAGTAACAGAGAACCTGACAGAGTCACTTAAAGGGGAGCTGAAGTCTCGTCTTGAAACACTTGTCTGATACTGACACTGGTACGATCCTTCGTTATCAAAGTTCACTTTAGGTATAATGAAGGTAGCAGAGTTGGTACTTGATGTTTGGGTCTTTCTGAATGAGCCTGAGCTCTGCTGCAGGAGGAATGTTCCACCTAAATGCTGAGTTGAGATCGAACAAGTGATGCTGGCGTCCTGACCCCAGGTAACCTCACCAGAAGGATTCATGGAGATGCTGGGCTTTGGAAGTCTCACTGAAAAAACAACACAAGTATTAGAGCAGTAAATGGACTGACTTTGAGGTCAACATTTTTTCTGCCTTTTTAGGTTTGCTAAATTTTATTTATAACAAAGAAATAGTTCACCATTTTGGGAAGTAAGCCTTTTCGATTTTTTTCGAGTCCCTCTGGTTGCCTTCAGTAAGTTACAGCTGTTTGCCTGGTTTCAAGTCTTTATGCTAAGCTACGCTGACTATCTGCTGGCTGTGGCTTCATATTTAAAGGACAGGTATGAGATGAGTATCAGTCTTATCTAACTCTTAATATAACAATCTCAAACTGTTTATTTCCCAACACGTTGAACTATTTCTTTAAATCAACAATGACACACATCAGATGTATAGGGAATGCGATTCATTTCCGTTACTAGTAACAGAGAACCATGACAGAGTCACATAAAGAGGAGCTGAAGTCTACACGCTCTTGAAACACTTTACAGTCTGATACTGACTACTGAGTGACGATCACTCACGTTATCAAAGTTCACTTTAGGTATAATGAAGGTGAGCAGAGTTAGTGTGACTCTAGATGTTTTGGGTCTTATTCCATGAATGAGACACATGAGGTTCTGCTGCAGGAGGAATGTTCCCACCTAAAGTGCTGAGTTGAGGTTCGAACAAGTGATCATTATGTTCTGGACCTTTGGTGATCCTGTACCAAAAGGATCACATGGAGCTAACCTCACCAGAAGGATTCATGGAGATGCTGGGCTTTGGAAGTCTCACTGAAAAAACAGCACAATATTAGAGCAGTAAATGGACTGAATTTCAAGTTAACATTTTTTTGCTTTTTTAGGTTGCTAAATTTTATTTTTAACAAAGAAATAGTTCACCATTTTGGGAAATAAGCCTTTTCGATTTTTTTGGAGTCCTCTGGTTGCCTTCAGTAAGTTACAGCTGTTTCCTGGTTTCAAGTCTTTATGCTAAGCTACGCTGACTATCTGCTGGCTGTGGCTTCATATTTAAAGGACAGCTATGAGATGAGTATCAGTCTTATCTAACTCTTAATATAAAAACCAAACTGTTTCTTTCCCAGCACTTTGAACTATTTCTTTAAACAACAATGAAACATCAGATTCAGGGAATGGATTCCTTACCAGTAACAGAGAGTCTGACAGAATCACTGAAGGGGGAGCTGAAGTCTCGACCTGAAACTCTTGTCTGATACTGACACTGGTACGATCCTTCGTTATCAAAGTTCACTTTAGGTATAATGAAGGTAGCAGAGTTGGTACTTGATGTTTGGGTCTTTCTGAATGAGCCTGAGGTCTGCTGCAGGAGGAATGTTCCATCTAAATTAACCTGAATAGAGATCGAACAAGTGATGCTGACGTCCTGACCCCAGGTAACCTCACCAGCAGGAGTCATGGAGATGCTGGGCTTTGAGAGGCTCTCTGAAGAAAAAACACAACAATACAAAATATTAAATGTATTTTTTTTAGATATTTGATTCTGCCTGTCTTTTTTCAATAAGCATGTAGTAGTAAGGGAGTATATTGGGAAACTTGAATGAATGATCCACTCTAAAAATAGCCAACTCATAAGCTTTCTTGGTTTATCTAATAGGTTTAAAGATCTGAGAATTTACAAAATTATTCTGCCAGAATAATTTAATAATAACTTTCACAGAATTTGACTGAAAGAGTAGCACTTCAGACCACTTGGTCTTTTGTTTTCAGGGAGTGAATGTTTGTATCTGTCAAGCTAAGTTACTGTGAGAGGCATGTGTTTATGTTCTAAGTGCCTCCACCCATCCTGCTTCTTTTTGTTTATTGCTTGTTTTTAAAATCTCATCTCTCTGTGAATTTTACATCACAAAGTTACATGGGACAAAAATAGTTCAAATCCAATAACACAGTAATGAAAAAAAGTGAAAGCATGAATAGAAAGAGTTAAAGACACGTCACACAACAGAGAAACACTGTTGCAGGAATGTGCAAATTGATGCACATAGACACCTGGGTTGGCGTAGGTCAGACACTGCCAGCTCACTAAGGAATAAAAAATGTGCAAATGTTTACATTTGTTATTTCTTTGTTGTGTTCATCATGCAAAAGGTTTTTGAAGGCAAACCACAAGCAACATCATCAGTGTGTGTGTTTCTGAGGGCTTGTGTGTTATGTCTGAGGGAAAAGTTTGGTTTTTCATCAAGATTGAATGTCTTTGAGTGGCGAGATTTTCTAACATGAAAATAGGATGTTTGGAGACTTGGGTGAGAAGTTGAGGATTTGTGTTTAGAGTTTTGAGAAAAAGAGGCATAATTTCAAGAAATGTGTTTAAGCAATCGAGACAAACTTTACTGTTACAGAGAGAGAGCGTGGAAAGGGGGAACTGGCATACGGACACAAAGAGATAAGTGAAACAGAAACATATTCATTTAATGTAATCCAGTTTGAATCAGTGGAGCAGATTAAATGCAAACAGTAAAACAGCTCCACATCTGCAACAAGGACTAGAAACAGTTTTGACAGTCATGGTTCCCAGAGGATAACCTGACAGCCTGACATTCCCTCCAGCATGATCAGCAGGTTGACATGTGGTTCAGACTGATATGTCTCCACCATGCAATGTGGTGTATTTGTGAACTTCATCAGCTCAGACTTCCTGATTTTTCCTGATAAACTTCAAAATGACTTCACTTTATCAGACAGTTAGTTTCTCTGTATGATGAGCATTACAGCCTCACAGAGACTCTATTTATTTTTGTTCACTTTTGTCTCTCTTGTAGTGCATTTCTGCTAATGTGTATGGGTCACTATATGTCATGCCCTCCCCTGCTGTGACCTAACTCGTGTGTAGTGTGAGACTGTTTTTGTTTTGTTGCCTTAGTGTGGCTGCAGTTTTTGTTTTGGCAGCTGTTCCCTTCTCTCCCTCACCTGCAGGATGCTGGAAGGCATGTCAGCTGCGAGGGGAGCTGATTACTCACACCTGCACATGATTTGCGCTCCCTCGGGTTCCTGCCCTATTTAAGTGACGGCCTGACATCCTGTCTTCGCCGGATCGTTAAGTCGTATCAGTACGTCTTGACTACCAGCTTGTTAGGTTGGAAAATTACCTAAACTCTGCCTGTTTGTATTCTTACTTACTAACCTGTGTCTCCTGTGTTCAGGACCTCTAACGGACCCGTCGGCAACCAACTCTCCTTCCCCACCTCCTGGATCTCACGCACCAGCACCACTGCCTGTCTGTTTCTCCGACTGAATCCCCTCTACTTCCCTTGCCTGCCTGTCCTTCCTGCCCTGTTCTACGCAGCCACCCCTAGACCCTTTGCTAAATAAATCTCTCTGAGAACCAGCTCATGTGTCAAGTCTATTCCTGGGTCTTATCTGAAGCGTGACACTATAATGTGAGGTGCAGGAAAGTTTGCGTCAAACGTTCCCAAATGCTAAATGTCCTGAAGGCAGCAGGACCCAAACAGCCTTATTTGTTATACAGTGACTCACAACACTGCGCCCCTTTCTTTTAATCCCACACCCCAAACCAGAGGAGGCCAAAAGTCAGCAAAAGAGAAATAAGCTCTGAAAAATGAACAAAGGGTTTTTTGTAACATACAGTCTCAGACAAGGCTAGGTTTTACTGCCAATTAGGCTACTGTTGTTATTATTAGAAGTAATGGTAGCATTACAGCTTTACTTATGAATAGCTACATATAAGAGAAATGATTACAAAATCTTTCTTACCTGAACAGAGCACTCCAGCATCCTCACCATGGTTACAGTTGTGTGTCCCAAATCCTCCATGCTGACACTGAGTCAGAGACCTTTCACTTCCTGAACAGCCCACATCATCAATCCAGATTTGTCCAGTTCCTTGACCAAAGAGGGCCGACTGAGGAGCACTCAGTGCTGCACCACAGTCCAGCTCCCTGCACACCACCTCAGCATCATTTAAGTCCCAGTCGTCATCACAGACTGTTCCCCAGACGTTTTTGTGATAGATTTCAACTCTTCCAGAGCACCGAGTAGACCCAGACCCAGCTAGTCTGATGCCTAGTCTCAGAACACAGAAGACAAATCAGTGCTAGAACATGTGTGTGTTTGTCATTTAGTTATGACAGAAACCGTTATTGTAAGACTAATTTGGCAATGGTTATGATTCATTATACTTTGCATCACCCATACAGACTGTGAGAAATATGAAACACTTTTCACAGTAGATCAAACACTCGATGAACTTCATCTCCAACATTACAGTTTCATTTACTGTATTGAGCAACATTTCCCACTTGTTATTCTGCTCTTCAATTCTAAAAGCATTCTGCAGGGTGTGGTTAGCAGCTCATATAGTGCTGCATCTGAAAAGTGTTACATTTCACACCACAATGACTCAGTGACAGAGCTGCTAAAATACACAGAAAAAGATACATTTATTCAAAATACTTTATCTGAAACGTTTCTCACCTGAACAGATGACACCAGCGTCCTCACCATGTCCACAGTTGTGTGTCCCAAATCCACTGTGCCCACACTCTATTAGAGACCTTTCACTTCCTGAACAGCCCACATCATCAAGCCAGATTTGTCCGGTTCCTTCACCAAAATGGGCTGACTGAGGGGCACTCAGTGCTCCACCACAGTCCAACTGTCTGCACACCACCTTTGCATCATTTAAGTCCCAGCTGTCATCACAGACTGTTCCCCAGACGTAGTTGTGATAGATTTCAACTCTCCCGGAGCACCGAGTAGACCCAGACCCAGCTAGTCTGATCTGACCATCTATCAAGCATGTAAGACATAACGTAGAATATTTTAAAGACCAGTGTTAGACAAGTCATTTCCAAAATGTAACACATTATAGATGACTAGTTACGGTAATTTGACACTAACTAGTTTACAACATTACAGTCCCTGAATTATGATGCTTTACATTACTTTTGAGTTACTTTCACTGCTGTTTAATTGGTGCATTATGCTCATAGTAAGATGTGCACATATTTACGCACGAGGTACAGCAGAATAACGTCAATGATTACTTGAATCTCTGACAGGATCGCTCAGGATGAACTGACATCTTCTCTGATCATGAAAGTAATAACTAACACATCATCTATAAAAATCTATTTGATTCATCAATCAGGGGAGCTACTGTCTTATTTAGAGGAGCTGAGCTCCCCCGTAGTTTGCACCCTGCCGACCATCAGATTCCAAATTCCAGGAAATAACATTTCTCTTTTACTCGTAGTTTTTCTGCTGCCAAAATGGTTGTTGGTGAATTACTAAAAAACAAAACGCCACTTAATTCCGGGTTAAAATGTGTTGTAACATGCGTTCCTTTTTTAAGTAATGTGTTATATTAATGCTTTACAGCAAAAAGTAATACATTACTGTAATTGTGTTACTTTTGAAATGTGTTACTCCCAGACCTGATAAAAATAAAGTAAAATGCAAACTAACAATACTGTGTGCATGACACAGGAGAATGATCTGACCTGCAGCAGGTGAAGAAGATGTCAGGAGGAAAAAGACTGTGGAACAGAAGAAATGGCTCATTATATTCAGTAATCAGCTTGTACTTGTTTCTGTTTTAGATTCCCTTATTTAATTTAATGAATGTTTTTTTTAAATGGAAAACTAGCCTTAAGATACTTCTGTTCTATATAATACAACAACCCTGCTATATAAAAGCTGCTTTTCAATAAAATTTGAAATTCTGTCTTACCAAGAGCCAAATAGCGAAGGTTCCTCTCCTGTATGCTCCCCATAGCTGACATGACGGCAGCTCTGTGTCATTTACCAGTAGTGCACAGAAACATTTCACACAGCTTGCCCTTCCTAAAACACTTCTTCTTTCTGGTGTTTTTTTCTTGGTTCACTGATCAGAAGCTCTAAAACGCAGCACTGAAGCATCACATCTATCACCACTTCTGGATATTTGAAATAGTTGTTGATAAACACAAAGATCTGGAGGAGATAAAGCAGACAGCTTTAAGTGAAAGTGAAAGGAGTTGGTGGTAACTCGCTGAGAAGTTAGGTGTCTGCAGCCAAATGCCTTTGAATCTACCTGCATTCCATTACGGCTGTGTCGCAATTGCTGGAGCTAATCACAGCCATGCAGTTTTTTTAATTGCTTAAACACTATAACCAGGCTATTGAACTAAAATTTCAGAACCATAACAAATTTTTCAAAAAGCACACCCATTTGTGTAAACTCTACAAACAAATCACTTCATTGCACCATGTGGTCATTGAGAAAGCATTGACATTCATTATTGTTCACTCAATCAGCACAGGTTACACATGACCCATACATGTAACAATTACTATTTTTTAATTGAACATATTTTATTGAAGTTTACTTACTTCGTGAATGCTCTAAAAATATTCTGCCAACACATGTTAAGCACATATATGCTTAACATGAAAATGAATTGGTCACATAAAACAATAGTTCAATTCAGTAATGATAAATTATATTAAATACTTTTCCAATAAACACAACAGCAAGGGAATGTGCATTAAGTGTTAATTTCTCAATCTACAAAACACAATAGTCCTCCTTGGAAAAGAGCTGAAACAAGAGATCAATAAATATCTATTTGAAAGCAAGACTAACCATCTCTCCCGATGTTAAAAAACAAAACAAAAAACCATACTTACACTATTGAGCCTGGACTACCCACACAGACAGTCAGTCAGACAGCTCTGTGACAAGCGACCACTACTTTTCCTTTGTTTGTGTTGAGGTGAGTGACAAACACATGACTAAGCCCTCTACCACTGTTTGCAGACTAAAACTTTTTTTAAATAAGTTCACTTCTCTAGATCTCTTTTAGAAAATCCAAGGAATTCTTCAGATTCCTCTTTAAATCTCTTCAACATGCAACAGCACTGTTGCTTCTCCCATTGAGTAGCATGGTTTTTGAGTTTTGGAAACCCAGACCAGAGGAGAGTGATCTTTGGCAAGAGTGCGAATTCTCCCTTCCAAGTAATAGCTACTATTTTCCAAAGCTCAGATCACAGTCAAATATTGTTATTCTGTGGCTTAATAATTCCTCTGAATAATTTAGGTTGCGACTAGCAAAAGCAATTACCTTCTTGCTTGCTAATCCCATTTGCTGGGCCAACACTGCACCCAATCCCACATTTGTCGCATCTGTTTATACAATGACGGACAAAGCATTGAGTGGATCTGCTAACTGTGAGAAGTACTACAAAGCGATGGTACCAGCAAGCAATTCCCAAGAATCTCTCATTTCTTGGCGTGGGAATTGCCTGTACAGCTTGAGACTTACTCATCTGATTGTACTCCATCAATTAACATTAAAAACAACATGGCCAAGGAATCTGACAGGCTGTCTTGTCCATACCCATGAATTTTGCCTCATGTGGTAACAGCCACACTAGACAAGCATGGGACAAGATGCATTTGAAGCTGATAACATTGCAAAGGTAATCTGAAGTTTAATGAAAAGTATTGATGATGCTGGTGATGTGTAAAATCTACTTGGCAATAAAGTTGTTTCTGATCCTAATATAGTGTGAAGTGCTGCATCTGATGATATCAAACACAACATGGGTATTTGTTTTTTGTGTAACTTAAAAACTTACAAATTAGATTAAGAGAATTGTTTTGGGTTTCCATAATAAATAAATAATACACACTACTTACACTAACATAATGAGGGGTTTTGGTAGTTCAGCCCACACAGCAGTAACAGCAGTTTGTCTGCCAGCACATGTTTTACTCACCAAAAGACATCTATGTGTGAATTTTTAACACCTGACTGGTTCCTGCTCAAGTAATACAAACTCATCATTAACACAAACCTCCCCTCTTTAAAGACTGGGCCAGGAGGAGGATCACATCTTCAAAATGCCCCTTTTCAACAATTTCAGGCTTTTGACTTGAAAATGTATGTTTAATTTCTGGCCTAAAAAATCTAAGAACATACATTTTAGTATTCTACATCACAGACAGCAAAAGTGAGAGAAAGATGGCAGATGATGAAAATAGCAGAACACAAGTTGTTCCAGTGTGTAGAAACCTGCTGGAATTCAGTTTTCAACATGCTGGACTGGCTGCATGAACCACATGAAACTGTCACCACAGTCCTCTGTCTTCTAGGCAGTGAATTGTGCATTGATGCGGGAGAATTATCTCTCATCACTCAAACTGTTGATGCACTGAGGCTCTTTGAGGAAGTGACAAGGGAAGTATCATCAAAAAAACATGTTTCAGTCTCCAAAGTGATTCCTCTCATGTCTCTTCTTCAAAGAGCGGTGGCAGCCTGAAGGTACCAGTGCAGCTCCGTTGCCACACAGCTGCCACAGCAATGCCAGCGTAGATTTGCAGGCATGGAGACCAATCACTCTCTAGCTGCTAGTGCATTTCTGGATGATACTTTTAAACACCTTGGATTTGAAGGTGGTGCAATTTTTATCATCTGCCATGACACCAGGGAACCCCCCTCTTTGCCACAGGATCTTCAATGACCACAATGAGTCAGGATCTAGGTTTAATGTCTCATTCAAAGGACAACATCTCTTACGCACAGTGTCCCCATCACTGCAGTGGAAGTTTATTATTACAGGAAAGATTGCCCCCTACTGGCCCACCAACACCTCTTCCAGCAGCAAATTAGTTTTCCCAGGAGGCCTCTCATCCAAAATATACTGAAAATAACTGAAACCAAAATCAGATATCAATCAATTTCAATAAAGATATTGCTTCTGGAGCAAAGTCGGATATAACACATTTAACATATTTATTACCTAGTTCCTGGCGAACCAAGCGGACCTCTCTCTGACAGCTCAAGAGAAAGACACCCTTTCTCTCCTCACTCAAATAGAAGTTTCCCAACAACTGTCCAAACTTAGTGATAAATCAAGTCTTTATATAATCCTAATCATCTCTTTGTACGCCTGCACTCCGGGAAGTTCCTGAGTGACCAATTTCCTTGAATTGTCATTTTGACAAGCACATCTGTTCAAACATGCAACCTTGTACATCTAAATAGAGAGAATCTTTAATCCTTATATTTCTCTGACTAAATACATGTTAACTATACATATATTTGGCATACATGTAGAAACATTCTTGCCTCATTTAAACATTTAAGTTAAATTAACCTAGAACTTTTCTGTCAACTCTGGCTAACCTCCCTTAGGCCTACATCCTGTCTTCTTGGCAACAAACTAAACTGCCCCAACCTCCCAACCACCAGTTGGGAGGTGGAGGCTACGCAGCTGACAAACAGATTTATTTCTGAAACAGTGTGGCAGTTCTAACAAAGTCCCATCATTTCTCCCCAATTCATCACTTAATTACTGACTTACTTAATTATTCTCCAACATAGCTTACAGCAGCTAACGCTGCCCATTGCTAAATCAGATTAGCCAAAAAGCTAGTTAACGCGATGTTAGTGGATGAGTGCCTCAAGTCAATGAGTCGTTAAATCATAGCATTTACAAAGCATTTCTTTTTCACTTTAATATGGGCATCTGCAACCAAAAACCCATATGGTCGGGCTGAACAGGATTTACACTGATAACACCTGTAAGGTTACACATCCACCTTCATACAGGATTTACACCACATGACTGCAACAATGCTTTCCTGGACCACAATCTCAATCCCTGTTTACTGTAAATCACATCATGCAAGTGCATACTGCCTCACCTGTAATCCAGTTCTATGAATCAGATTCTTCCATAATTCACACACAAACACACATAAGCTACTTCATCGTCACCTCGTAAAGGCAGCCCTCTTTCACTTAAAAACTTTATGACAGCCAAGACCCGCTTGAGCTCCTCTCACCAGTACCGCTTCTCTCCCTCCCTGTTGCACTAGTTTAGGGTCACAGTCCCGCTTCCAGTGACAGATGAGCTCCGAAGCAATGCAACTTTTTCCCCATTTTGGAGTGAACAACACAGCAGATCATTAGTGAGGGAGCGCACATTACCGCCCAAACCCCATCACATGCTAAGGTTGGAAATTTCCACGATCAGACAGCTGCTGCTCCTAGCCTCAGTTTGTGCTGCATTGGGTTGGGGAGTAACAGATTACCTATAACGGCGTTATGTAATCAGGATACAAAAATAAAGTAAATATTCTGTTCTGTTGTTCAGTACAGGAAAAAAAGATGTAATCAGATTACAGGAACATTTTGTAAAAACGGGGATTACACATAGGGATTACTTTAAGTAAAAAGGTTTCATGAAACAGAAACTATTTGAGTACTATTTGCTATTTACTTTTATGTTTCCTGTAAAAACACACAGCTAGTGAGGGATTTGTCGCAGATATTGATTGGCGTATAGCCAGTAGTTTAATGTGGTTACGCCCCTGTTACGCCCCACCCTTTGGTGGCAACATGGGGCAACCACCACTCCGACACTGACCCAAATATTAACAGATAAACACCTTTAAAACAAACAAATCAAGGGGAATTTATTAACATAACACACTAAATCAAGAACACCAAAACCACAAGACCATAACACAAAAAAATCCCCAGCTAGCAAGACCAGCAGTCCCAAATCAAAAAGCCTCTCTTCTGACGCTTGCACAGGAGCTTTTAAAGACCGCCTTCCAAGGCCAGGTGGACCTTATTCGGCAATCAGCTGTAGCACTCCTGAGGCAGAACTAGTACAGAAAAGGAACACGGGCAAAGCACAGAGAAACACATACAGCCGTAACACCCCCATCCTTAAAACAAAGAATATTTTCTTTGTCAAACAATCACATACAAAAACACAAGTTCAACACAGACCAAATATAGCTCACAAACATTGTAGTTATTCTAAGGAATGAAGTGGACCTAACTGAGGTTTGCACTTAAGAAGGCACCTACAATGTGGCAACTCTTCAAGCCTCAATATGAAGCAAACCATATAGACTCATCAAACCAAACTGGGATACTGCTGCTTACCAGAGAAAAAGGTGTGAACTTGGGTCAAATGTGGAACTAACACGATCTATGACACATGAAAGGGATAACAAAGCTTGCACTGGGTTAAAGAATAAAAAAACACTAGTGGCCAAATCAGCGTGTGCCACTTCCTCAAAATGGCCACTATCATGAGGTGACAAAGACCACAAAACCAAACTCAAGTTACTGCATTTACCTACAACTGTAAGACTGGTGACCCACTCAAAAGTAGAGAGCAACAGCCACAAACCAAGAGGGTCACACAAGTAGAACAACCACAAGGTGGCTGCCAATAAACAGCAACACCACATCCCAGCAAAAATGAACTGTCGCATCACAAGTTACTGTGAGGATGTTAACCAGCAACACAACCTAACTTGACCAACTGGGAGGATTCACTGACCACTTTAAATCCAAAGATCTGTGGAGTGACTACATCCCAAAAAACATCCCAAAAAGTGCATCCCAAAAATCACAGAACTCAAATTAACATTTTGTAATGAACTACACAACCACTATACACATAGGTGAGTGTATAAAGTGTGAATATTTGTATGTAGTAAACTACACACAAATATTGCCAACTTACACCTAAGCAGCAGCCAATAAGTGACCTAACAAATGTGGAGCGCAGTTACCACAAGACAAAGTTCATGTTACATGGCTATGTTTTGTAAATACATATTTATTTAGCTTTAGGAAAAGATAATGATTTTTTTTGGTGGGGTGATAATGGCGCAGTGGATAAGATGCTGCCTTTGGTGAGAGAGACCCAGGTTCAATCTCACATATCTACCAATGTGTCCCTGAGCAAGACACTTAACCCCCAGTTGCTCTAGAGGTGTGCGACCTCTGACATAATTAGTAATTGTAAGTCACTTTGGATAAAAGTGTCAGATAAAATGAATAAATGTATACATGTAAAAAACAATTCCTATGCCTGTGCAATCTGTACTGAATGTCTTACATTAGCCTTAGCCGCACTGGTATTAAATATGGTACACCTGCTAACATGCTAAAGCGCTAAATGCGATTAGCATCACAACTTTTATGAACTACATAAAATTGATAAATTGTATTTTAAAGGTCAATGATTAAGTTAATAATAAGGGTTCTTTTTCAGTGTCATTAGCCTATCCAGCTTTATATAATCTATCTCACATTATCTATGGAGCTGTGCTGTTCTGGTGTCATAAAGCCTTTAACAGAACAATACACCATACGCCCAGTGTGGCCTCTACACTGAAGAGGGGAATCATGCTGTTTACTGTTCTTTTCTTTTTGTTGTTTTGGTGATAAACAATAAACATAGCAGGTTGAAAAACATAAGAAAGGTTCATCATGTCTTATTGTGCAGATGTTTCTATGCAATGAATGGAATGCTAAATCTCCATAAAACATGGGTTTGAGAGATGGACTACCCTCCATTACTTGTCTTCACACCAGATTCACCGAAGAAACAAAAACAATTCTGGTTTTCCTACACAGCCCTGGCTCTGTAAACGGGAAACAAAGAAAGTGGTGTGTGCCTTCTCAACTCAATGAGCAACAGGTGGCAGTAACGCTCATGTCCTGGATGGCTGTTCCTAAATACCGAGGATAAAGCTCCTCAGTATTTGCATGGCTCATGCCTAATGAGTGCAAGCTGAGTTAAATAATTTTGCTTTGTAAGACAGTCGTTACTGCAATATGTTGTGTGTTGATAATATGCTGTCATATTTGGCTTTCTCCAAGAATGCAAAGTGTAACTGAAACATTGGTCATAGTATTTTTGTCAAATATGATAAATGTAATGGACACACTACACTGCAGAATGTGTAGGTGGTTTTCCTTGTCTTTTTTTTAATCTAACACTATAGCACCACAGCAGGGTGGCACGGTGGTGCAGTGGCTTGCACTGTCACCTCACAGCAGACCATCCCAGACCTTTCTGTGTGGGCATGTTCACCCCATGTCTGCGTGGCTTCTCTCTGGGTGCTCCAGCTTCCTCCCACGGTCCAAAGATATGCATAGATTCATTGGTGAGTCTAAATGGCCCCTAAAGGTGTGAATATGTGTGTGAATGGTTGTTTGTCTGTATGTATCAACCATGTGATAAACTGGCGACTTGTCCAGGGTGTACCCCGCCTCTCACCCAGTCTCAACTGGGATAGGCTCCCCTCAACGCTGCGCAGATAAGCAGATATATCCGATGGATGGATGTAGCACCACAGCACTCGTTTTGTCTGGAAGCTTTGTTCATAAAATCTAGCAACAATTAGTTTAAATTCTCCATACTACTTACTTTTGATGACGACACTAATTGGTGCAGCCATGGGAGAAGTGTATTTCCGTGTAGACCATGTGACTTCATACACACAGCTGTAGTTGCCCTGGTGTTCGTACTCAGCAACAGAGAAGTTAAAGGAGGCTCAGTGGTTGACTGCTGGCTTGGGGTCAGTGCTGGGTGGCTGCAGTCTCACTGGCTAAAAAGGGACAAAGAGAGTCCAAATGTTTCCAGCAAAACCACACCACAGAAAGGTTTGACCAGGCAACAAAAACCTTTTTCCACAATATATGTAATATTTAACTGTATTTTTTTTAATCTCCCATCATGATGGTGTAAATGCTCTTTTTAAAGAATCTTCAGTACCAGAAATGTATTTGCTGTTGCATGTTAAATATCTGAATTTGATTGAATGGTTTAACGTTCAAAACAAACTGTGCTCGAGCATCTCCATGTGTAACAGATAAAAATGCACTTTAATATTTTTTACCAATTTGTATTTATGAATTTTATTCGTCATTTAACCCCTTTTGAGTATTTGTGACTTTTTTCAGGTTTGTTTTTATTTAATGTTTCCTGTGGAAACTGTCCGAGCTGCTGTCACGAGGGGTGATGTGTGGGGAAGGTTGAGGACCCAAATGTAGGACTCCAAAGAAGAGCAGGTACAGTTCAGAGGTTTATTGAGAAACTTAAGATGAGCACACTTACAAGGTGAAGTGGCTGAGCTGAGGCTTTCCAAAACAAGTCCAAATTAAACAAGGTGATCCAACAGAACAGGTAATCCAACAGAAATTCAAAATCCACAGAAACAAGCAGGGCAAACAAACAGGCTGAATACATCCACATCACATCCAGGAGACAGAGCATTAGAAGCTACAATGACCGGACAGGGACTGAACAGAAACAGCAAACATATATACACCAGGGACTAACGAGCAGGCAGGAGCAACACCAGTGACAGGGATCAGGACTAATGAGACAGGCAGGCAGAGAGATTACTGGGGGAACAGACATAACACAGGTTACTGAACACAAGGCACTGGCAACAGACACAAGAGAAGAAACAAAGTGGAACACAGAATAAAAACTAATCATTGAGATAGACTACAAACATAACAGGGAAAACAGATTGAACTAAGAGCAGAACACAGAGCAGATGAGGGGAAAATAACCAAAACCACTTAAGTACACAAACCAGGAGTAAACACTAAGGGTGCTTTCACACCTGGATCATTTTGTTTTGTTCCGGAACAGATACTGAATCAATTTAATACATCACTTGTGTTCACGCCGCACTGTTTAAAGCGGTCCCACACCCTACCAGGGCTTTCCTTTTGCCATTACGTCACTACCTCATGCGTGTAAATTTATTATACAGGTCGCGCATTCCCTTGTGGGACATCTTTATGACAACAGTAACACAAAATGAATGGGTTGTGGACTTGGCGCTGCAAAGAGGTGAAATAGATGTTTGGTCAGAACAACACATCTCCCAGATGTTGTACACCACACACAAGAACACTGTAGTCTACACTGAACCCCGAATTGCCCCTGGCTGTTCCGCCAGTGTATGAATGTGTGTGAATGTTAGTTTCTGTTTCAGCACTTAGGCTCACTGTTTGGAGAAAGGTGGATGCAGAAGTACTGTAAAAGTGCTTTGAGTGGTTGAAAAGACTAGAAAGGTGCTATACAAGTACGGAGCATTTACATCTGTAATTACATAACAGATTTTTACCCAGAATGACGGGTCTGAAACAAACGCCTTTAACTGAAAAGCTACCATTTTTAAATAAACAGGCTCAGAGCCACCGTGCTAGAAGATATAAGTTGCGATTACTAGCAACCACTGCTGCCCCTTCCCTTCTAACACAAACACTGTGTCCTCAGCACCTGCCTAACCCCAAACTCACCTCCATGTCTTCAGAGCTCAAGGGGTCTTAGAGGCACACATCAGCAGCCGAACCTGAAAAGAACCCACCAGAAAATGCACACAAGTGCAATTAACCAAAACATGCATCAACCAGCTTTTACTTTCCAAATAGATCACGGACGTGCCCCCAAACTTGTTACTTGTTACTGCAGGAGCTGGTCAACCTGATCTCACAGAAATACGTGAAATGAACACAACCCCTTAACCCGGTTTTACAACTAAAAATCAGAAACAACACCCATACAAAGTCAATGAGGCTCATTTGTCGTGGTGGACACACGGATTCCCTGGTTCAACAACGTCACTGACCATTCATACCTGATATAATTAATGCATAATTAAATAGAGGGACAACCCACCACTAACTTATAGATAGAATATCCTGAAACACCACGGTGCCATACTTTTGTAATTCTTGGCCATTTTAGAAGACACTGAAATCATCATGAGATAAGAGGGTTATTGTTACTTTAGTTATTTGTGACATTGAGAAGAGAGAGCAGTGGATATAAGAAGCAATTTACGCAACAGGACAGAAGAAGACCACTTGTACCATTATTTGTAGGCCTAAAATTAGGTTTGTGTAGCTACTTGTTTGTGTCAAGTGAATGTGGTGCAAATGTGATATTTGTACAGTAAGGGTTGTTGTATTGTATGTAGTGTTTGTGATTGATAAATATTTAGATGTAAGTCTGAAAAAACTAATTGCTATTGCTGTTTATAGATGTGATGTAAAGGGTTCATTAGATCCTTTTATACAACTAGTGAATAATGCTCAATTATAAGTGCTGCTGATATAAGTGATCTGCAAATATATAGGCTGCCATGGCCATGGAAAATCCTGCCTTTCCTCACAGAAAAACAAGGAGAAGCTGGAAAAGATTGCTCAATAATCCACTGGTCACAGGCAGATGTGAGAAATGTCGGGAAACACACTGCCCTGGATCAGGATTGTTCTTTACTATAACATGATTACTGTATCAAATAATAAAGATAATTCATTAAGTAGTGTTTTGGTGCTTACAGGTATTATACTTACAGGTAGGTAGTATCCAACTGATAATCCTTACTTGTCTTGTCTTACTTGTGTTGTGTTTAATAATTTACCCTGCCTCCAGTCCTTATGGAACATTTTCATTTTGAAATGAATTGGTTTCATGTTATATTGATCAAAGGGTTAAGTAAAAATGATTGTCTCTGCAGCTGCTTCTCAATCCAGAAGAAGGGATCCTGTGCATGAGGAAGGCCTTCAGATAGAAGATCAAGAGTTGGCAAGTCTTGGTGAGAATACTGAGTGTTACAGTAGTAACACTAAACTACAGTTTTTCCAATTTCCACCATTTATTTACTCATCTAATTAATCATAATTAAGCATTATGTTTGGTCAGTGTCACTACAGACTGACAGTATAACTGATATATACTTGTGTCTGACCACAATCACAAGTATAAACCTTTTAAGGACAAGCGAATGTATATTTGTTTTTTTAGAAACAAGACTCCAAGAGTTAAGGGACACCATAACTGCAGTCCACGTTCCGGAGGGAGCAGACAGAAGGGTTTCTGCTTGGGAACAAAGGCAGCTTCTCACAGATGTGAGAATAAAACTGCCAGGCCAATGCTTTTTGATGCAAAGCTCTCAGCAGAGAGAGTATTCATCCAAAATTGTCACAGATGCTGTGCTGTAGAAGCTGTGATTAGGTGCCTGGACAGTGTGCCACTGGACATGGAGTTCCTCCATGCTACCTGTGACATGGAGGCCCACAAGCATACCTGTCAAGTTTTGGATTTGAAAATAAGGGAAATTTTGAGGCGCCCACCGCGAGCAGTCCCACCACCGCAACCAAGCTCCAGTATCCCTTACATTTTAAGACAGGTGTTAAGACAGGTAATTTTACATAACTTTTCTTTACTCTTTTAGTGAGTTATTGTACAAATTTGTTGCAGACTTTGCTTCTTTAAGACTGTTTTGGAAGGAGTGTATTTGTGGGCTGGGCCAACGCATAGACAGTACATTTCAGGACGAAGTCACCCAGCTGATTTGAATGGACAGCAGCCGTGGTTTGATGACATAGAACAGCAGCAGAAACACCGTAATTCTGGTAGCTACCTAGCTCCGCCAACAAAAAGTTTCATGGCTCAGAGTGTTTGTCTGACTCGGATCGTCACTGATTAATCAGCCCACCTACAGGCTCACCTGTCCAACACCAACGCAGCGCCACTGATGGCCATATAGTCTTTTTAGATTCACTGAGAGTTTATAATCCAAGCAATATGGTTACATCTGTCATGTGCGACGGGATGTCAAAGGGTTTTCACGTTATTTTTGGGCCTTTTAACGCAGGTCAAAATATGGGACATTTACGGGAATACAACTGCTATGGTGGTTAATGAAAATGGTAAGCCTCAGTTTTGTGAATAAAGTATGTATGAATGTTAAAATTAGCGTTACATCAAATTGTCTCGTACTTATAGTGTAATTCCTCAAATGATGTTGTAGAGAGTGCACATGTTTATATGTAACAGTGTTTCTAAATGACTTTGACATTTTATCTAAAATCTCATTCTAAGCTTATTCTCAAAACTCTAAAGTGCAAGTGTGAATTTTAATAGCTGAATAACAAAAGTCTGATTGGTTTTGACAGTTGACCAGCATATCTTTGACCAGCTAAGTCAATTGCTTCTTAATATTTTTCTAAATGTGCTTAAGCATTTACATGTTGTTTCAATGTGTTGTGTGGCCAGTTTGGATTAATTGTTGGGTTTTAAAGCACTATTTTGAAAACAAGGTTTTGGAAAATGCATCTAAGGGACTGAAGAGAAGCTGTAAATACACCTTTCATAACTTCTGTTTTACAGTAGTTCACTTGCCTGTTCCTGCACAAAGGTCAATTTGTGAATGCACTCATGACCTCACAATCACTCCAGGGAAGCATATTTCTGTGGTCACCATCAATGGTATGTTGTTCTGGAAGCCCTCCTTTTTGTGCAAGTATTATTGTACAATATAACTTTACCACTGTGTGCAACGCAAAGCTTTTTATAACCATGGCATTTTCAGGCAATGCCCAATTGCCATGTCAAATAGCTAATATATCATACATTTGTATCTCTGTATAGAAGGCAATCTGTTGCAATTTGATTACTGAAATTATTTTAGTCTTTACTACAGTATATTCACTTGTTCACAGGACGATACGATGTCTGCTTGCCTCGGAAATCCTGTCCATCGTGCTTTGCAGAATGGACTGCCGAGGTGAAGGACCTGCTTGTTTATCGGTACTGGCCATCTCACACCAGCTGCCAGACACTATACAAGTTTTAATGTATGAAGGTAATAAAATTTTAATATATGAATAAATTTAATATAAGAAGGTGACGGCACCAACCATGTCCAGGCAGGCCTTCCTGAAAATGTTGGAGCACAGATCTGTTCAAGCTGGAAGGGTAAATCTGCCTGAATATCACTGAAACATGTAACAAACACAATCATGTTACTGTATACCTACAGCAATATTTAATTGTGAGCATTGCTTCAAAAAAATCCTAACCAAACTGTGAGAATTACCGGTGTGAAGGCAGGTAGTAGGTTGGAGGATCCAAACGCAGGACACACAAAGGCTGACTGATATAGTTCAAAAGTTTTATTGACAAACAAAAAGCGAGCACACTGACTGGTGAGTGGCTGATTCACAAAGTCCAAAACCCAGCTAATCCAAAATGAAAC
This sequence comes from Lepomis macrochirus, assembly GCA_024633595.2. Taxonomy (NCBI): domain Eukaryota; kingdom Metazoa; phylum Chordata; class Actinopteri; order Centrarchiformes; family Centrarchidae; genus Lepomis; species Lepomis macrochirus. Next base: position 32,781,480 of record JALXJV020000007.1, on the reverse strand, counting down.
AGAAACAGGGGAAAGTCCAAAGTCCAAAATCCAAAAACACGGCAGAACAGGGAAAGCAACACACTGTGACACGGGGTATCCACTAGGGGTACACAGGACAATGACTCAACAAAGACAGAACAGAACACCAGGAATATATACATGGACTAACAAGCAGGGCGGGAACAACACAGGTGACAGTGATCAGGGGTAACGAGGGACAGGCATATTTCACATATTTCTGTGAGATCAGGTTGAGCTGGTCTACTCTCCCACCAGACCTCACCGTCCGCTTCCCCTATAATGCCTGTGGCTTTACACCGTAGATCACAGCAGCACAACACAGCGACACAACGCAGTTGATTAGTGGCAACCAGCTGCAGCTGCCAGAATGACATCACGGCACTGGCACATACCTGGAGAGAGAGCAGAAGAGAGAGAAAACACAGGGACTACAAACACTAAGCCTAACACCGGACCCTTGGGGACCTGATATCAGGGATAACTTTTGATTGAGTTCTGATTGTAGGGTGTGAGGACACTGCTCCTGAGTATTTGTATGGCTCATACCTGATCAGTCTGCTTGTTTATTCGTTTGTTTATTTGGATCCCCATTAGCTGCTGTGGCAGCTACTCCTCCTGGGGTCCACATTCAACAAACATACAAAAAATACAACAAACCTATAACATACAAATACAAGTTCTACCAGAATCTAAAAACGATAAAGGTAAAAGCATCAGTCCTGGGTTTTTTTCAAAACTAGACAACACTTTGTAGTCTGCCGATTACTGTAAGTATGTTGATTTCTCACTTAATTTATTTGTGAATACAGACAATTTGGTTGTTTCCTATAACAGATATTCCTAAAGAAACTCATAAGGTTGCATGCCAACCTCTCTTCCTCTCTAAGCCATCAGAGACTGGCATGCACACTGTCCGTACTCACCCTCACATGCGATGGACGGGTCAGTGCGAGTCTTGCAGCTTTATTTTGAGCTATTTGTAGCTTAATCTTTTTTGGCTGCAGTAACCAAGGTGGGAAAAACCTAATGCCTGTGTCACCAGCACTACAGTGGCAGGGGTAAGAAACAACAATGTTGTCAATATGTTTCCCCCATGTCAACTGTCCATCTAGTGTAACACCAAGCAAATTTACCTCTTGAACAGATTCAATGTTTGACGTTCAGACTGCAGGCCTCAATGCTCAATTCCGATTTTTTTCCCCAGATCTGACCTTCACCACCACCCATGTGGCAGCGCACCCGACCCCTGCGGATCTTCCGATGGATGATAGGTCCAAAGGATGTAGAAGGGGGAGCCACGTAGCTTTTTCGGGCTGTGCCCGGCTGGGCTCCGTGGCAAACCCGGGCCACCAGGCAGGCGCTCGCCAACGAGCCCCCCCTCTGGGCCTGGCTCCAGACGGGGGCCCCGGGCTTCCTCCGGGCAGGGTTTCTCCTCCTCTTATGTGATCTTCCATCAGGGGTTTTTGTGAACCATTCTTGGTCTGGCCCCTCACCTGGAACCTCTCTGCCTTGGGAGACCCTACCAGGAGCACTAGGCTCCAGACAACACAGCCTCCAGGTTCACCGGGGCACGCAAACCTCTCCACCATGATAAGGTGATGGTTCACTGAAGAGGAGTTGGTGAAGTGTATTTCTTAATTTGTTAATACTAGTTGATGCAAAATCAATCATTGGATCATCATTGAGTTTTGTAATATTGCTCTGCAAGACAGTTGTTACTGTAATGTTACAGTAACATGCTGTATGTTGAAATTGAAATTATTTTTTTTCCACAAATGCATCTTTACACATGGATCAAACAGGAGAGTGTGACCGAGAAATTAGTCATACTATTTTAGCTATTTTCTTGTTTTTCTTGTCAAATGTGATACAAATGTAATGAACACACTACATGGTGGTATGTCTGGGTTGTGGTTGTTTGCTTTTAAAAAAAAAAACTTTTTATCTAACACTGTAGTGATGAGGAAAAAAGGGCCGGGCTAGGCCAGCTAAAGGCCCGATCCTAACCCTCACCACTTTTAAATACTTTGTAAAAATACACTATTAGCTCGCCAAAATAGTCAAGAACTTGTAATCAAAAACGTCGCTGGAGTCAGCCAAGAATTGGTGCAAAAGAGTTTTATTTTAGCGATGGACAACCCGAGCAACATCCTAGCAGGCAACAGGATGGTACTGAATTGGCAGCCTTTTATTCACCATAGACTCCACCTTTCAAGTGGGTGTCCTTCCTAGTCACCACCTTCGCTGACCGCACCCTCTTTGATGGTGAATTTCTTATCCTCTGCGGCCATCTAGTGGCTTCTTACATCCATTTTTTAAACAATTTTAACCCTTTCTATTCTTCTTTGTTTCATTGAAGTTATTCAGTTTTAGCTATTCTCCTCTCTATTTGTTGTTGTAATATACTCTTTTCATGTTTAATCACTCCGGAAATTCACTTTTAGATTTTAAACTTAATCTCACCGTAATTTTTAAAAGCTATATATGCATACATTTGACACCATTAAAACTTAAACTTGCAAAATCATATTTTTAAAAGAAGATGATCATGCATATGTTGATACCATTAAAAGTGAGACATCCACTGCTACATTTTTTAAAAAGATTAACATGATTCTTTATATCTTTATATGATTAACATATTGAACATAAGTATATAGCATTGTACCCTTCAAGATGACTGGTCTTACACAACGGTCTGCCATAGTATACATGTCATGATCTCATAAGCAGCATGTGACTTGCTGCTGGTGATGTTGGTGTTTTCCTCCTGGCTCATCTCAAAGGTCAGCATAGCGTGTTTACAAATCTAAGTAAACACAGTATTTGTGAAATATCCATGAATTAGGCGATCTTAGCATCGTGTTTCCAAGGTTGCAGATGTACATTCCCATATTTTATGTTATGTTTCCTAAAGACTGCATCACCTCATAGGATCTCTGAGTCGCATTGGCTTTTCTCTGGTCTCAAAGGTTAACATCATGTCACTTCATGGCACCTGTGTACATCCAACTGGGGCCTCACCATCAATGATTAACTGTTGTCAGTTGCATGTGGAGATTCTAAAGGCACAGGTTTATATAAACAAAACAGAAAAAGACAGTTATACTTATTGTGTTACTCTAATCAAACTATCATTAGAATCAAACTATCATTGTACTAATGATTAAAATACAATTTATTATAGAAACATTAAATTTGTTATATGCTACAACGTAAAAAAACATATATATTTTTTATTTCCCACCATGATCGTGTAAATGCTCTTTAAAGAATGCTCTACAGTACCAGAAATGTATTTGCTGTGGCATACTAAATCTCTGAATTTAATTGATTGATGTAACATTTAAAGCAAACTGAGTGTGAGTGAGTGGGCACGTCCATGTGTATTACAGTTAAAAATGCACTTCAGTATTCTTATTTGCAATTTATGTTTATGAATTTTATTTATCATTTATATTTATATAAATATTGTTTTTTTACATTTCCTGTGGAAACTGCCCTACCTCCACATCAGCTCTGCTGTATCTCGTAAGCTTCTGTAGTCTTCTGTCTGCTCCTCACAGTGTGGTTTAAATTGTGTGAAGAAACACTTCTGTGCAATTGTGTTGATTTCCTTGAAAAGTGAACCATTTTCTATTTACCGTTTACTATTAAGTCCCCTGTTTTTACCATTTTAAGGTTGCTTTCACCTAGACCTGCGGCCTGTTCCATGTAGCCAACGTAGTGCCACAGGGATCCATTTCTTGATATAAGTTCAGTTATTATGGACCTTAACAAACCAGTATGATGTGTGTGGAGGTGTGTCTACTCATTTTATAACAGCCACGTGTCATTTGCATGTGATTTATTCAAGATAAACACAGTGGCTTTCACAACTTTAGCCAGTTCACTCTGCCATTTACTAGGGCCTCATCCAAACTATTGGTTTTTGGTTTTAAAATGTAGACCTTTTGCTACATTTGTACCTCCCATTCAGACTAAAACGAAGACCTAAAACAGAGAAGTTGGAAAACACTGCCGACATTGTTTTTTGTTTTAAAACTTCAGGTAGCGTTTTTGTGAATACGGGCAAAAATGGAGGACTTTGGAAACGATGACAGAGATGCTCACGCCTGTCGCTCTGATTGGGTCTCATAAGTCATGCAAAGCAGAAATACAATGCTACTCACAGAGTCTGTGATTTGGTATTTTTGTTAAAATATTTGTTCCATGCAAATAACACTTATAGCCTAAACTTGCACTGTGCATGTCGGCATTTACTTTACTACTCCCAGTCTGTTTATGCTGCCACAACTCCTGCGTTACTTTCAGTAAGAGTTCCAGCTTGTTATTGGTCCATGCAAAAATAAATCTGGTGTGGTTCTTCCTCTACATTACTTTATTCCTTCATCAAATCTTCTGTAACTGTGGAATAGACCATCTGCTTTATGTTTACACCGGCACGCGCATGACCAATGTACATGAACAGCCACTAGATGTCCGTTTTCGGTTGTTGTAATATAGATGGAGATCAGTTCTGATACGCAGCTAAAACATTGGTGTGGACGGAGATCATATTTGTTTTTAAACTCCATTTTTAAACAAAAACGTGTTAGCGTGGATGGGGCCTAACTCTCCCTCCCATTACAGATCAACCTATCCTGCAGTAATCCCTTCCTGCTTCCCATCTTATTTCTAATCAGCTAATCTAATGTGTATGGGTCACTATAATGTGAGGTGTAGGAAAGTTTGCATCAAAACATCCCCGATTCCTAAATGTCCTGAAGGCAGCAGGACCCAAACAACTTTATTTGTTATACAGTGAATCACAACACTGCGCCCCTTTCTTTTAATCCCACACCCCAAACCAGAGGAGGTCAAAAGTCAGCAAAAGAGAAATAAGCTCTGAAAAACGCATAAAAAGATTTTGTAACATACAGTCTCAGACAAGGCTAGGTTTTACTGCCAATTGGGCTACTGTTGTTGTTATTATTAGTAGAGGTAATGGTAGTATTACTGCTTTACTTATGAATAGCTACATATAAGAGAAACAATTACAAAATCTTTCTCACCTGAACAGACCACTCCAGCATCCTCACTGTGTCCACAGTTGTTTGTCCCAAATCCTCTGTGCCGACACTGAGTCAGAGACCTTTCACTTCCTGAACAGCCCACATCATCAAGCCAGATTTGACCGGTTCCTTGACCAAAGTGGGCTGACAGAGGGGCACTCAGGGCTGGACCACAGCCCAGCTCCCTGCACACCACCTCAGCATCCTTTAAGCCCCAGCTGTCATCACAGACTGTTCCCCAGGTGTTGTTGTGATAGATTTCAACTCTTCCGGAGCACCGAGTAGACCCAGACCCAGCTAGTCTGATTGGAACACCTAGTCTCAGAACACAGAAGACAAATCAGTGCTGGATAGAACATGTGTATTTTTTTTTTTTCATTTAGTCATGACAGAAACCGTTATTGTAAGACAAATTTGGCAAAGATTATGATTCATTATACTTTACATCACCCATACAGACTGTGAGAAATATAAAACACTTTTCACAGTAGATCAAACATTTGATGAACTTCATCACCTACATTACAGTTTCATTTACTGTATTGAGCAACATTTCACACTTGTTATTCTGCTCTTCAATTCTAAAAGCATTCTGCAGGGTGTGGTTAGCAGCTCATATAGTGCTGCACCTGAACAGTGTTACATTTCACACCACAATGACTCAGTGACAGAGCTGCTAAAATAGACAGAAAAGGATACATTTATTCAAAATACTTTATCTGAAATGTTTTCTCACCTGAACAGATGACACCAGCGTCCTCATCGTGTTTACAGTTATGTGACCCAAATCCTCTGTGCTGACACTGAGTCAGAGACCTTTCACTTCCTGAACAGGCCACCTCATCAAGCCAGATTTGTCCAGTTCCTTGACCAAAGTGGGCCGACTGAGGGGCACTCAGTGCTCCACCACAGCCCAGCTCCCTGCACACCACCTCAGCATCATTTGAGTCCCAGTCGTCATCACAGACTGTTCCCCAGGTGTTGTTGTAATAAACTTCAACTCTCCCAGAGCACCGAGTAGACCCAGACCCAGCAAGTCGGATCTGAACCCCTATAAAGGATGTAAGACATAACATAGAATATTTTAAAGACCAGTGTTGGGCAAGTTACTTCCAAAATGTAATACTATAGATTACTAGTTACTGTCAATTGAGAGCAATTAGTTAGATTACAATATTACAGTCTCTGAAGTGTAATGCTTTACATGACTTTTCAGTTCCGTTCACTGCTGTTTAATTCCAGCATTATGCTCATAGTAAGATTTGCCTGCATATGTGGGTTTGTCTCCCCGTTAAAAAAGGACTCTGTGCACATTTACACATGAGCTACAGCAGCATAACGTCGGCCAAGATGACATGACATCAGCCTCTCTGATCGTTAAAGTAATAAGTTAAAGCAGACACAGCCTATCGAAATCTATTTACACAAAATCCATCAGAGGAGCTATCGTAGTTTGCACCCTGGTTACCATCGGATTCCAGCAACAGGGACTAATAGAATAGAATAGCTTATAGAAGAATGGTCAAAAATTTCCATAATCACACTCCTAAACCTTGTACACAAGGGGTGGGCCAGCTGCACATAGTGATGTCATTAACCTTCATGTGTATGTAAAAGCAAGCGTCCTAAAACTTTTGGCAAAATAATGAAGTTCTGATCTTCACCAAGGGTTACCCTGAGGTGGTCTGCTTTCACTGTGACATGAAATGAATTAGCGGAAACGGAAGCGTTTCTTTTTACATCAATCTAAAATGGACAAATTCAGTGACAATATGACACATTTTCCAGGGCTGTAATTTTCAAAACATACATCAGATCGCTCTGATATTGACCGAAAAAAACCCTGAAAACATAAATATGTTTATTGACCAATCACACAAACGATGTTAAATTAAATTTAGAAATGTTTGTAGATTATTAATGTGTGGTTTCATTGGATAGTATTACTGCAAACAATGACAAATATTTTAGCCAAAATCTGTGTTCACACCAACCTTTACAATTACTAAGGTTCATGAGCAATTTCTCATCCTGTCCATCAACAGCCCCATCATAAGCATCTCAGCATCCACTGGTTACGTGGAAAGGATATTTTCCAGAATGACCAACAAAGTGACAGCAAGGACAGGTGATCTGTGGAGCTCATTAGGAGTGAGCTTTTGATCACTCTCAACTTTTAGCAGTCCTCTTCATAGTTTTACAGTAGCTGTTTGAAAGACAAGCAGCTACTCAGTGCTGCACGAGTACTGTACTTCTGACTAGAAAACATTTATAAAAGGCAGTTGGCCTAAAATGCTCCAATACTGCAAACAAGGCCTACTACTCCTGGTCCCTGATGTTCATGATCTTCATGGAAAATCCATTGCAAAAGTCTTTCCAATCAAATGCAAAAAAGCATTTGTTTTAGCTTTTTTTTAGGTATTAAGTTATGGACATGTTTATTTAATAAGTTCATAAAATGCAGTTCACATCTCACACAATCTCTAAAAGCCTATATATTTTGTGGTCTCACTGTCACACCTTGTTGGCTTATGTTTATCATTGTCATAGTTGTGTATTCAGCTATGACAATAATTAAAACAGCTTGCCCTTCACAAAACACTTCATCTTCCTGGTCTTGTATTTTTTCCCCCTGAAGGTTAGAAGCTCTCAACCGTCAACCAAAAGCTGCAGCACTGAATCTAAAACAGGGAAAAAACGATTTGATCATATACCCATTTTTTACATGAGGGGTGTGGCGGTACAGTGGTTAGCACTGTTGGCTCACAGCAAGAAGGTTGTGGGTTCAAACCCCGGTTGCCCTGGCCTTTATGTGTGGAGTTTGTCTTTTCTCCCCATGTCCACGTGGGTTCTCTCCGGGTTCTCCGGCTTCCTCCCACCATGCAGACATGCATGGTTGTGTGGCCCTGCAATGGACAGGCGACCTGTCCAATGTACCCTGCCTTTTGCCCAAAGTCAGTTGGGATAGGCTCCAACCCCTCCGTGACCCTGTGTGCAGGATATGCGGTTGACGACGGATGGATTTGCATTTTAATAAATGAAATAAGTATTTGTCTCCACATTTATATTTATTCATGTATTTACTTATTTCATTCATTAAAAGGCAAATCTAATTATAACATTTAGTGATAGCCAACAGTGGCAAAACCACTGTTTATCTATCTTGAGAAAAATCCAAACAAATTTAGCATCACCGTTGGTTTGCATGCTTGTTTGCCTTTCTGCTTCTTCTTCTCTTATTAGGCAGATTTGCCGTGATATTTCTCTTGCTTCCCGGTGTCACTTGGTAACTTTGGTAACCCCTGTGTTCCAGTCATACCAATATGAACTGTGGGAAATTCCCTCAGGCAAAGTCTGCAGAAAATCGGACTTACGAAAAGGGTTTAAAAAGGGCTCAAAATGTCCGCAAGAGAGCCCTCACACAATTGACCATTTGAAAGTGGGACAGCCCTAAGCCCTCACAAACTTCCCTGGAACGCGCCCTAAAGTCTGTGACTCTGTGAGTGTGGACATTGGGATTTGGCTTTTAAATGCTGTCTGTCAGCCGGGGAGGTCTGTGTACTCCTGGATGTTAACCCCTATTTCTGTTGTTACAAGAACTCTTGCTGCAGTTGTTTTTAACAATGTTGTTTCTTCTGTGTTGGCCACACAGAGAGGGGTTAGCTGCTGGCCTTGAGCAATGTTCAGAAACCCTGTAGCTGGGTCAGTTTAACAAAGTTCAATCATGCTGAGTGTTTGTTTAATAGAATCAAACCTGTTGGGTCTGGCCCTCTTCACCTCCGTAGAAGCCCAATGGAAAATCGTTCTTCCAAAAGTATTTTTTCAACACATTCACTAGACTACAACGGATAGTCAGGACTGCAGAAAATATCATTAATGACAACCTGCCCTCCATTCATGGAAAGGTCCATGACCATCATGACAGATCCATCTCATCCCAGACACAACGTGTTCCAGCTTCTCTCCTCTGGTAGCCGGTACAAAGCAATGCAGCCAAAACAAAGACATAAAAATACCAACACAAAAATATTTATTTATTCCAGCAGCCCTTGTACTATGCTTCACTAAATTATTGTTTTATTATCTACAAATTCTGTTGTTTTGTTTCTGGCTGTGTGTGTGTGTAATGTACACTGTAGTTTGTGTGTTTTTGCAGACACATCCTGAAGTTTTCAAACTGCAGGATGTGTTTAAGGACGAACTCATTTGCTATACGCTTAAGTGAATTTACTTTCTTTGACTGAAAACAGCTTCTTGCATCACATTGGCAATATGACACAAAGAGAAGGAGGGAGGCTACTACATTATTGAAAACTGTTTCAACAGGCATACAGCTCACATTCTCAGTGACAAATGTTTGCATGTAATGTGCGACTTAGAAAGGGCAGTGAAAACACCTTTCATCTGATCTATTGTGGCAGAGAGGCCTATTTCAGCACCATGGACAGAGAGTGGAGGTCTAGCAATTTCTTGTAAAGAAATGGACTGGATTACATGCTCATTTCTAGGCTATGTAACCAAGGGGAGACTAAAAAGCAGCAAAAAAGGGCACATTTCAGACAAGGCTAGGTTTTACTGCCAATTAGCCTACTGTTGTTGTTATTATTATTAGAAGTAATGGTAGTATTACTGCTTTACTTATGAATAGCTACACATAAGAGAAACGATTACAAAATCTCTCTCACCTGAACAGACCACTCCAGCATCCTCACCATGTCCACAGTTGTGTGTCCCAAACCCTCTGTGCTGACACTGAGTCAGAGACCTTTCACTTCCTGAACAGCCCACATCATCAAGCCAGATTTGTCCAGTTCCTTGACCAAAATGGGAAGACTGGGGGGCACTCAGTGCTTCACCACAGCCCAGCTCCCCGCACACCACTTTAGCATCATTTAAGTCCCAGTTGTCATCACAGACTGTTCCCCAGGTGTTGTTGTAATAAACTTCAACTCTCCCAGAGCACCGAGTAGACCCAGTTCCAGCTAGTCTGATCTGAACACCTATAAAGGATGTAAGACATAACATAGAATATTTTAAAGACCAGTGTTGTGCAAGTTACTTCCAAAATGTAATACATTATAGATTACTAGTTACTGTCAATTGAGAGCAATTAGTTAGATTACAATATTACAGTCTCTGAAGTGTAATGCTTTACATGACTTTTCAGTTCCGTTCACTGCTGTTTAATTGCAGCATTATGCTCATAGTAAGATTTGCCTGCATATGTGGGTTTGTCTCCTCATTAAAAAAGGACGCTGTGCACATTTACACATGAGCTACAGCAGCATAACGTCGGCCAAGATGACATGACATCAGCCTCTCTGATCGTTAAAGTAATAAGTTAAAGCAGACACAGCCTATCGAAATCTATTTACACAAAATCCATCAGAGGAGCTATCGTAGTTTGCACCCTGGTTACCATCGGATTCCAGCAACAGGGACTAATAGAATAGAATAGCTTATAGAAGAATGGTCAAAAATTTCCATAATCACACTCCTAAACCTTGTACACAAGGGGTGGGCCAGCTGCACACAGTGATGTCATTAACCTTCATGTGTATGTAAAAGCAAGCGTCCTAAAACTTTTGGCAAAATAATGAAGTTCTGATCTTCACCAAGGGTTACCCTGAGGTGGTCTGCTTTCACTGTGACGTGAAATGAGTTAGTGGAAACGGAAGCGTTTCTTTTTTACATCAATCTAAAATGGACAAATTCAGTGACAATATGACACATTTTCCAGGGCTGTAATTTTCAAAACATACATCAGATCGCTCTGATATTGACCGAAAAAAAAACTGAAAACATAAATATGTTTATTGACCAATCACACAAAGCGATGTTAAATTAAATTTAGAAATGTTTGTAGATTATTAATGTGTGGTTTCATTGGATAGTATTACTGCAAACAATGACAAATATTTTAGCCAAAATCTGTGTTCACACCAACCTTTACAATTACTAAGGTTCATGAGCAATTTCTCATCCTGTCCATCAACAGCCCCATCATAAGCATCTCAGCATCCACTGGTTGCGTGGAAAGGATATTTTCCAGAATGACCAACAAAGTGACAGCAAGGACAGGTGATCTGTGGAGCTCATTAGGAGTGAGCTTTTGATCACTCTCAACTTTTAGCAGTCCTCTTCATAGTTTTACAGTAGCTGTTTGAAAGACAAGCAGCTACTCAGTGCTGCACGAGTACTGTACTTCTGACTAGAAAACATTTATAAAAGGCAGTTGGCCTAAAATGCTCCAATACTGCAAACAAGGCCCACTACTCCTGGTCCCTGATGTTCATGATGTTCATGGAAAATCCTTTGCAAAAGTCTTTCCAATCAAATGCAAAAAAGCATTTGTTTTAGCTTTTTTTTAGGTATTAAGTTATGGACATGTTTATTTAATAAGTTCATAAAATGCAGTTCACATCTCACACAATCCTCTAAAAGCCTATATATTTTGTGGTCTCACTGTCACACCTTGTTGGCTTATGTTTATCATTGTCATAGTTGTGTATTCAGCTATGACAATATTTAAAACAGCTTGCCCTTCCCAAATCACTTCATCTTACTGGTCTTGTATTTTTTCCCCCTGAAGGTTAGAAGCTCTCAACCGTCAACCAAAAGCTGCAGCACTGAATCTAAAACAGGGAAAAAACGATTTGATCATATACCCATTTTTTACATGAGGGGCGTGGCGGTGCAGTGGTTAGCACTGTTGGCTCACAGCAAGAAGGTTGTGGGTTCAAACCCCGGTTGCCCTGGCCTTTATGTGTGGAGTTTGTCTTTTCTCTCCATGTCCACGTGGGTTCTCTCCGGGTGCTCCGGCTTCCTCCCACCATGCAGACATGCATGGTTGTGTGGCCCTGCAATGGACAGGCGACCTGTCCAATGTACCCTGCCTTTTGCCCAAAGTCAGTTGGGATAGGCTCCAACCCCTCCGTGACCCTGTGTGCAGGATATGCGGTTGACGACGGATGGATTTGCATTTTAATAAATGAAATAAGTATTTGTCTCCACATTTATATTTATTCATGTATTTACTTATTTCATTCATTAAAAGGCAAATCTAATTATAACATTTAGTGATAGCCAAAAGTGGCAAAACCACTGTTTATCTATCTTGAGAAAAATTCAAACAATTTTTGGATCACCGTTGGTTTGCATGCTTGTTTGCCTTTCTGCTTCTTCTTCTCTTATTAGGCAGATTTGCCGTGATATTTCTCTTGCTTCCCGGTGTCACTTGGTAACTTTGGTAACCCCTGTGTTCCAGTCATACCAATATGAACTGTGGGAAATTCCCTCAGGCAAAGTCTGCAGAAAATCGGACTTACGAAAAGGGTTTAAAAAGGGCTCAAAATGTCCGCAAGAGAGCCCTCACACAATTGACCATTTGAAAGTGGGACAGCCCTAAGCCCTCACAAACTTCCCTGGAACGCGCCCTAAAGTCTGTGACTCTGTGAGTGTGGACATTGGGATTTGGCTTTTAAATGCTGTCTGTCAGCCGGGGAGGTCTGTGTACTCCTGGATGTTAACCCCTATTTCTGTTGTTACAAGAACTCTTGCTGCAGTTGTTTTTAACAATGTTGTTTCTTCTGTGTTGGCCACACAGAGAGGGTTAGCTGCTGGCCTTGAGCAATGTTCAGAAACCCTGTAGCTGGGTCAGTTTAACAAAGTTCAATCATGCTGAGTGTTTGTTTAATAGAATCAAACCTGTTGGGTCTGGCCCTCTTCACCTCCATTAGAAGCCCAATGGAAAATCGTTCTTCCAAAAGTATTTTTTCAACACATTCAGCTAGACTACAGCGGATAGTCAGGACTGCAGAAAATATCATTAATGACAACCTGCCCTCCATTCATGGAAAGGTCCATGACCATCATGACAGATCCATCTCATCCCAGACACAACTTGTTCCAGCTTCTCCCCCCTGGTAGCCGGTACAAAGCAATGTAGCCAAAACAAAGACATAATAATACCAACACAAAAATATTTATTTATTCCAGCAGCCCTTGTACTATGCTTCACTAAATTATTGTTTTATTATCTACAAATGCTGTTGTTTTGTTTCTGGCTGTGTGTGTGTGTAATGTACACTGTAGTTTGTGTGTTTTTGCAGACACATCCTGAAGTTTTCAAACTTCAGGATGTGTTTAAGGACGAACTCATTTGCTATACGCTTAAGTGAATTTACTTTCTTTGACTGAAAACAGCTTCTTGCATCACAATGGCAATGTGACACAAAGAGAAGGAGGGAGGCTACTACATTATTGAAAACTGTTTCAACAGGCATACAGCTCACATTCTCAGTGACAAATGTTTGCATGTAATGTGCGACTTAGAAAGGGCAGTGAAAACACCTTTCATCTGATCTATTGTGGCAGAGAGGCCTATTTCAGCACCATGGACAGAGAGTGGAGGGCTAGCAATTTCTTTAAAAGAAATGGACTGGATTACATGCTCATTTCTAGTAGGCTATGTAACCAAGGGGAGACTAAAAAGCAGCAAAAAAGGGCACATTTCAGACAAGGCTAGGTTTTACTGCCAATTAGCCTACTGTTGTTGTTATTATTATTAGAAGTAATGGTAGTATTACTGCTTTACTTATGAATAGCTACACATAAGAGAAACGATTACAAAATCTTTCTCACCTGAACAGACAACTCCAGCATCCTCACCATGTCCACAGTTTTGTGTCCCAATTCCTTTGTGCTTACACTGAGTCAGAGACCTTTCACTTCCTGAACAGGCCACCTCATCAAGCCAGATTTGTCCAGTTCCTTGACCAAAATGGGCCGACTGAGGGGCACTCAGTGCTCCACCACAGCCCAGCTCCCCGCACACCACCTTAGCATCATTTAAGTCCCAGTCGTCATCACAGACTGTTCCCCAGGTGTTGTTGTAATAAACTTCAACTCTCCCAGAGCACCGAGTAGACCCAGTTCCAGCTAGTCTGATCTGAACACCTATAAAGGATGTAAGACATAACATAGATTATTTTAAAGACCAGTGTTGTGCAAGTTACTTCCAAAATGTAATACATTATAGATTACTAGTTACTGTCAATTGAGAGCAATTAGTTAGATTACAATATTACAGTCTCTGAAGTGTAATGCTTTACATGACTTTTCAGTTCCGTTCACTGCTGTTTAATTGCAGCATTATGCTCATAGTAAGATTTGCCTGCATATGTGGGTTTGTCTCCCCATTAAAAAAGGACGCTGTGCACATTTACACATGAGCTACAGCAGCATAACGTCGGCCAAGATGACATGACATCAGCCTCTCTGATCGTTAAAGTAATAAGTTAAAGCAGACACAGCCTATCGAAATCTATATACACAAAATCCATCAGAGGAGCTACCGTAGTTTGCACCCTGGTTACCATCGGATTCCAGCAACAGGGACTAATAGAATAGAATAGCTTATAGAAGAATGGTCAAAAATTTCCATAATCACACTCCTAAACCTTGTACACAAGGGGTGGGCCAGCTGCACACAGTGATGTCATTAACCTTCATGTGTATGTAAAAGCAAGCGTCCTAAAACTTTTGGCAAAATAATGAAGTTCTGATCTTCACCAAGGGTTACCCTGAGGTGGTCTGCTTTCACTGTGACGTGAAATGAGTTAGTGGAAACGGAAGCGTTTCTTTTTACATCAATCTAAAATGGACAAATTCAGTGACAATATGACACATTTTCCAGGGCTGTAACTTTCAAAACATACATCAGATCGCTCTGATATTGACCGAAAAAAAAAATGAAAACATAAATATATTTACTGACCAATCACACAAACCATGTTATATTAAATTTAGAAATGTTTGTAGATTATTAATGTGTGGTTTCATTGGATAGTATTACTGCAAACAATGACAAATATTTTAGCCAAAATCTGTGTTCACACCAACCTTTACAATTACTAAGGTTCATGAGCAATTTCTCATCCTGTCCATCAACAGCCCCATCATAAGCATCTCAGCATCCACTGGTTACGTGGAAAGGATATTTTCCAGAATGACCAACAAAGTGACAGCAAGGACAGGTGATCTGTGGAGCTCATTAGGAGTGAGCTTTTGATCACTCTCAACTTTTAGCAGTCCTCTTCATAGTTTTACAGTAGCTGTTTGAAAGACAAGCAGCTACTCAGTGCTACTACAGTACTGTACTTCTGACTAGAAAACATTTATAAAAGGCAGTTGGCCTAAAATGCTCCAATACTGCAAACAAGGCCTACTACTCCTGGTCCCTGATGTTCATGATGTTCATGGAAAATCCATTGCAAAAGTCTTTCCAATCAAATGCAAAAAAGCATTTGATTTAGCTTTTTTTTTAGGTATTAAGTTATGGACATGTTTATTTAATAAGTTCATAAAATGCAGTTCACATCTCACACAATCCTCTAAAAGCCTATTAATTTAGTGGTCTCACTGTCACACCTTGTTGGCTTATGTTTATCATTGTCATAGTTATTTATTCAGCTATGACAATAATTAAAACAGCTTGCCCTTCCCAAATCACTTCATCTTCCTGGTCTTATATTTTTTCCCCCTGAAGGTTAGAAGCTCTCAACCGTCAACCAAAAGCTGCAGCACTGAATCTAAAAATGAGAAAAAACTACTTGATCATATGCTGGCTTTTTATGTGGGCGGCACGGCGTTGCAGTGGTTAGCACTGTCGGCTAACAGCAAGAAGGTCGTGGGTTCAAACGCCGGTTGCCCTGGCCTTTATGTGTGGAGTTTGCATTTTAATCCGTGTCCACGTGGGTTCTATCCTGGTGCTCCGGCTTCCTCCCACCATCCATAGACATGCAGACATGCATGGTTGTGTGGCCCTGCAATGGACAGGCGACTTGTCCTGTGTACACTGCCTTTTTACCCAATGTCAGCTGGGATAGGCTCCAGTCCCTCCATGACCCTGTGTGCAGGATATGCGGTTGACGATTTGTACGTTTACCCACTGACAAAAATGATCAGTGTAAAATTTTAATGGTAGGTTTTCTTTGAACAGTGAGAGTAACAGCAAAAAAAATTCTGAAAAACACATGTCAAAAAATGTATATATGGATTTGCATTTTAATAAATGAAATAAGTATTTGTCTCCTTATTTATATTTATTCATTCATTTACATATTTCATTCATTAAAAGGCAAATCTCATTATAACATTTAGTGATAGCCAACAGTGGCAAAACCACTGTTTATCTATCTTGAGAAAAATTCAAACAATTTTTGGATCACCGTTGGTTTGCATGCTTGTTTGCCTTTCTGCTTCTTCTTCTCTTATTAGGCAGATTTGCCGTGATATTTCTCTCGCTTCGTGGTGTCACTTGGTAACTTTGGTAACCCCTGTGTTCCAGTCATACGGATATGAACTGAGTGCAATTCCCTCAGGCAAAGTCTGCAGAAATGCGGACTTACGAAAAGGGTTTAAAAAGGGCTCAAAATGTCCGTGACAGAGCTCTCGCACAATTTACCATTTGAAAGTGGGACAGCCCTAAGCCCTCACAGATTTCCTGGGAACGCGCCCCAAAGTCTGTGAGTGTGGACATTGGGATTTGGCTTTTAAATGCTGTCTGTCAGCCGGGGAGGTCTGTGTACTCCTGGTTGTTAACCCCTATTTCTGTTGTTACAAGAACTCCTGCTGCAGTTGTTTTTAACAATATTGTTTCTTCTGTGTTGGCCACACAGAGAGGGGTTAGCTGCTGGCCTTGAGCAATGTTCAGAAACCCTGTGGTTTGGTCAGTTTCAAAGTTCAATCATGCTGAGTGTTTGTTTAATAGAATCAAACCTGTTGGGTCTGGCCCTCTTCACCTCCGTAGAAGCCCAATGGAAAATCGTTCTTCCAAAAGTATTTTTTCAACACATTCGCTAGACTACAACGGATAGTCAGGACTGCAGAAAATATCATTAATGACAACCTGCCCTCCATTCATGAAAAGGTCCATGACCATCATGACAGATCCATCTCATCCCAGAGACAACTTGTTCCAGCTTCTCTCCTCTGGTAGCCGGTACAAAGCAATGTAGCCAAAACAAAGACATAATAATACCAACACAAAAATATTTATTTATTCCAGCAGCCCTTGTACTATGCTTCACTAAATTATTGTTTTATTATCTACAAATGCTGTTGTTTTGTTTCTGGCTGTGTGTATGTGTAATGTACACTGTAGTTTGTTTGTTTTTGCAGACACATCCTGAAGTTTTCAAACTGCAGGATGTGTTTAAGGACGAACTCATTTGCTATACGCTTAAGTGAATTTACTTTCTTTGACTGAAAACAGCTTCTTGGATCACATTGGCAATATGACACAAAGAGAAGGAGGGAGGCTACTACGTTATTGAAAACTGTTTCAACAGGCATACAGCTCACATTCTCAGTTACAAATGTTTGCATGTAATGTGCGACTTAGAAAGGGCAGTGAAAACACCTTTCATCTGATCTATTGTGGCAGAGAGGCCTATTTCATTACCATGGACAGAGAGTGGAGGTCTAGCAATTTCTTGTAAAGAAATGGACTGGATTACATGCTTATTTCTAGGCTATGTAACCAAGGGGAGACTAAAAAGCAGCAAAAAAGGGCACATTTCAGACAAGGCTAGGTTTTACTGCCAATTAGGCTACTATTGTTGTTATTATTATTAGAAGTAATGGTAGTATTACTGCTTTACTTATGAATAGCTACATATAAGAGAAACGATTACAAAATCTCGCTCACCTGAACAGACCACTCCAGCATCCTCACCATGTCCACAGTTGTGTGTCCCAAAGCCTCTGTGCTGACACTGAGTCAGAGACCTTTCACTTCCTGAACAGCCCACATCATCAAGCCAGATTTGTCCAGTTCCTTGACCAAAATGGGAAGACTGGGGGGCACTCAGTGCTTCACCACAGCCCAGCTCCCCGCACACCACCTTAGCATCATTTAAGTCCCAGACGTCATCACAGACTGTTCCCCAGGTGTTGTTGTAATAAACTTCAACTCTCCCAGAGCACCGAGTAGACCCAGTTCCAGCTAGTCGGATCTGAACACCTATAAAAGGATGTAAGACATAACATTGAATATTTTAAAGACCAGTGTTGGGCAAGTTACTTCCAAAATGTAATACATTATAGATTACTAGTTACTGTTAATTGAGAGCAATTAGTTAGATTACAATATTACAGTCTCTGAATTGTAATGCTTTACATGACTTTTGACTTACTTTCACTGCTGTTTAATTGCAGCATTATGCTCATAGTAAGATTTGCCTGCATATGTGGGTTTGTCTCCCCATTAAAAAAGGACGCTGTGCACATTTACACATGAGCTACAGCAGCATAACGTCGGCCAAGATGACATGACATCAGCCTCTCTGATCGTTAAAGTAATAAGTTAAAGCAGACACAGCCTATCGAAATCTATATACACAAAATCCATCAGAGGAGCTACCGTAGTTTGCACCCTGGTTACCATCGGATTCCAGCAACAGGGACTAATAGAATAGAATAGCTTATAGAAGAATGGTCAAAAATTTCCATAATCACACTCCTAAACCTTGTACACAAGGGGTGGGCCAGCTGCACACAGTGATGTCATTAACCTTCATGTGTATGTAAAAGCAAGCGTCCTAAAACTTTTGGCAAAATAATGAAGTTCTGATCTTCACCAAGGGTTACCCTGAGGTGGTCTGCTATCACTGTGACGTGAAATGAGTTAGTGGAAACGGAAGCGTTTCTTTTTACATCAATCTAAAATGGACAAATTCAGTGACAATATGACACATTTTCCAGGGCTGTAACTTTCAAAACATACATCAGATCGCTCTGATATTGACCGAAAAAAAACCTGAAAACATAAATATGTTTATTGACCAATCACACAAACGATGTTAAATTAAATTTAGAAATGTTTGTAGATTATTAATGTTGGTTTCATTGGATAGTATTACTGCAAACAATGACAAATATTTTAGCCAAAATCTGTGTTCACACCAACCTTTACAATTACTAAGGTTCATGAGCAATTTCTCATCCTGTCCATCAACAGCCCCATCATAAGCATCTCAGCATCCACTGGTTGCGTGGAAAGGATATTTTCCAGAATGACCAACAAAGTGACAGCAAGGACAGGTGATCTGTGGAGCTCATTAGGAGTGAGCTTTTGATCACTCTCAACTTTTAGCAGTCCTCTTCATAGTTTTACAGTAGCTGTTTGAAAGACAAGCAGCTACTCAGTGCTACACAGTACTGTACTTCTGACTAGAAAACATTTATAAAGGCAGTTGGCCTAAAATGCTCCAATACTGCAAACAAGGCCCACTACTCCTGGTCCCTGATGTTCATGATGTTCATGGAAAATCCTTTGCAAAAGTCTTTCCAATCAAATGCAAAAAAGCATTTGTTTTAGCTTTTTTTTAGGTATTAAGTTATGGACATGTTTATTTAATAAGTTCATAAAATGCAGTTCACATCTCACACAATCTCTAAAAGCCTATATATTTTGTGGTCTCACTGTCACACCTTGTTGGCTTATGTTTATCATTGTCATAGTTGTGTATTCAGCTATGACAATAATTAAAACAGCTTGCCCTTCACAAAACACTTTATCTTCCTGGTCTTATATTTTTTCCCCCTGAAGGTTAGAAGCTCTTAACCATCAACAAAAAGCTGCAGCACTGAATCTAAGAACGGAAATAACTATTTGATCATATGCTGTCTTTTTACATGGGCGGCACGGCGGTGCAGTGGTTAGCACTGTTGGCTCACAGCAAGAAGGTCGTGGGTTCAAACCCCGGTTGCCCTGGCCTTTATGTGTTGGGGTTTTCTCCTGGTGCTCCGGCTTCCTCCCACCATCCAAAGACATGCAGGCTATGTTAATTGGTGTTTCCCAAATTGTCCTTAGGTGTGAGTGGTTGTATATCTATGGACAGACGACCTATCCAGGGTGTACCCCAACTTTTGCCGAATATCAGCTGGGATAGGCTCTCCCCCCCCCCCCACCCCCCCCCACCCCCCACCATGCGGTTGACGATGGATGCATGGATGATTTTGCCCACTGACAAAAATGATCAGTCTAAAATATTAATGGCAGGTTTTCTTTGAACAGTGAGAGTAACAGCAAAAAAAATTCTGAAAAACACATGTCAATAAATGAAATAAGTACTTGACTCCTTATTTATATTTATTTATTTATTTAGTTACTCATTTCATTCATTTAAATGCAAATCTAATTATAACATTTAGTGATAGCCAAAAGTGGCAAAACTACTGTTTATTTATCTTGAGAAAAATTCTAACAATTTTAGTATCACCGTTGGTTTGCATGCTTGTTTGCCCTTCTACTTCTTCTTCTCTTATTAGGCAGATTTGCCGTGATATTTCTCTCACTTCCTGGTGTCCCCTGGTAACTTTGGTAACCCCTGTGTTCCAGTCATACCGATAAAAACTGTGTGCAATTCCCTCAGGCAAAGTCTGCAGAAATGCAGACTCACGAGGGCTCAAAATGTCCACGAGAGAGTCCTCGCACAATTGACCATTTGAAAGTGGGACAGCCCTAAGCCCTCACAAACTTCCCTGGAACGCGCCCCAAAGTCTGTGACTCTGTGAGTGTGGACATTGGGATTTGGCTTTTAAATGCTGTCTGTCAGCCAGGGAGGTCTGTGTACTCCTGGATGTTAACCCCTATTTCTGTTGTTACAAGAACTCTTGCTGCAGTTGTTTTCAACAATGTTGTTTCTTCTGTGTTGGCCACACAGAGAGGGGTTAGCTGCTGGCCTTGAGCAATGTTCAGAAACCCTGCGGCTGGGTCAGTTTAACAAAGTTCAATCATGCTGAGTGTTTGTTTAATAGAATCAAACCTGTTGGGTCTGGCCCTCTTCACCTCCGTAGAAGCCCAATGGAAAATCGTTCTTCCAAAAGTATTTTTTCAACACATTCACTAGACTACAACGGATAGTCAGGACTGCAGAAAATATCATTAATGACAACCTGCCCTCCATTCATGGAAAGGTCCATGACCATCATGACAGATCCATCTCATCCCAGACACAACTTGTTCCAGCTTCTCCCCTCTGGTAGCCGGTACAAAGCAATGCAGCCAAAACAAAGACATAATAATACCAACACAAAAATATTTATTTATTCCAGCAGCCCTTGTACTATGCTTCACTAAATTATTGTTTTATTATCTACAAATGCTGTTGTTTTGTTTCTGGCTGTGTGTATGTGTAATGTACACTGTAGTTTGTTTGTTTTTGCAGACACATCCTGAAGTTTTCAAACTGCAGGATGTGTTTAAGGACGAACTCATTTGCTATACGCTTCTGTATGGCCTCTCTGCCACAATAGATCACATTTCAGACAAGCCTAGGTTTTACTGCCAATTGTTATTATTAGTAGAAGTAATGGTAGTATTACTGCTTTACTTATGAATAGCTACACATAAGAGAAACGATTAAAAATTCATTCTCACCTGAACAGACCACTCCAGCATCCTCACCATGTCCACAGCTGTGTGTCCCAAATCCTCCATGCTGACACTGAGTCAGAGACCTTTCACTTCCTGAACAGGCCACCTCATCAAGCCAGATTTGACCAGTTCCTTGACCAAAGCGGGCTGACTGAGGGGCACTCAGTGCTGCACCACAGCCCAGCTCCCTGCACACCACCTAGTAAAGTAAGTTAGCAAAGTTTATTTATAAAGCGCTTTTCTCAGATAAAATCACAAAGTGCTGTACAGAAAAGTAAGTAAAAACAAACATTATAAAATGTACATAAATATGTAAAATGAACGTGACACTGGTGAAGAACCCATCAACCAAAAGCCTTCTTAAATAGATGAGTTTTCAGATCCTTTTTAAAAGCGACAACAGTGTCTGCCAGGCGATGAACAGGGGCAGAAGCGTTCCACAGGGAGCAACACACTGAAATGACATGTCCCCTTGGGTCTTATAGCGGGTCTTAGGGACTGCAGTCTCTAAGTTCTGGCCAGAAGGACCAAAGAGTGCGGTCAGGGGAATACTGACTTCAAAAGGTCCAGGATGTAATATGGGGCCTGACCGTTTAAGGCTCTGAAAGTCAGCACTAAAATCAATCCTGAATTTTACAGGGAGCAGATGGAGGTCCAATAAGACTGGTGTAATATGAGACCTGCGAGGGGCACCTGTTAAAAGTCTAGCAGCAGAGTTTTGAACAATTTGCAATTTGTTCAAAGCAGACTTATTCAGACAGGTAAACACAGCGTTGCAGTAGTCGAGTGTTGTTGATATAAAAGAATGAATTATCGTTTCCAAATCCTTTGACAACATTTTGCGAATTGTAGAGATGTTCCTAAGGTGACAAAAATAATTTCGAATGAGCTGTTTTGAGTGTGTCTCCAGGGACATGGCCTGGTCAAACACAACCCCCAGGTTTCTGAGGAAAAAATCAGCGCTTCAGTCTTGTTGAATTTATCTGCAAATAGTTTTTGGCTATCCAGTCTTTGATGGAGGACACACACTCTAGAAACAGAGGCAGACGATGAAACTCAGCTCCATTGAAAGAAAAATACAACTGAACATCGTAAGCGTAAAGGTGGTATGATACATCCTTGAAACTGCCGATAATTTGACCAAGTGGCAAAATGTACAATAAAAACAAAATAGGGCCGAAAACTGAACCTTGTACCACTCCGCAGGACAAATACATCACATCAGACTGTACATCCATAGTTAACAAAAGTTCAACTGCAGTCGAAAAAGTGAGGTCATCAATATGCAAATTGGAGTCCAAAAGGATTAAAAAGCAAACAAGTTTGATGATAGATGATAAATAAGCAACATGTATTCCGGCGATGACCCATAGCACTCCAGTTTAGGAGGGAAAAAGTCAGAAAATCTGTCCCAGGTAATACAAAAGTCCTGCATATGTACCTTAATGCAAATCAACACAGTCCGGTCATACTGTATGGTTGCAGAGACATTACTGGCAGTTGATAGGATTGACACAAGGGAAATCACAAGGAGGATCACAAATGTATGAGAGCGCAGAGCAGTGACCGATGCATGGCCGAGCACAGGCGCCATCTTGTCATAACAACAGCAAGAATAGTCAGCTAGGTGAGGTACATGATGAGGTTAATCCCATCACTTCCTCACTTCCTGAACAGCCCACCTCAGCATCATTTAAGTCCCAGCTGTCATCACAGACTGTTCCCCAGACGTTGTTGTGATAGATTTCAACTCTTCCGGAGCACCGAGTAGACCCAGACCCAGCTAGTCTGATCGGAACACCTAGTCTCAGAACACAGAAGACAAATCAGTGCTGGATAGAACATGTGTATGTTTGTCATTTAGTCATGACAGAAACCGTTATTGTAAGACAAATTTGGCAAAGGTTATTATTCATTATACTTTGCATCACCAATACAGTCTGTGAGAAACCTACACCTATCACCTACATTACAGTTCCATTTACTGTATAAAGCAACATTTCCCACTTGTTATTCTGCTCTTCAATTCTAAAAGCATTCTGCAAGGTGTGGTTAGCAGCTCATATAGTGCTGCACCTGAACAGTGTTACATTTCACACTATGATGATTTGGTGACAGACCTGCAAAAATATACTGAAAAGGATAAATTTATTCAAAATACTTTATCTGAAACGTTTTCTCACCTGAACAGATGACGCCAGCGTCCTCACCGTGTTTACAGTTATGTGACCCAAATCCTCTGTGCTGACACTCAGTCAGAGACCTTTCACTTCCTGAACAGCCCACATCATCAAGCCAGATTTGTCCAGTTCCTTGACCAAAATGGGCCGACTGAGGGGCACTCAGTGCTCCACCACAGCCCAGCTCCCTGCACACCACCTCAGCATCATTTGAGTCCCAGTTGTCATCACAGACTGTTCCCCAGGTGTTGTAGTAATAGACTTCAACTCTCCCAGAGCAGCGAGTAGACCCAGGCCCAGCTAGTCTGATCTGCACACCTATCAGGCATGTAAGACATAACATAGACATAACATAGGACCACTGTTAGGCAAGTTACTTCCAAAATGTAATACATTATAGATTACTAGTTACTGTAAGATTACAATATTACAGTCTCTGAATTGTAATGCTTTACATTACTGTTGAGTTACTATCACTGCTGTTTAATTGGCGCATTAGGCAAGGCAAGGCAAGTTTATTTGTATAGCACATTTCAACAACAAGGTAATTCAAATTGCTTTACATAAAACATAAAAGCAACAGGGAAATATAACAAAAAGTTTAAAAGCAACATAAAATATAATAAAAAGCTAAGAACCAAGAAAAAGAAAACAGGACAGTAAAAGTTACAGTGCAGTGTAAGTTATCAATAAAAAGAAAAATCTTAAATATTTACTTAAAAGCACTGGTAAAAAGAAAGGTCTTCAGTCTTAATTTAAAAGAACTGACAGTTTCAGCAGACCTGCAGTTATCTGGGAGTTTGCTTTATAAACTAAAAGCAGAATTTTGAAATCAAGTCTTTGACATTATGCTCATAGTAAGATTTGCCTGCATATGTGGGTTTGTCTCCCCATTAAAAAAGATGCTGTGCACTTTTACACACGAGGTAAAGCAGCATAATGTCAGTCAGGATGAACTGACAGCAGCCTTTCTGATCATGACTCTGATCAAGTCTATCGAAATCTATCTATTTACACATGATCCATCAGGGAGCTACCGTGGTTTGCACTCTGCCGACCACAGTTCCAGCAACAGGAAATAACATTACTCTTTTACCCATGGATTTGTTTTTCTGCTGCCCCACTGTTTCCTTATGTTGGTGAATTATCAAAAAAAAAAAAAACATTACTTAATTTCAGGTTAAAATGCGTTGTAACACGCTACAGAGATTGTAACAGTTAGCCTATAATATTACCGATTTTGTTAAGTAATGCGTTATATTACTGCTTTACAGCAAAATGAGTCGGTAGAAACGAAGGTTACGATATGGTAACCCTAGTTCTTTAAGCACAGGCGGAACCCTCTACTGGACTCTATGGGTACTCCCTCCTCCAATCACGCACACGCACTTGCCCACTGAAAGGCCGCTGGACCTATAGGGGCTTGGCCTGACCATTAACACCTGCACTGCCCTGACTTCTCACTGAAACGTCAGGCACTGCCAGTGTTTGTTACCCCTCTACACACAGTAGTCACCAGATCCTCACTTTTCTGATTCCTAGATTGCGAGCTGGATCCCGGGGAGACTGACATATCCAAGAGATAGAAACGCACAACGGGCACAGTAAGGGTCAAGATGTCATTGTGCAGATCTCTTTGACACACACCCGCTGAAAAGGATCATAGACCCTGCCCCACTTCCGAGTGGAATGTGCCGCTACCGCTAAGGGTGGGTCTGTTCCAGCCATGTACAGGCTTCGGAGATTCACTCACAAAGCAAGCTGGCCTGGCTCTTCTTGGACAGGGTTTTCTGACTGCACTATCACTTAAACAGACGAACAGCTGACCAGTGCATCGAATGGGGGCTGTGTGCTCTACATAGGATGTTGTTGTGGTGTTTGGCCCCCTTGGCTCTCCTCGGGGAGCCACAACACTCACTGCACTTCCCTGGCAGATCCTTCCCCATCCAGTGAGAGACTCATCTATGAAGACTGACACGGACGAAGACACCCTGCCAAGCAGTACCCGCACTGCCAAACAATGAGAGACCCCCAGAATCGCAGGTCCTCCTGCACTAGAGTTGAGAGGGGGGGTCCCCATGCATCCCCTTTGCCTCTTGAGGTTCAGATGCAGGCTAGCAACCCCACATTGTAGCCGTCACATGTGCAGCAAGCCCAGAGGGACCACCTGATGGACGACTGCCCTGAGGCCCAACAGCAGAATCACTGACAGCGCTACTACAGCTGTCCCCTGCTGCAGCTTGTGGACCACCAAGCGATGTGCACAGATACGCTCTTGGAGTGTTGCAGTTGAGCACAATCCCCAGATACTCCACTCGCTGCAGCAGCTGGGGAGGGAGCTCTCTTCCCAATTGATCGCAACCCCAGGCTGTTGATGTGCAAAATCAACTGGACTCGGTAGAGATCACTCAAGGCCTCAATCTCTCCATGACTGTGAGGTGCGTGAGTAGAAAGGAACGCTCATGCCCTTCTCACACACTTCGGCGTGAGTGTGTGTGTGTGAAGGCGAACCACAGCTCGCTGCTCCAACGATGGCTCAGCGTGCAACAGCGTCACCGTGGCGCGCATCGTCAGTGGTCAATATCAACATAGCTGCCGAAGTGAAGCAAAGTCAGGACAGGGCATACTCCTCTCCACTGCAGAAAGCTGCTGCTGCTGCTGTTCACTGTGATAAGTGCCACGGGCTGCATCGATGAAAGAGGCGTGTTAAGCCTGGTTGTGTCTCTCCGTCTAAATCTGACCTAGATTGGCGTTAGCTTCGACTCATACCGTTGCAGCTAGTCAGCTGAGCAGCTGCGCTGGTTCGGTTGAGCATATGTTGACAATTTGGTTGTGTGTTTTAGGAACACACACACTGTCAGTGAGCTAGCAGTGTTTCAATGGAAACTGTCTTGAGTGCATGGGGAACACAGAGTTAGTTTGCATTGCTGCATTGTGTCACCGTCATGGCAGCAGCCCTTCATTCGGCTGCCAGGTGATGTAGGCAATCCGTTGCATGGGCCGGACAGCTGGCTAGCAAGGAGGAAGCCCAGGTCCTATTACCGTGTCGGCTGGATGCCATTAGGAGGCGACTTGGGACATGGGCTTCTGTCCCAGTGGTTTGAATAGCGCAGTAAGACCCAGGCCCTCACACTGACCCTCATTTATCAAAAGTGCGTACACCAAATTTCCAGCATACACCTGGCATACACCCAAAACCACGGTCCATATTTATCAATATGGACGTTGGCGTACGGCACACTCAGGAGGTGTACATGTACGCAAGTTTTGAGTTAGAGCCGAAATGCGCAGAAATCATTTCCTAACATCACAAAACGCACTGATAATCTAAAATACATGATATATTATGACCCACTGTAACAGAAACAACGTTTGAAACATTAATGTTGTTGTTTATATTTGAGCAACACGGACTTTATACAGCCTATCGAGCGGTCAAACCATGCTTTGATTTGTATTTGGACTATTTTATCATAGCTTTAGGTGCATTTTATTTGGGTTTGCTTTAAATAAAATGTGTATCTTCAAATGAAAAGGCTATGAACAAAAAATGTTGTCAGGTAAATATATACTGCATACAAACAACAAAGAGCATAAGCGGATGGCTTGAAGCACTGAGACTGGCTGCCGAAATGGACACAGCCCTTTAGGTGAGGCACAGAAATGTCGCGCACAAAGCCCTGCATACAAACTTTATATCATGACAGCGAGCACCGACACTCCCACTAAAGGCTGCGCGTCCCAGGACTCTGGTGCACGCTGATCCTGGTTCATGTGTGAGTCCTGGGTCAGTGTGTAAAGCCCAGTCCCAGAGGTGATGGAGCAGCTTTTTATCAGAGCAACATACATTCATTCGGAGCTTATTTGGGACTTAACTTTGATGGGCGTTTTAGCAGTGCTAAATCTATCCCTTGGAGCAATATATAATTCTAGGAACAGACAAAAACTTCTAGTTTGCACGGAATGCGCTCCACAAACAGGTGGTACAGTCATGGTGCAGCTCATCATTGTGTTTGACAATGTTTCACTCTGAACATAAAAGAAAAGTTACACTGCAGATGGTCAGATCAAAGTCTGTGCGTGTCCAGACCTGTGTCCGTGCGTAATAGTCCCAGGACAGTACAGAGCACTGTTTCCCAAAGCCACAAACATTATGAAGGCTTGCTTTGCACGCTGGGGGTACACCGCCCCGTATCTATCCATATGTCCTCCGTTCATCAAAGTAAACGCTCAGTGAGAGGCTCTTGGCATGTGACCTGAACTGTTTATGGCTAATCTGACTGCTGGTGTCCAGTTTTAAGCGCACTGAACATTTTGTAAAAAAATGTGTCCAGTTTAAATCATCGAATAAAAAAGTATTAAATTGTTTCCAAAAGAAAAATCTCCTAATATTAAAATGCACAATATTTTTGAACATTTATGCCGGGGATTTGATCTCACACACAAAAGTAAACCCGTTTCTACGCAAGAATGATCAAATGAGGGCCACTGTCTCCCTCGAGCTTAGCAAGGAGAACAGTGTGGGCAGTAGGTTGGATCATTAGCTTAGCATCGGTGAACGTGCAGTTTTGTAGAGATTGAAGCGCGTTACGCACAGAGCCGAAGATGGAGGGGATTCGGTGGGGAGGAGAATGCTCTTTAGGAATGTACTGTATTTAATGAGTTGAACTGCCACAGCATTTTTAGTGTGTACACAGCAGCACATGATATACACATAAATGCAGGCTGGACACATAATGGAGGGAGGAGGTCTGGTGGTGTGCATCAGCCTCTGTCCCTCTGTCAATTTTAATTTTTTTATTTTTTTAATTTTTAAATAAAAAATAAGGCTTAGACTTTTTCCAAGGGCTGCAATCGAAAAGGCTGTGGTGTCCTTGAACGCACCATGGATCGTTTTTGAAAGGTTGAACCACCATGGTTAGAGTTGGAAAAAGCCGACCGGGCCTGAATCCACCACAGCCGGCATGACTGTGGTTGACACCTCACCAGTGTTGACGTCAAACTCTAGCTCACAGCTTCCTTGTGAAGCAGCGGCAGGGTAGACAGCCTCGCCTGCTGCAACACGAGCAGCTTCGTGGAGGAGCGAAACAACGAAGCAGCAAGCGTCTCTTTGGTCCGCTTATACCGAGAGAGACCCACTTTGGCTGTCTCTCTCTGGCTATAGCGGACTAGCGTAGCTGCGCTGTGACCGCACGGCGAAAGAGATGTCGGCAGGGAAGCGTGTCTGTTTATGCAACAGGCTTCCACCGCTGGTGAGCTAGCAACGCGACCGCACGAGTCCTCGTGGGCGCGCTGGGAATGCAGAGTACAGTACGCTGCTGCATTGCCCTTTATGGCATTACTCGGCAGTCAGGCTAGCGCCGTGGACGCCCAGGCCTCACCCACTCCGTTCACTCGGCTCTGACCGGGAGAGCGGCGTGGGCTGCGGGGCGAACCATTAGCTTAGCGTCTGTGAGCGCAGCAGTACGTTCAACACGGCTAACTCAATGCGATGGGGTTGGTGGTGGGGCAGCACGGCGAACCGTTAGCTTAGCCTTGGTGAGTTAGCAACGCACTCATGCAAATCCTCTTGGGCACGCTGGGAATGCAGAGCTACAATAGACTGCTGCAATGCCCAGTTTCCATGGTAAGAACAGCAAGTAGGGCTGGGTATCGAGTTCAATACTTTTTAGGCACCAACCGAATTGCTTCAATACCACCGAGTATCAAAAAAGGCCTTGTCTTTGAGCCAAGCCATTCTTGATGTACCCACATCTAAAAGTGATTGTAATTGGCTGTAGTGATGTAAACACTTGCTCATGCCGGTTAAGCACGTGGCTCGTGGATGTAAAAGACGTGGAGAAAATCAAAAGTGTGGCTTGATGCAACAGCGCGCGATGCAATATTTATGTCGTAAGATAATTGCTGCCAAGAGACGACACGACAAACCTGGTGAAGCCTTTGAATGTGATTGAAATAAACTTAAGAGCAGAAAGTCGGCTTTGTCTTTGCTGCAACAACACAGAGCGGTGCAGTCATCGACTCGGCGTCTGCTGCCACCGAGCCTGCTTCAACACGCCCACCGTACGAGCAGCGTTGGGCTGCTGCGTCGCTACAAGCAGCACCGTTACTAGTTTAACTACATTCCTTAGTAGCTTTGTGGCAGCGTCGCTGTTTTGTGAATCAAATC
Source organism: Lepomis macrochirus (assembly GCA_024633595.2). Lineage (NCBI taxonomy): Eukaryota > Metazoa > Chordata > Actinopteri > Centrarchiformes > Centrarchidae > Lepomis > Lepomis macrochirus. The sequence continues at coordinate 32,751,630 of JALXJV020000007.1, read as the reverse complement.
AAAGCTCTTTTATTGACAGGGTAGCGCGGTAGCTTCCACACACGCTACATTTTTCCAAGTGTTTCTAAAGGATCAGTTAAGTGACGCCACCGCCACACACGGACCTATATGTGCAGCCGGCGGAAGCGCTTCCGTGTGATAGTGACATCACCTATCGATATTCAATATCTGCAACTTTGCTGCAGCGAATTAAAGAGTTTCCTTTCTGTTGTGATAGTTGTTGCCTGGCCACCTCTTTCTCTAGTGAGGAGGAAACTTTGATATGTAGAGGCAGAAACTTGTTTCCATGAGATGAGATGAGAGATTTCTCTCTCTTTCTCTCAGGCCTGTTGCCATAAAGGTTTAGGTTGTAATGGTGCCAGAGCACAAATTCACACATAAACAATAAAAAATATACAATGAAGTGACAATATAAAAACTAAAGTAAGAGGAATAAAAACAACAAAACCACAATAAAAGCCAATGTTACATTGAAAATCTTTCTTTTTTTTATATTATTTATATATTAATGTGATAATTAAGTTACTTTATACAAACAACAATGGTTCTCTGGTTGTTGAGAAAATATACGTCACATGGTATTGAAAAAAAGTATTGTTCAGGAACCGGTATCAAAGTTGAGGTATCGATATCGAAAATCTTTGAACGATACCCAGCCCTAACAGCAAGTTTCTCGGTTGTCACGTCATGGGAGCAGACCATTATGCCCGCACGGACTCGGCAGTCAGGCTAGCGCCGTGTACACCCAGGCCTCACCCACCCCACCCACTCGGCTCTGACCGGGAGAGGGGAGTGGGCCACGGGGTGAACCATTAGCTTAGCGTCCGTGAGCGCAGCAGTGCGTTCAACACGGCTAGCTCAATGGGATGGGGTTGGTGGTGGGGGAATTACCACTTTAAGAATGTAATGTGTTTCTAATAAACAATTTAGCATTCACAAAGCATCACCACAGTGTACACACAAGCAGCACATGCTACAACAGTGGCTTTGAGAACACAACACGGCAGGGCGAACCTTTAGCCTCACCGCAGGAGTTAATGTTATATTAAATTTAGAAATGTTTGTAGATTATTAATGTGTGGTTTCATTGGATAGTATTACTGAAAACAATGACAAATATTTTAGCCAAAATCTGTGTTCACACCAACCTTTACAATTACTAAGGTTCATGAGCAATTTCTCATCCTGTCCATCAACAGCCCCATCATAAGCATCTCAGCATCCACTGGTTACGTGGAAAGGATATTTTCCAGAATGACCAACAAAGTGACAGCAAGGACAGGTGATCTGTGGAGCTCATTAGCACTAGAAGCGCCAGAATTCCAAAACTACTAGAACTGCCACAAGCGGTCATTTTGACCGCTAGATTCCAAGCTCTATATCTTTAATGACAAATACTCAATTGAGAGATTAATGCATTTATTGTATTAGGATATCTTTTAAAAAACAAAACAACACCAAACTGTACATTTAATTATGCATATACATATATATATAACATATAATTAGTAGTCTACCGTAATTATCGCATATTCACGGCAGATATACTATATATAGGCCTAGGCTATATTTCCATATCCATTCAACGTAACTCAGAATGATAATAACAACTAAAATTATTATTTAATTATAAAACATTTTATTTTTAATATAATAACAATGAAATTGGCTAATAGAAAAAGCTGGAAACGAGCTGATCTAAAAAGAAGCGTAAGCTACAGAAACATAAAAACATTAGCCTATATTAAAAATTGGATGTTAACTATTTAAATCAATATAGTGCTTAGCTATTTAGACTTCACAGTCAAGGCAAGTGACCTCTCTTCTCCTCGCACAATTTCCACACACGGGTTTGCGGCATTTGCAGCAGGTGTCGTGGGTTTTGTTTTGACTGCAGCTTCTCCGAACCTGACACTGCCTCCGCTTTGGTGTCTGCTGTGGTGGTTGCTTCAGCTGCAGACTGGAACCTTGTGCCAACTGCCATACTGCTCTTTTCTCCTCCATGAACTGTGCTCTCAGCTCCTCTGCAAGTTGCTGCATGAACTTCCTCCGAGGTAATTTACTGCTGGTGCACTCCTTGAAGAGGATGTGGGCATTGATCCCAGCCAGGTCGAGGATGTTATAAAACACAGCGACTGGCCATCTACGTGTGCCGCCTTTCACCGAGTATGCCCTTGCCATCTGGTCGAGGGCGTCCACGCGTACTTGGTATTGTTATAGTACGTCACCGACTTCGGGCTTTGCCTTCGCCCATCGGTGATGCTCACGCTATGTGCACGGAACTCAAAATACACACATTCTTCCTCGGCTTTCCCTGGTAGATGGTAAGCGTTGCGTCAGCACATTTCAGCACCTTTGTGCTAAACAGCTCAAGTACCCCTGACTGCAGTGTGCAGATCGGGGCGGGGCTCAACGTGGGTCAATGTGGGCGGGGTCAAACGTGTACAATAGCGTTGCAGCACAAAGGAGGCTAACCCTACCTGCTAGCACATCGGCCGTGAGGCCGATGTGCTAGCAGGTAGGGTTAGCCGGTCGACATGCATATATTTACTGACTTAGGTTTAGGCACTAACTAATGTCATGGTTGAGGTTAGGGAAATTGCCTCGGGAGGCTGTCAACTCCTTAAATAAAACATCGCTAGCTACCTAGCTAGTTAGCGACCGGAAGCACTGCTCGCAGCATCCGGTCACCGAGGCGTCACATACACCGCTGCCGGGATCGTCTCATCATACACACGTACCTGGAAGTAAAGTATACGCGCAAAATCGCCGTTGTAGGCGGCTTTCCCAAAGCGTGTATATGTGAGCATGAAAAGCAAAAGCATGAGAAAAGGCTGAATCAAGAGATCAGGGGTGACATAATTTTTACTTAAAAATCGTAACACAATTGAAGCTCTTAACACAGACACCTTATTTAATTATTTAATTTAATTTGTTTTGACAGGGACAGTGCTCATTAATTAACAGCTGTACTGTAAATGAGCCAGAGTTAGTTCAACAGGCTAATTTCCACGTTAATTAATTGGCTAATTTCCATCCATTTCCACTGACGTAAATCTCAAGTGAAGACGAGGGAGACGGGCTTCCGTGCTGCTTGGAAGGGCAGTGCTCGGTGTGGCGGAGTCAAACGTTTGACCCCCGCCCACATTGACCCACGTTGAGCCCGGCCCCGATCTGCACACTGCAGTCAGGGGCTTCTCAAACAGCTCCGCTTGTTCTTTCGCGGAAGGGGGTAACTCACGTTTCGTTTTCCCCACAGTGCCAACCAGGCTGGTCTTCTTTGCCTGTAAGGCGGTGGCCAGTTTGAGAGACGCGAAGAAGTTATCGGTGGTGATATTTCTTCCCTTCCCAAGGAATGGCTCCGCCAGCCTCAGCACCACACTCTCTCCCACCAGCTGACCCCTGCTCCGTGTCTCCTCTTTTCCCAGATATGGAGCCCCGTTCAGCATGTATTTGGTTTGAACATCAGCAGCCAGCCAAAATTTGATGCCGAATTTATCAGGCTTATTCCCCATATACTGAATAAATTTGCACCGGGCCTTGGTGGGGAACAGCTGCTCATCAATTGTGATGTCGGCACCGGGCTTGTAGCAGGCAATGCTGTTCTGAACGAACTTGTTCCATGTGGCCGACACCAGGGCAAATTTGTCATCCTGCAGGCTACACGTCGGGTCTCCTTTTCATCGAACCGCAGGAACCTCATTATCTCCCTGAAGCGGTTTCTGCCCATGGTTTCTTTGAAAAATGAAAAGCCCCATTTTTCTGACCACAGGCTGTCTATGTCTATGTTTTTTGCACCCCAATGCGCCACGGATATATAGCAGGGCTATAAAGGCTTTTAATTCAGCCACTGTGAGGTCCCATGAGCTGTCACCATGATGCCGATGTGCCTCAGCCACAGTGCAGTCCCTGATGTGCTTCAGCATGCCATCATCAAACACACACAAGAAGGCTGTGAGCGCATCTTCGATGTTGCGCTTGGCGTGCGCTGTGGGGCCAGCAGCTTCAGTCAGGACATTTTGGCTCTGCCTTCTCCCTGGACGTTCAGTTGGCTGAAGGACCGTCCACACTGTCCCATCCTTCCCCTTTTCCACAGCCGTCTCTGGCTGAGATGCCTCTAAGGACGAACTGAGCACAGCTGGCTCAAGAGCAGGTAGAACCACTGATCCGGGAAGGTCTATAACAATAATAATAGAACAATAATACAACAACAACAACAACAGGACCGGCAGAACTAACAGCCTGCAGCAAAACACACAGTGCAGGACAGGGCAGCGGAGCTCACCAGGATCATCCGACATGAATGGCACATCTGGATCCACCGTGTCTGATGATAGCAGACGCCTCTTTTTCCTGGATGTGGACTCTGACTCTGAATCACTCTCTGATGAGGAAGAAATATTTACGAGCACCCAGGAAGCATCGCTGTCATTTTCCTCCTCCAGTTGTTCCCCTGCATCTGAATCATCACTGTTCAAGTTCTGAAGCATCTCCAGGGCCATGGTTCCAGTCATGTTCCTCTTCATTCGCTCATTCATTTTAGACATTTTGGCGGAGCAATATATATAGCCTATAGATAACTTAGTCAGGTATTATTAGCCTATTATCAACCAATTTAATCTAGGAATTAGCAAATATGCAAACACTCACGACCGCTATTGACCTTAATGTTGACAGTGAGAGAGACAAAGGTCAACCGCGGGAAATGTAACAAAAGAATACCGCGAAATTCAGTGCGGTCAAAATGACCGTCTCTGGCCGAAATAGGTAAAAATGTTGTGTTTTTTTTTCTCCTTATGTGTAATTTGTATGAAAAACATTTTAAATGAAAATACAGACACTTTTAGGAAAAGTCAGGTACCAGCAGGATTTTATTTATTTTTTTCAACAAAGTTATTGCAGATATAAAATTCAAAACGGTCAAAATGACCGTCATGGCCGTTCTAGTGTTAAGAGTGAGCTTTTGATCACTCTCAACTTTTAGCAGTCCTCTTCATAGTTTTACAGTAGCTGTTTGAAAGACAAGCAGCTACTCAGTGCTGCACGAGTACTGTACTTCTGACTAGAAAACATTTATAAAAGGCAGTTGGCCTAAAATGCTCCAATACTGCAAACAAGGCCTACTACTCCTGGTCCCTGATGTTCATGATGTTCATGGAAAACCTTTGCAAAAGTCTTTCCAATCAAATGCAAAAAAGCATTTGATTTAGCTTTTTTTTTAGGTATTAAGTTATGGACATGTTTATTTAATAAGTTCATAAAATGCAGTTCACATCTCACACAATCCTCTAAAAGCCTATATATTTTGTGGTCTCACTGTCACACCTTGTTGGCTTATGTTTATCACTGTCATAGCTGTGTATTCAGCTATGACAATAATTAAAACAGCTTGCCCTTCCCAAATCACTTCATCTTCCTGGTCTTATATTTTTCCCCCTGAAGGTTAGAAGCTCTCAACCGTCAACCAAAAGCTGCAGCACTGAAGCATCACATCTGTAAAAGGTAAAAAACTATTTGATCATATGCTGATTTTATACGTGGGCGGCACGGTGGTGCAGTATTTCGACCTGTCCAGGGTGTATCCCACCTTTCGCCCAATGTCAGCTGGGATAGGCTCCAGCCCCCTGTACGCAGGATAAGCAATTGACGATGGATGGATGGATGGATGGATGGATGGATTTGCATTTTAATATTTGTCTCCTTACTTATTTTTATTTATTTATTTACTTTTTTCATTCATTAAAGTGCAAATCTATTTATAACATTTAGTGATAGCCAACAGTGGCAAAATCAGTGTTTATCTATCTTAAGAAAAATTCTAACACTTTTAGCATCACCGTTGGTTTGCATGCTTGTCTGCAGTTCTACTTCTTCTTCTCTTATTAGGAAGACTTGCTGTGATATTTCTCTCGCTTCCAGGTGTCCTGTTCCAGTCATACTGCTATGAACTGTGGGTAATTCCCTCAGGCAAAGTCTGCAGAAATGCGGACTTACGAAAAGGGTTTAAAAAGGGCTCAAAATGTCCGCGAGAGAGCCGTCGCACAATTGACCACAATTGGTCAGTTTAAAAAAGTTCAATCATGCTGAGTGTTTGTTTAATAGAATCAAACCTGTTGGGTCTGGCCCTCTTCACCTCCGTAGAAGCCCAATGGAAGTCGTTCTTCCAAATTTTTTAACACTATTTTTTCAACACATGCTAGACTACAACGGATAGTCAGGACTGCAGAAAATATCATTAATGACAACTTGCCCTCCATTCATGGAAAGGTCCATGACCATCATGACAGATCCATCTCATCCCAGACACAACTTGTTCCAGCTTCTCCCCTCTGGTAGCCGATGTACAAAGCAATGTAGCCAAAACAAAGACATAATAATACCAACACAAAAATATTTATTTATCCCAGCAGCCCTTGTACTATGCTTCACTAAACTATTGTTTTATTATCTACAAATGCTGTTGTTTTGTTTATGGCTGTGTGTATGTGTAATGTACACTGTAATTTGTGTGTTGTTGCAGACACATCCTGAAGTTTGAAAACTTCAGGATGTGTTTAAGGACGAACTATTTTGTTCTACGCTTAAGTGAATTTACTTTCTTTGACTGACAACAGCTTCTTGCATGACAATGGCAATGTGACACAAAGAGAAGGAGGGAGGCTACTACGTTATTGAAAACTGTTTCAACAGGCATACAGCTCACATTCTCAGTGACAAATGTTTGCATGTAAACTGCGACTTAAAAAGAGCAGTGAAAACACCTTTTATCTGATCTATTGTGGCATAGAGGCCTATTTAGGCACCTTGGAAAGAGAGTGGAGGTCTAGCAATTTCTTTAAAAGAAATGGACTGGATTACATGCTTATTTGTAGTGGGATATGTAACCAAGGGAAGACTAAAAAGCAGCAAAAAAGGGCACATTAATGGTAGTATTACTGCTTTACTTATGAATAACATATAACAGAAACAATTACAAAATCATTCTCACCTGAACAGACCACTCCAGCATCCTCACCATGTCCACAGTTGTGTGTCCCAAATCCTCTGTGCTGACACTGAGTCAGAGACCTTTCACTTCCTGAACAGGCCACCTCATCAAGCCAGATTTGTCCAGTTCCTTCACCAAAGCGGGCTGACTGAGGGGCACTCAGTGCTTCACCACAGCCCAGCTCCCTGCACACCACCTTAGCATCATTTAAGTCCCAGCTGTCATCACAGACTGTTCCCCAGGTGTTGTTGTAATAAACTTCAACTCTCCCAGAGCACTGAGTAGACCCAGTTCCAGCTAGTCTGATCTGAACACCTATAAAGGATGTAAGACATAACACTGAATATTTTAAAGACCAGTGTTGGGCAAGTTACTTCCAAAATGTAATACATTATAGATTACTAGTTACTGTTAATTGAGAACAATTAGTTAGATTACAATATTACAGTCTCTGAATTGTAATGCTTTACATTACTTTTGAGTTACTTTCACTGCTGTTTAATTGGCGCATCATGCTCATAGTAAGATTTGCCTGCATATGTGGGTTTTTCTTCCCATTAAAAAAAGATGCTGTGCACATCTACGCACAAGGTACAGCAGCATAACGTCAGTCAAGATGAAGTGACAGCAGCCTCTCTGATCATTAAAGTAATAAGTTAAAGCAGAGACAGCCTATTGAAATCTATTTACACAAAATCCATCAGAGGAGCTACCGTAGTTTGCACCCTGGTTACCACCAGATTCCAGCAACTAATAATAGAATATAATAAATAGCTTATAGAAGAATGGTCAAAAAATTCTATAAACACACTCCTAAACCATGTACACAGCCTTTCCAGAATAGCTGCAGCTGTTATATCCACAAGGGGTGGGCCAGCTGCACATAGCGATGTCATTAACCTTCATGTGTATGTAAAAGCAAGCGTCCTAAAACTTTTGGTCCACTGATGTTCATGATGTTCATGGAAAATCCTTTGCAAAAGTCTTTCCAATCAAATTCAACAAAGCATTTGTTTTAGCTTTTTTTTAGTTATTAAGTTATGGACATGTTTATTTAATAATTTCATAAAATGCAGTTCACATCTCACACAATCCTCTGAAAGCCTATTTATTTTGTGGTCTCACTGTCACACCTTGTTGGCTTATGTTTATCATTGTCATAGCTGAATACACAGCTATGACAATAATTAAAACAGCTTGCCCTTCCCAAAACACTTCATCTTCCTGGTCTTATATTTTTTCCTCCTGAAGGTTAGAAGCTTATTTTTCAGCTGATTTTGTACATTTGTCAAAATGTATGTATGCATGTCAAAAATTTTATAAATTGATTTGCACGTTAATAAGTGAAATAAGTATTTGACTCTTTAATTATTTTTATTTATTTACTTATTTTATTCATTAAAATGCAAATCTATTTATAACATTTAGTGATTGCCAACAGTGGCAAAACCACTGTTTAAATTCTAACAATTTTAGCATCACCGTTGGTTTGCATGCTTGTTTGCCCTTCTACTTCTTCTTCTCTTATTAGGCAGATTTGCCGTGATATTTCTCTCACTTCCTGGTGTCCCCTGGTAACTTTGGTAACCCCTGTGTTCCATTCATACTGCTATGAACTTCTCAGGTTATGTATGTAACCCTTGGCCCCCGAGAAGGGGAATTCTAATGGTGTTGCTAGAACGGTAGCGTGTGGCAGTGTAACCGGAGGCGTATATGACCAAACAGGCACACAGGACACAATAGCCATTTTCTATGAAGCAAGGCCCTCCAGGCAGGGTGAGGTGTGGCAGACCAACACAGTGTCTCGTTCCCCTTATCGGGGAACAAGGGTCACATACGTAACTCGAGACGTTCCCCCTCGAGGGAACTCGAACTGCGTCGGTGACGACACTATGGGACCGAGATACCCACTTAGGCTGCGCCGAAACCCTGCCTGCCCCCAGTGTGCAAAACCTGAGGCACGACTAAGAGGAGAGCGCATGGGTGCCGGGTGTAGAAGGAAGATCCAGACTGTAAAACCGGATGAAAGAGTGAGGGGTGGCCCAGACATCCGCGTCACACAAATCCTGCAGCGACGCCCCTGTGAGGAGGGCCCTAGAGGCCACCATGCCTCGAATAGAATGCGCCCTGACGGCCATAGGTGAAGGCAAACTGCGCACCTGATAGGCCAGTGAAATAGTCTGTACGATCCAGTTGCTGATGGTGTGTTTAGAAGCGGGGAGCAAAGCCTTGGGGGACCCGAAACACACCAGCAACTGGTCTCAACCGGGAAGATCTCAGAGTTTAAATACTCAGCGCTGTGACAGGGCAGACCAGATGAAGTCTGCCAGGAGTTACCCCACCCTCCTCAGAGAGGTGATAGCGAGGAGAAAGGCCATCTTAAGGGTCAGGTGCTTCGCCTCAGCCAACTCCAGGGGTTCGAAGGAGGCCCCAGACAATGCTTCGAGAACCACTGCCAGGTCCCAAGTGGGACCGCTGGAACGAGTCACGGGTCTCATCTTCCAGGCTTCACGGAGGAAGCGCACGACCAGTGGAAGCCTCCCCAAGGGCCCATCACTCAGAGGGGCGTGGAGCACTGCAATGGCAGCCACATATACCTTGAGCGTGGACGGGGAGAGGCCAGCGGAGAAACGGTCCTGGAGAAACTCCAGTGCTATAATAACCGAGCAGGTAACTGTGGCCACCATTCATTCTCTACACCAGGTGGCATTTTAAGACATTCCACTTCAGGGCGTACATCCTTCTCGTGGACGGGGCTCTGGAGCTGACTCCCGCCATCCTCTAGGAACTGCACCCCCTCAGGAGCCAGACCCATAGCTCCCACAGGACGGGGCGCGGGTGAACAGCCCGGTCCTCTGCCTGGGACAGCAGGTCTTTCTTCAGAGGGACCTGTCAGGGTGGACCCTCTAGGAGCGATATTATGTCCAAGAACCACACTGGGGTCGGCCAAAAACAGGGCTACTAACAGTAGGCTGACATTTTCCTGACGGACCCGCTCCAGAACCCCTGGGGGCAGAGCAGTTGGGGAAAGAGCATACAGACGCAGCCTCGGCCACATCTACACCATGGCATCCAGCCCTAGCGGGCTGGGGGTGAGAAGGAGAACCACAGTGGGCAGTGCATAGGCTCTTGAGACGCAAACAAGTCCACATCTAAGGGCCGAACCTTCGCACAATAACTCCACCCCCTCGGGGGGGAGTCTCCATTCCCCGGGCCTCAGCCCCTGTCCCGATAGCAGGTCTGCTCCCTGGATCTGGGTCCCAGGGACATACATCGCTCTGAGAGACAACAGTCTCTGCTGGGACCACAGGAGGGTCTGATGCACCGGCTTGCATCATGGGCACAAGTGCAGATTCAAATAGGCCGCCACTGCCGTATTGTCGGTTCTGACAAGGACGTGGCGACCGCAGAGGGTGGGCAGAAAACTCCTCAGAGCTCTGAATACCGCCAACATTTACAGGCAATTTATGTGCCAAGACAAATGATGCTCCTGCCAGGAGCCTCTCGCAAAGCAGCCATCCATGACCGCGTCCCATCCCATGAGCGAGGCATCTGTCGAAATAATTGTCTGGCGACATGATGCGACAAGGTGACACCTGCTCGTTTCCCCTCGGGGAGAATCCCTTGGATTTGAACCCAGGGCTCCAGACTAACTTTTTTCACCTCCGTCCTTGAACCATCCTGAAAAACAATTTGAACCGTCCTAAAGTGAATGTCAACCGTCCCAACATCAAAATGTAAAATAACATAAGCTGGAGGTGGTAAAACAAAGATAGATAGACAATTTATAAGCTATGACACTGACACACTATATTATTGGCAGATATTCTTTGCCCGTTTATTGCCACAGCTTTTTGTATTTTTCTCTTAATTCCCTATATGTAGAAAAATAAAAAAAAAATGTTCTGCATGAATACAAAAAAGCATTTAACTCCTGTTATTTTTCAGGGTTTTTTAACAAATGTTTTTTTCAGGGTTTTTTAAAACAAATGTTTGCATGTAATGTGCAACTTAGGAAGAGCAGTGAAAACACCTTTTATCTGATCTATTGTGGCAGAGAGGCCTATTTCAGCACCATGGACAGAGAGTGGACGTCTAGCAATTTCTTTAAAAGAAATGGACTGGATTACATGCTTATTTCTAGTAGGCTATGTAACCAAGGGGAGACTAAAAAGCAGCAAAACAGGGCACATTTCAGACAAGGCTAGGTTTTACTGCCAATTAGGCTACTATTGTTGTTATTATTAGTAGAAGTAATGGTAGTATTACTGCTTTACTTATGAATAGCTACATATAAGAGAAACTCATTAAACTCATAAAAAATCATTCTCACCTGAACAGACCGCTCCAGCATCCTCACCATGTCCACAGTTGTGTGTCCCAAATCCTCCATGCTGACACTGAGTCAGAGATCTTTCACTTCCTGAACAGGCCACCTCATCAAGCCAGATTTGACCAGTTCCTTGACCAAAGTGGGCTGACTGAGGGGCACTCAGTGCTGCACCACAGCCCAGCTCCCGGCACACCACCTAGTAAAGTAAGTAAGTAAAGTTTATTTATAAAGCTCTTTTCTCATATAAAATCACAAAGTGCTGTACAGAAAAGTAAGCAAAAACAAACAGTATAAAATGCACATAAATATATAAAATGAATGTGACCCTAGGGAAAACCCATCAACCAAAAGCCTTCTTAAATAGATGTGTTTTCAGATCCTTTTTAAAAGCGACAACAGTGTCTGCCAGACGCATGAACAGGGGCAGAGCGTTCCACAGGGAGCAACACACTGAAATGACATGTCCCCCTTGGGTCTTATAACGGGTCTTAGGGACTGCAGTCTCTAAGTTCTGGCCAGAGGACCAAAGAGTGCGGTCAGGGGAATACGGCTTCAAAAGGTCCAGGATGTAATATGGGGCCTGACCGTTTAAGGCTCTGAAAGTCAGCACTAAAATCAATCCTGAATTTTACAGGGAGCAGATGGAGGTCCAATAAGACTGGTGTAATATGAGACCTGCGAGGGGCACCTGTTAAAAGTCTAGCAGCAGAGTTTTGAACAATTTGCAATTTGTTCAAAGCAGACTTATTCAGACAGGTAAACACAGCGTTGCAGTAGTCGAGTGTTGTTGATATAAAAGCGTGAATCATTATTTCCAAATCCTTCTTTGACAACATTTTGAGAATTTTAGAGATGTTCCTAAGGTGACAAAGGCAGTTTCAAATGAGCTGTTTTGAGTGTGTCTCCAGGGACATGGCCTGGTCAAACACAACCCCCAGGTTTCTGAGGCTGGATTTTGACAGAAGGGCCCAGAGAGCCAAGGTGCTGTTTGATCAGCGGTTATTATGGTTTGGGGCAAAAATCAGCGCTTCAGTCTTGTTTGAATTTATCTGCAAATAGTTTTTGGCTATCCAGTCTTTGATGGAGGACACACACTCTAGAAAGAGAGGCAGATGATGAAACTCAGCTTCATTAAAAGAACAATACAACTGAACATCGTCACCGTAAAGATGGTAGGATACATCCTTGAAACTGACAATAATTTGACCAAGTGGCAAAATGTACACTAAAAACAAATAAGGCCCCAAAACTGAACCTTGTGCCACTCCGCAGGACAAATACGTCACATCAGACTGTACATTATTTACAGTCTGGAGGAGCTGGGGGTGCAGTAATTTTTTCAATTGTGTCAAACAAGACTTTTGGATTTCTCTTATTTCCTGACACAAGATTAGAAAAATAAGATGAACAAGCCTGCTTTATCAATTCATTTAGATCGAGCATCATGTCTTTTAAATGGAGTCTTTGTACCTCTAATTTAGTGACTTTCCACTGGCACTTCGGTCTTCCAACATTTTCACCTAAAACTACAAATATTATCATTTATCCATGGAAGGGCCTTCTTCTGTGACCCTGAAATCTTTTAACAGGTGCTACCAAATCCAAAAAGCGACAGACAGTGGTCGTTGAAACTTTGCACAAATGAATCAACATCATCGCATTCAATAAAGGAGTGGGGTTCAAAGAAGCAGAGAAATCCCTAAGTGTTGTCTCACTAATGATACGTTTTTATGTTACAACATTACAGACGGCAGGCATGGAGGTAAGTGACAAATTAAAAGAAACACAATGATGGTCACTAATTTGAGGATCTTCAACACTCAGATTATCAATGATTAGGCCACAAGAAAAAACCAAGTCCAATGTGTGGCCTTTTTTATGCGTGGTGTCAGAAACATTCTGTACAAAATTGAAAGAATCCATAGTTGACAACAGTTCAACTGCAGTCGAACAAGAGAGGTCATCAATATGCAAATGAAAGTCCCCAAGGATTAAAACACGATCAAGTTTGATGATAGATGTTAAAAACTCAGAGAAATCATCAAGAAATGTATGTGCAGGACGAGGGGGTCGGTAAACTGAAACACAGTAAATGTGTCAACCTTAAACATCTGCAGCTCAAAGGAGTCGGACACAGCGGTGTCCATCAAACTGCAGCAGAAAGAATCCCGAAAAACCAACGCAAGGCCGCCTCCACGACGTGAAAGCCGGGGAGTTCCAAGCACGGAGCAGTCCGGGGGGCATAGTTCTTTATAGTAGAGCGCACATTGAGAAATGCAATCCTGGTAGAGAACATGTGTGACAAGGGCTGGTCTTGGACAGGCTGGATGGCATGAGCCATCCTACAGGTAACCGGGCACAGAACACGCTGGCGGGGCGCACGGTGGCAGAAAGGTAAGATCCAGTCGGAAGTGCTTCACACAGGCGATGACACACAGACCACGTCACCATCAGACTGGCAGACCGGAACCGGCCTCAGGCACCGCTCACTCCAGGGAGCTCTAGATCCATTTGGATCTCCACTTTCTCCTCCAGACCTGGGCCCTGGCCCTAGATCCCTGCTTCCTTCTCCGACCACAGCGCCGGGTAAGCAACTAGTATTCCAGCGATGACCCATAGCACTCCAGTTTAGGTCCTGCATATGTACCTTAATGCAAAGCAACACGGCCCGGTCATACTGTATGGTTTTAGAGACATTACTGGCAGTTGATAGGATTGACACAAGGGAAATCACAAGGAGGATCACAAATGTATTAGAGTGCAGAGCAGTGACCGATGCATGGCCGAGCACAGGCGCCATCTTGTCATAACAACAGCAAGAATAGTCAGCTAGGTGAGGTACATGATGAGGTTAATCCCATCACTTCCTCACTTCCTGAACAGCCCACCTCAGCATCATTTAAGCCCCAGCTGTCATCACAGACTGTTCCCCAGACGTTGTTGTGATAGATTTCAACTCTTCCGGAGCACCGAGTAGACCCAGACCCAGCTAGTCTGATCGGAACACCTAGTCTCAGAACACAGAAGACAAATCAGTGCTGGATAGAACATGTGTATGTTTGTCATTTAGTCATGACAGAAACCGTTATTGTAAGACAAATTTGGCAAAGATTATGATTCATTATACTTTGCATCACCCATACAGACTGTGAGAAATATAAAACACTTTTCACAGTAGATCAAACACTCGAACTTCATCACCTACATTACAGTTTCATTACTGTATAAAGCAACATTTCCCACTTGTTATTCTGCTCTTCAATTCTAAAAGCATTCTGCAAGGTGTGGTTAGCAGCTCATATAGTGCTGCACCTGGACAGTGTTACATTTCACACTATGATGATTTGGTGACAGACCTGCAAAAATATACTGAAAAGGATACATTTATTCAAAATACTTTATCTGAAACGTTTTCTCACCTGAACAGATGACACCAGCGTCCTCACCGTGTTTACAGTTATGTGACCCAAATCCTCTGTGCTTACACTGAGTCAGAGACCTTTCACTTCCTGAACAGCCCACATCATCAAGCCAGATTTGTCCAGTTCCTTGACCAAAATGGGCCGACTGAGGGGCACTCAGTGCTCCACCACAGCCCAGCTCCCTGCACACCACCTCAGCATCATTTGAGTCCCAGTTGTCATCACAGACTGTTCCCCAGGTGTTGTTGTAATAGACTTCAACTCTCCCAGAGCAGCGAGTAGACCCAGGCCCAGCTAGTCTGATCTGCACACCTATCAGGCATGTAAGACATAACATAGGACCACTGTTAGGCAAGTTACTTCCAAAATGTAATACATTATAGATTACTAGTTACTGTCAATTGAGAGTAATTAGTAAGATTACAATATTACAGTCTCTGAATTGTAATGCTTTACATTACTGTTGAGTTACTATCACTGCTGTTTAATTAGGCATTAGGCAAGGCAAGGCAAGTTTATTTGTATAGCACATTTCAACAACAAGGTAATTCAAATTGCTTTACATAAAACATAAAAGCAACAGGGAAATATAACAAAAAGTTTAAAAGCAACATAAAATATAATAAAAAGCTAAGAACAAAGAAAAAGAAAACAGGACAGTAAAAGTTACAGTGCAGTGTAAGTTATCAATAAAAAGAAAAATCTTAAATATTTACTTAAAAGCACTGGTAAAAAGAAAGGTCTTCAGTCTTAATTTAAAAGAACTGACAGTTTCAGCAGACCTGCAGTTATCTGGGAGTTTGTTCGAAATATACGGAGCATAATAACTGAACGCTGCTTCTCCTTGTTTAGTTTTGACTCTGGGGACAGAGAGCAGACCTGCCCCAGACGACCTAAGAGGTCTGGATGGTTCATAATGAAGCAGAAGATCAGAAATGTATTTTGGCCCTAAACCAGTTAGTGCTTTATAAACTAAAAGCAGAATTTTGAAATCAAGTCTTTGACATTATGCTCATAGTAAGATTTGCCTGCATATGTGGGTTTGTCTCCCCATTAAAAAAGATGCTGTGCACTTTTACACACGAGGTACAGCAGCATAATGTCAGTCAGGATGAACTGACAGCAGCCTTTCTGATCATGACTCTGATCAAGTCTATCGAAATCTATCTATTTACACATGATCCATCAGGGGAGCTACCGTAGTTTGCACTCTGCCGACCACCGGATTCCAGCAACAGGAAATAACATTACTCTTTTACCCATGGATTTGTTTTTCTGCTGCCCCACTGTTTCCTTATGTTGGTGAATTATCAAAAAAAAAAAAACATTACTTAATTTCAGGTTAAAATGCGTTGTAACACGCTACAGAGATTGTAACAGTTAGCCTATAATATTACCGATTTTGTTAAGTAATGCGTTATATTACTGCTTTACAGCAAAATGAGTCGGTAGAAACGAAGGTTACGATATGGTAACCCTAGTTCTTTAAGCACAGGCGGAACCCTCTACTGGACTCTATGGGTACTCCCTCCTCCAATCACGCACACGCACTTGCCCACTGAAAGGCCGCTGGACCTATAGGGGCTTGGCCTGACCATTAACACCTGCACTGCCCTGACTTCTCACTGAAACGTCAGGCACTGCCAGTGTTTGTTACCCCTCTACACACAGTAGTCACCAGATCCTCACTTTTCTGATTCCTAGATTGCGAGCTGGATCCCGGGGAGACTGACATATCCAAGAGATAGAAACGCACAACGGGCACAGTAAGGGCCAAGATGTCATTGTGCAGATCTCTTTGACACACACCCCGCTGAAAAGGATCATAGACCCTGCCCCACTTCCGAGTGGAATGTGCACGCACCGCTAAGGGTGGGTCTGTTCCAGCCCATGTACAGGCTTCGGAGATTCACTCACAAAGCAAGCTGGCCTGGCTCTTCTTGGACAGGGTTTTCTGACTGCACTATCACTTAAACAGACGAACAGCTGACCAGTGCATCGAATGGGGGCTGTGTGCTCTACGTAGGATGTTGTTGTGCAGTCTCCAGCCGCTCAGTTGGAAGCCAGCCCTTGATATAAGGTCAGCCACTGCTGTTCTCCAAGCCTGAACGTGAAGGGCTTTCAGAGACAGCAGGTGTTCTGATGCACACGTCTATAGGTTACGTGCCAGAGTCAACAGAGCTGTTGATTGGATTTTGCCCTGACTGTTCATTCACACGCTGGAGGAAAACGCACCACCATACGAGAAACACAATCTGGAGTGGATTGTGGATGTGTGGTGTTTGTCCCCCCTTGGCTCTCCTCGGGGAGCCACAACACTCACTGCACTTCCCTGGCAGATCCTTCCCCATCCAGTGAGAGACTCATCTATGAAGACTGACACGGACGAAGACACCCTGCCAAGCAGTACCCGCACTGCCAAACAATGAGAGACCCCCAGAATCGCAGGTCCTCCTGCACTAGAGTTGAGAGGGGGGGTCCCCATGCATCCCCTTTGCCTCTTGAGGTTCAGATGCAGGCTAGCAACCCCACATTGTAGCCGTCACATGTGCAGCAAGCCCAGAGGGACCACCTGATGGACGACTGCCCTGAGGCCCAACAGCAGAATCACTGACAGCGCTGCTACAGCTGTCCCCTGCTGCAGCTTGTGGACCACCAAGCGATGTGCACAGATACGCTCTTGGAGTGTTGCAGTTGAGCACAATCCCCAGATACTCCACCGCTGCAGCGGCTGGGGAGGGAGCTCTCTTCCCAATTGATCGCAACCCCAGGCTGTTGATGTGCAAAATCAACTGGACTCGGTAGAGATCACTCAAGGCCTCAATCTCTCCATGACTGTGAGGTCGTGAGTAGAAAGGAACGCTCATGCCCTTCTCACACACTCGCGTGAGTGTGTGTGTGGGGGGGGCGAACCACAGCTCGCTGCTCCAACGATGGCTCAACGTGCAACAGCGTCACCGTGAGCGCATCGTCAGTGGTCAATATCAACATAGCTGCCGAGTGAAGCAAAGTCAGGACAGGGCATACTCCTCTCCACTGCAGAAAGCTGCTGCTGCTGCTGTTCACTGTGATAAGTGCCACGGGCTGCATCGATGAAAGAGACGTGTCGCCTGGTTGTGTCTCTCCGTCTAAATCTGACCTAGATTGGCGTTAGCTCGACTCATACCGTTGCAGCTAGTCAGCTGAACGCTGCGCTGGTTCGGTTGAGCATATGTTGACAATTTGGTTGTGTGTTTTAGGAACACACACACTGTCAGTGAGCTAGCAGTGTTTCAATGGAAACTGTCTTGAGTGCATGGGGAACACAGAGTTAGTTCGCATTGCTGCATTGTGTCACCGTCATGGCAGCAGCCCTTCATTCGGCTGCCAGGTGATGTAGGCAATCCGTTGCATGGGCCGGACAGCTGGCTAGCAAGGAGGAAGCCCAGGTCCTATTACCGTGTCGGCTGGATGCCATTAGGAGAGCGACTTGGGACATGGGCTTCTGTCCCAGTGGTTTGAATAGCGCAGTAAGACCCAGGCCCTCACACTGACCCTCATTTATCAAAAGTGCGTACACCAAATTTCCAGCATATACACCTGGCATACACCCAAAACCACGGTGACCTTGAGATTTATCAATATGGACGTTGGCGTACGGCACACTCAGGAGGTGTACATGTACGCAAGTTTTGAGTTAGAGCCGAAATGCGCAGAAATCATTTCCTAACATCACAAAACGCACTGATAATCTAAAATACATGATATATTATGACCCACCGTAACAGAAACAACGTTTGAAACATTAATGTTGTTGTTTACATTTGAGCAACACGGACTTTATACAGCCTATCGAGCGGTAAAACCATGCTTTGATTTGTATTTGGACTATTTTATCATAGCTTTAGGTGCATTTTATTTGGGTTTGCTTTTAATAAAATGTGTATCTTCAAATGAAAAGGCTATGAACAAAAAAATGTTGTCAGGTGAATATATACTGCATACAAACAACAAAGAGCATAAGCGGATGGCTTGAAGCACTGAGACTGGCTGCCTAAATGGACACAACCCTTTAGGTGAGGCACAGAAATGTCGCGCACAAAGCCCTGCATACAAACTTTATATCATGACAGCGAGCACCGACACTCCCACTAAAGGCTGTGCGTCCCAGGACTCTGGTGCACGCTGATCCCGGTTCATGTGTGAGTCCTGGGTCAGTGCGTAAAGCCCAGTCCCAGAGGTGATGGAGCAGCTTTTCGGAGCTTATTTGGGAATTAACTTTGATGGGCGTTTTAGCAGTGCTAAATCTATCCCTTGGAGCAATGTATAATTCTAGGAACAGACAAAAACTTCTAGTTTGCACGGAATGCGCTCCACAAACAGGTGATACAGACGTGGTGCAGCTCATCATTGTGTTTGACAATGTTTCACTCTGAACATAAAAGAAAAGTTACACTGCAGATGGTCAGATCCAAGTCTGTGCGTGTCCAGACCTGTGTCCGTGCGTAATAGTCCCAGGACAGTACAGAGCACTGTTTCCCAAAGTCACAAACATTATGAAGGCTTGCTTTGCACGCTGGGGGTACACCGCCCCGGATCTATCCATATGTCCTCCGTTCATCAAAGTAAACGCTCAGTGAGAGGCTCTTGGCATGTGACCTGAACTGTTTATGGCTCATCTGACTGCTGGTGTCCAGTTTTAAGCGCACTGAACATTTTGTAAAAAATGTGTCCAGTTTAAATCATCGAATAAAAAAGTATTAAATTGTTTCCAAAAGAAAAATCTCCTAATATTAAAATGCACAATATTTTTGAACATTTATGCCGGGGATGGACTAAAGTAGTGAAACTAAACATTTAATGTTTATTTAGATCTTTCAAGACAACATAATATTTTTGTTTCTTAAGTTTTAATTTGTGGATTTCCTGCTCCAAACCATGTATTTCTTGCCATATTCTGTCAGTCCCTGCCGTGAAGTCATGGGTGCGGCCTCCCGCATTTATCAACACCAGGTATTGCGTACACCTGAAATGCCAGGGTACAATCTCATTGATAAATCGGGCGCTGAGAACAGTGTAAGAATAATCTCACACACAAAAGTACACCCGTTTCTACGCAAGAATGATCAAATGAGGGCCACTGTCTCTCTCGAGCTTAGTAAGGAGAACAGTGTGGGCAGTAGATTGGATCATTAGCTTAGCATCGGTGAACGTGCAGTTTTGTAGAGATTGAAGCGCGTTACGCACAGAGCCGAAGATGGAGGGGATTCGGTGGGGAGGAGAATGCTCTTTAGGAATGTACTGTATTTAATGAGTTGAACTGCCACAGCATTTTCAGTGTGTACACAGCAGCACATGATATACACATAAATGCAGGCTGGACACATAATGGAGGGAGGAGGTCTGGTGGTGTGCATCAGCCTCTGTCCCTCTGTCAATTTTTATTTTTTATTTTTTTAAATTTTTAAATAAAAAATAAGGCTTAGACTTTTTCCAAGGGCTGCAATCGAAAAGGCTGTGGTGTCCTTGAACGCACCATGGATCGTTTTTGAAAGGTTGAACCACCATGGTCAGAGTTGGAAAAAGCCGACCGGGCCTGAATCCACCACAGCCGGCATGACTGTGGTTGACACCTCACCCAGTGTTGACGTCAAACTCTAGCTCACAGCTTCCTTGTGAAGCAGCGGCAGGGTAGACAGCCTCGCCTGCTGCAACACGAGCCGCTCGTGGAGGGAACGAAACAACGAAGCAGCAAGCGATCTCTTTGGTCCCGCTATACCGAGAGAGACCCACTTTGGCTGTCTCTCTCTGGCTATAGCGGACTAGTGTAGCTGCGCTGTGACCGCACGGCGAAAGAGATGTCGGCAGGGAAGGGTTTAACGCAACAGGCTTCCACCGCTGGTGAGCTAGCAACGCGACCGCACGAGTCCTCGTGGGCACGCTGGGAATGCAGAGTACAGTACGCTGCTGCATTGCCCGTTATGGCATTACTCGGCAGTCAGGCTAGCGCCGTGGACGCCCAGGCCTCACCCACTCCGCTCACTCGGCTCTGATCGGGCTGCGGGGCGAACCATTAGCTTAGCGTCTGTGAGCGCAGCAGTACGTTCAACACGGCTAACTCAATGCGATGGGGTTGGTGGTGGGGTAGCACGGCGAACCGTTAGCTTAGCCTTGGTGAGTTAGCAACGCACTCGTGCAAATCCTCTTGGGCACGCTGGGAATGCAGAGCTACAATAGACTGCTGCAATGCCCAGTTTCCATGGTAAGAACAGCAAGTAGGGCTGGGTATCGAGTTCAATACTTTTTAGGCACCAACCGAATTGCTTCAATACCACCGAGTATCAAAAAAGGCCTTGTCTTTCGGTACCAAAGTTCGATACCTAAAAGGTTATTGTAAACGCCAATGAGCCAAGCCATTCTTGATGTACCCACATCTAAAAGTGATTGTAATTGGCTGTAGTGATGTAAACACTTGCTCATGCCGGTTAAGCACGTGGCTCGTGGATGTAAAAGACGTGGAGAAAATCAAAAGTGTGGCTTGATGCAACAGCGTGCGATGCAATATTTATGTCGTAAGATAATTGCTGCCAAGAGACGACACGACAAACCTGGTGAAGCCTTTGAATGTGATTGAAATAAACTTAAGAGCAGAAAGTCGCTTTGTCTTTGCTGCAACAACACAGAGCCGGTGCAGTCATCGACTCGGCGCTCTGCTGCCACCGAGCCTGCTTCAACACGCCCACCGTACGAGCAGCGTTGGGCAGCTGCGTCGCTACAAGCAGCACCGTTACTAGTTTAACTACATTCCTTAGTAGCTTTGTGGCAGCGTCGCTGTTTTGTGAATCAAATCAAAGCTCTTTTATTGACAGGGTAGCGCGGTAGCTTCCACACACGCTACATTTTTCCAAGTGTTTCTAAAGGATCAGTTAAGTGACGCCACCGCCACACACGGACCTATATGTGCAGCCGGCGGAAGCGCTTCCGTGTGATAGTGACATCACCTACCGATATTTGATATCTGCGACTTTGCTGCAGCGAATTTCCTTTCTGTTGTGATAGTTGTTGCCTGGCCACCTCAATGTAGCATTCACAAAGCATCACCACAGTGTACGCACAAGCAGCACATGCTACAACAGCGGCTTTGTGAACACAACACTGCAGGGCGAACCCTTAGCCTCACCGCAGGAGTTAAGGTTAGCTCTTCATCAGAGAAGTTAACTTAGCTCTTTGAGGAATGTAATAAACATGTTTAACTCAAAAACTTTTGTTTCAACATTCTCATAAGCCTTACCATAGTTTCACACAAGCAGCCTATGTAATACAATGGTGTCTTGAACACCAGAAGGGGGATGTGGCAGCTCCCTTCCCCAGCCGCAGGTCAGCTGGCGGTGGAGTGGGGGCCTGGACTTGTCTGTGCAGGATATGGGTTACCTCGCCCCGGGTGCAAAGATAATTTTCTAGTAGTGGCGACTCCACCCCTGGAGGTGGTGAATTCAGTGAGCAGTTCGCCATTTGCTGAAGAAAAAAGGATGCTGAGGCAGTAGGGACACTGCTATTTATACATCACGCACGTATCGGTAGCGACGTCCTATTGGTCGGCTACGTGCACGATAAAATTTCAGTGGGCAAGTGTGTGCGTGTGATTGGAGGAGGTAGTACCCATAGAGTCTAGTAGAGGGCAGAGCCTGTATGAGATAGAAGTGGAGGTTTTCTTTTCAGAAAGGCATGAAGGAGAGAATTTGGTGTGGAGTACCTGACTGGCTTGCACAGAGTTTTGACTTCAACCCATAGAACACATTTGGGATAAATAAGAGTGAGATTGCGAGCCAGGCCTTCTCGTCCAACAAAATGAGTTAGTGGAAACTGAAGCGTTTCTTTTTACATCAATCTAAAATGGACAAATTCTGTGACAGTATGACACATTTTCCAGGGCTGTAACTTTCAAAACATACATCAGATCGCTCTGATATTGACCAAAAAAAAAAATGAAAACATAAATATAATCACACAAACCATGTTATATTAAATTTAGAAATGTTTGTAGATTATTAATGTGTGGTTTCATTGGATAGTATTACTGAAAACAATGACAAATATTTTAGCCAAAATCTGTGTTCACACCAACCTTTACAATTACTAAGGTTCATGAGCAATTTCTCATCCTGTCCATCAACAGCCCCATCATAAGCATCTCAGCATCCACTGGTTACGTGGAAAGGATATTTTCCAGAATGACCAACAAAGTGACAGCAAGGACAGGTGATCTGTGGAGCTCATTAGGAGTGAGCTTTTGATCACTCTCAACTTTTAGCAGTCCTCTTCATAGTTTTACAGTAGCTGTTTGAAAGACAAGCAGCTACTCAGTGCTGCACGAGTACTGTACTTCTGACTAGAAAACATTTATAAAAGGCAGTTGGCCTAAAATGCTCCAATACTGCAAACAAGGCCTACTACTCCTGGTCCACTGATGTTCATGATGTTCATGGAAAATCCATTGCAAAAGTCTTTCCAATCAAATGCAAAAAAGCATTTGTTTTAGCTTTTTTTTAGGTATTAAGTTATGGACATGTTTATTTAATAAGTTCATAAAATGCAGTTCACATCTCACACAATCCTCTAAAAGCCTATATATTTTGTGGTCTCACTGTCACACCTTGTTGGCTTATGTTTATCACTGTCATAGTTGTTTATTCAGCTATGACAATAATTAAAACAGCTTGCCCTTCCCAAATCACTTCATCTTCCTGGTCTTATATTTTTCCCCCTGAAGGTTAGAAGCTCTCAACCGTCAACCAAAAGCTGCAGCACTGAAGCATCACATCTGTAAAAGGTAAAAAACTATTTGATCATATGCTGATTTAATACATGGGCGGCACGGTGGTGCAGTATTTCGACCTGTCCAGGGTGTATCCCACCTTTCGCCCAATGTCAGCTGGGATAGGCTCCAGCCCCCTGTACGCAGGATAAGCAATTGACGATGGATGGATGGATGGATGGATTTGCATTTTAATATTTGTCTCCTTACTTATTTTTATTTACTTTTTTCATTCATTAAAGTGCAAATCTATTTATAACATTTAGTGATAGCCAACAGTGGCAAAATCAGTGTTTATCTATCTTAAGAAAAATTCTAACACTTTTAGCATCACCGTTTGTTTGCATGCTTGTCTGCAGTTCTACTTCTTCTTCTCTTATTAGGAAGACTTGCCGTGATATTTCTCTCGCTTCCAGGTGTCCTATTCTAGTCATACTGCTATGAACTGTGGGTAATTCCCTCAGGCAAAGTCTGCAGAAATGCGGACTTACGAAAAGGGTTTAAAAAGGGCTCAAAATGTCCGTGAGAGAGCCCTCGCACAATTGACCATTTGAAAGTGGGACAGTGCTAAGCCCTCACAAACTTCCCTGGAACACGCCCCAAATTCTGTGAGTGTGGACATTGGGATTTGGCTTTTAAATGCTGTCTCTCAGCCAGGGAGGTGTGTGTACTGCTGGTTGTTGACCCCTATTTCTGTTGTTACAAGAACTCTTGCTGCAGTTGTTTTTTCAATGTTGTTTCTTCTGTGTTGGCCAGACAGAGAGGGGTTAGCTGCTGGCCTTGAGCAATGTTCAGAAACCATGAGGTTTGGTCAGTTTAAAAAAGTTCAATCATGCTGAGTGTTTGTTTAATAGAATCAATCCTGTTGGGTCTGGCCCTCTTCACCTCCGTAGAAGCCCAATGGAAAATCGTTCTTCCACATTTTTTAACACTATTTTTTCAACACATGCTAGACTACAACGGATAGTCAGGACTGCAGAAAATATCATTAATGACAACCTGCCCTCCATTCATGGAAAGGTCCATGACCATCATGACAGATCCATCTCATCCCAGACACAACTTGTTCCAGCTTCTCCCCTCTGGTAGCCGGTACAAAGCAATGTAGCCAAAACAAAGACATAATAATACCAACACAAAAATATTTATTTATTCCAGCAGCCCTTGTACTATGCTTCACTAAATTATTGTTTTATTATCTACAAATGCTGTTGTTTTGTTTATGGCTGTGTGTATGTGTAATGTACACTGTAGTTTGTGTTTTTGCAGACAAGTTTTCAAACTTCAGGATGTGTTTAAGGACTAACTAATTTGTTATACACTTGAGTGAATTTACTTTCTTTGACTGAAAACAGCTTCTTGCATCACAATGGCAATGTGACACAAAGTCAAGGAGGGAGGTTACTACGTTATTGAAAACTGTTTGAACAGGCATACAGCTCACATTCTCAGTGACAAATGTTTGCATGTAATGTGCAACTTAGGAAGAGCAGTGAAAACATCTTTTATCTGATCTATTGTGGCAGAGAGGCCTATTTCAGCACCATGGACAGAGAGTGGACGTCTAGCAATTTCTTTAAAAGAAATGGACTGGATTATATGCTCATTTCTAGTAGGCTATGTAACCAAGGGGAGACTAAAAAGCAGCAAAACAGGGCACATTTCAGACAAGGCTAGGTTTTACTGCCAATTAGGCTACTATTGTTGTTATTATTATTAGAAGTAATGGTAGTATTACTGCTTTACTTATGAATAGCTACAAATAAGAGAAATGATTAAAAAATCATTCTCACCTGAACAGACCACTCCAGCATCCTCACCATGTCCACAGTTGTGTGTCCCAAATCCTCCATGCTGACACTGAGTCAGAGACCTTTCACTTCCTGAACAGGCCACCTCATCAAGCCAGATTTGACCAGTTCCTTGACCAAAGCGGGCTGACTGAGGGGCACTCAGTGCTGCACCACAGCCCAGCTCCCCTGCACACCACCTAGTAAAGTAAGTAAGTAAAGTTTATTTATAAAGCTCTTTTCTCATATAAAATCACAAAGTGCTGTACAGAAAAGTAAGCAAAAACAAACAGTATGAAATGCACATAAATATATAAAATGTATGTGACCCTAGGGAAAACCCATCAACCAAAAGCCTTCTTAAATAGATGTGTTTTCAGATCCTTTTTAAAAGCGACAACAGTGTCTGCCAGACGCATGAACAGGGGCAGAGCGTTCCACAGGGAGCAACACACTGAAATGACATGTCCCCCTTGGGTCTTATAACGGGTCTTAGGGACTGCAGTCTCTAAGTTCTGGCCAGAGGACCAAAGAGTGCGGTCAGGGGAATACGGCTTCAAAAGGTCCAGGATGTAATATGGGGCCTGACCGTTTAAGGCTCTGAAAGTCAGCACTAAAATCAATCCTGAATTTTACAGGGAGCAGATGGAGGTCCAATAAGACTGGTGTAATATGAGACCTGCGAGGGGCACCTGTTAAAAGTCTAGCAGCAGAGTTTTGAACAATTTGCAATTTGTTCAAAGCAGACTTATTCAGACAGGTAAACACAGCGTTGCAGTAGTCGAGTGTTGTTGATATAAAAGCGTGAATCATTATTTCCAAATCCTTCTTTGACAACATTTTGAGAATTTTAGAGATGTTCCTAAGGTGACAAAGGCAGTTTCAAATGAGCTGTTTTGAGTGTGTCTCCAGGGACATGGCCTGGTCAAACACAACCCCCAGGTTTCTGAGGCTGGATTTTGACAGAAGGGCCCAGAGAGCCAAGGTGCTGTTTGATCAGCGGTTATTATGGTTTGGGGCAAAATCAGCTTCAGTCTTGTTTGAATTTATCTGCAAATAGTTTTTGGCTATCCAGTCTTTGATGGAGGACACACACTCTAGAAAGAGAGGCAGATGATGAAACTCAGCTTCATTAAAAGAACAATACAACTGAACATCGTCACCGTAAAGATGGTAGGATACATCCTTGAAACTGACAATAATTTGACCAAGTGGCAAAATGTACACTAAAAACAAATAAGGCCCCAAAACTGAACCTTGTGCCACTCCGCAGGACAAATACGTCACATCAGACTGTACATTATTTACAGTCTGGAGGAGCTGGGGGTGCAGTAATTTTTTCAATTGTGTCAAACAAGACTTTTGGATTTCTCTTATTTCCTGACACAAGATTAGAAAAATAAGATGAACAAGCCTGCTTTATCAATTCATTTAGATCGAGCATCATGTCTTTTAAATGGAGTCTTTGTACCTCTAATTTAGTGACTTTCCACTGGCACTCGGTCTTCCAACATTTTCACCTAAAACTACAAATATTATCATTTATCCATGGAAGGGCCTTCTTCTGTGACCCTGAAATCTTTTTAACAGGTGCTACCAAATCCAAAAAACGACAGACAGTGGTCGTTGAAACTTTGCACAAATGAATCAACATCATCGCATTCAATAAAGGAGTGGGGTTCAAAGAAGCAGAGAAATTCCTAAGTGTTGTCTCACTAATGATACGTTTTTATGTTACAACATTACAGACGGCAGGCATGGAGGTAAGTGACAAATTAAAAGAAACACAATGATGGTCACTAATTTGAGGATCTTCAACACTCAGATTATCAATGATTAGGCCACAAGAAAAAACCAAGTCCAATGTGTGGCCTTTTTTATGCGTGGTGTCAGAAACATTCTGTACAAAATTGAAAGAATCCATAGTTGACAACAGTTCAACTGCAGTCGAACAAGAGAGGTCATCAATATGCAAATGAAATGTATGTGCAGGACGAGGGGGTCGGTAAACTGAAACACAGTAAATGTGTCAACCTTAAACATCTGCAGCTCAAAGGAGTCGGACACAGCGGTGTCCATCAAACTGCAGCAGAAAGAATCCCGAAAAACCAACGCAAGGCCGCCTCCACGACGTGAAAGCCGGGGAGTTCCAAGCACGGAGCAGTCCGGGGGGCATAGTTCTTTATAGTAGAGCGCACATTGAGAAATGCAATCCTGGTAGAGAACATGTGTGACAAGGGCTGGACAGGCTGGATGGCATGATCCGTCCGACAGGTAGCCGGGCACAGAACACGCTGGCGGGGCGCACGGTGGCAGAAAGGTAAGATCCAGTCGGAAGTGCTTCACACAGGCGATGACACACAGACCACGTCACCATCAGACTGGCAGACCGGAACCGGCCTCAGGCACCGCTCACTCCAGGGAGCTCTAGATCCATTTGGATCTCCACTTTCTCCTCCAGACCTGGGCCCTGGCCCTAGATCCCCGCTTCCTTCTCCGACCACAGCGCCGGGTAAGCAACTAGTATTCCAGCGATGACCCATAGCACTCCAGATTAGGAGGGAAAAAGTCAGAAAATCTGTCCCAGGTAATACAAAAGTCCTGCATATGTACCTTAATGCAAAGAACACGGCCTGGTCATACTGTATGGTTTCAGAGACATTACTGGCAGTTGATAGGATTGACACAAGGGAAATCACAAGGAGGATCACAGGTGGCCGAGCACAGGCGCCATCTTGTCATAACAACAGCAAGAATAGTCAGCTAGGTGAGGTACATGATGAGGTTAATCCCAACACTTCCTCACTTCCTGAACAGCCCACCTCAGCATCATTTAAGTCCCAGCTGTCATCACAGACTGTTCCCCAGGTGTTGTTGTGATAGATTTCAACTCTTCCGGAGCACCGAGTAGACCCAGACCCAGCTAGTCTGATCGGAATACCTAGTCTCAGAACACAGAAGACAAATCAGTGCTGGATAGAACATGTGTATGTTTGTCATTTAGTCATGACAGAAACCGTTATTGTAAGACAAATTTGGCAAAGATTATGATTCATTATACTTTGCATCACCCATACAGACTGTGAGAAATATAAAACACTTTTCACAGTAGATCAAACACTCGAACTTCATCACCTACATTACAGTTTCATTTACTGTATAAAGCAACATTTCCCACTTGTTATTCTGCTCTTCAATTCTAAAAGCATTCTGCAGGGTGTGGTTAGCAGCTCATATAGTGCTGCACCTGGACAGTGTTACATTTCACACTATGATGATTTGGTGACAGAGCTGCTAAAATATACTGAAAAGGATAAATTTATTCAAAATACTTTATCTGAAACGTTTTCTCACCTGAACAGATGACACCAGCGTCCTCACCGTGTTTACAGTTATGTGACCCAAATCCTCTGTGCTTACACTGAGTCAGAGACCTTTCACTTCCTGAACAGCCCACATCATCAAGCCAGATTTGTCCAGTTCCTTGACCAAAATGGGCCGACTGAGGGGCACTCAGTGCTCCACCACAGCCCAGCTCCCTGCACACCACCTCAGCATCATTTGAGTCCCAGTTGTCATCACAGACTGTTCCCCAGGTGTTGTTGTAATAGACTTCAACTCTCCCAGAGCAGCGAGTAGACCCAGGCCCAGCTAGTCTGATCTGCACACCTATCAGGCATGTAAGACATAACATAGGACCACTGTTAGGCAAGTTACTTCCAAAATGTAATACATTATAGATTACTAGTTACTGTCAATTGAGAGTAATTAGTAAGATTACAATATTACAGTCTCTGAATTGTAATGCTTTACATTACTGTTGAGTTACTATCACTGCTGTTTAATTGGCGCATTAGGCAAGGCAAGGCAAGTTTTTTTGTATAGCACATTTCAACAACAAGGTAATTCAAATTGCTTAACATAAAACATAAAAGCAACAGGGAAATATAACAAAAAGTTTAAAAGCAACATAAAATATAATAAAAAGCTAAGAACAAAGAAACAGGACAGTAAAAGTTACAGTGCAGTGTAAGTTATCAATAAAAAGAAAAATCTTAAATGTTTACTTAAAAGCACTGGTAAAAAGAAAGGTCTTCAGTCTTAATTTAAAAGAACTGACAGTTTCAGCAGACCTGCAGTTATCTGGGAGTTTGTTCGAAATATACAGAGCATAATAACTGAACGCTGCTTCTCCTTGTTTAGTTTTGACTCTGGGGACAGAGAGCAGACCTGCCCCAGACGACCTAAGAGGTCTGGATGGTTCATAATGAAGCAGAAGATCAGAAATGTATTTTGGCCCTAAACCAGTTAGTGCTTGATAAACTAAAAGCAGAATTTTCAAATCAAGTCTTTGACATTATACTCATAGTAAGATTTGCCTGCATATGTGGGTTTGTCTCCCCATTAAAAAAGATGCTGTGCACATTTACACACGAGGTACAGCAGCATAATGTCAGTCAGGATGAACTGACAGCACCCTTTCTGATCATGACTCTGATCAAGTCTATCAAAATCTATTTACACATGATCCATCAGGGGAGCTACCATAGTTTGCACTCTGCCGACCACCGGATTCCAGCAACAGGAAATAACATTACTCTTTTACCCATGGATTTGTTTTTCTGCTGCCCCACTGTTTCCTTATGTTGGTGAATTATCAAAAAAAACCAAAAAAAAACAAACCAACATTGTAGCCGTCACATGTGCAGCAAGCCCAGAGGGACCACCTGATGGACGACTGCCCTGAGGCCCAACAGCAGAATCACTGACAGCGCTGCTACAGCTGTCCCCTGCTGCAGCTTGTGGACCACCAAGCGATGTGCACAGATACGCTCTTGGAGTGTTGCAGTTGAGCACAATCCCCAGATACTCCACTCGCTGCAGCGGCTGGGGAGGGAGCTCTCTTCCCAATTGATCGCAACCCCAGGCTGTTGATGTGCAAAATCAACTGGACTGGGTAGAGATCACTCAAGGCCTCAATCTCTCCATGACTGTGAGGTTGTGAGTAGAAAGGAACGCTCATGCCCTTCTCGCGCAATGATTGCAGTGCGATGCATCTGCTGAGTGCGTGTGTGTGGGGGGGGGCTAGCAAGTAGTTGCCAGGGAACCTAATGTATTTGTACGCTACCCCCTGAGAGGAGGAGCCTAGAAATTCCCTGTTACTGTGTCACCTCAACATGAAATAGGCACCTTTCAGGTCGATGGCTGTGAACCAGTTGCCGGGCCGAACTAGCACCAGCATTTTCTTGATCATCAGCATGTGGATCAAAAGTACATGGGGCATGCTCTGAGATAGCCTGCCTGCTCTGCGGCCATAAAGTCCACTTCATCTTGAGCCATTATGTCCAGGAAAACTGGTGGTATGCAGCAGAACTGAAGAGAGTAGCCTCGTCTCAGAGTGCTGTCCACCCAGCTGGTCAGCATGCAGCAGCGTTTCATTCTGCATGAAAATGTGCACCTGTGAACAACGCATCTTCAGCACTCTCCAACTCTAAACTTTCCATAAATGGAAGTTTAGCCCAAGGGGGGGGCTGACGTCGAACGGGCGATAGTGTTCCTGAACGCACCAGGACCGGTTGCTCCCTGGTGTCTTTGAACACACCACAGCTTGATGCTCTGTGGTGTCGAATACTGCACGGTCTATTGATCTGTGGTTTCCTTGAACGCACCACAGCTCGCTGCTCCAATGATGGCTCAACGTGCAACAGCGTCACCATGAGGGCATCGTCAGTGGTCAATATCAACATAGCTGCCGAGTGAAGCAAAGTCAGGACAGGGCATCCTCCTCTCCACTGCAGCAAGCTGCTGCTGGGAGAAAGAGCCGCTGTTCACTGTGAGAAGTGCCACGGGCTGCACCGATGAAAGAGACGTGTTGCCTGGTTGTGTCTCTCCGGCTAAATCTGACCTAGATTGGCGTTAGCTCGACTCATACCGTTGCAGCTAGTCAGCTGAACGCTGCGCTGGTTCGGTTGAGCATATGTTGAAAATTTGGAACACACACACTGTAAGTGAGCTAGCAGTGTTCCCATAATTTTTAAATAAAAAATAAGGCTTAGACTTTTTCCAAGGGCTGCAATCAAAAAGGCTGTGGTGTTGAACGCACCATGGACCGTTTTTGAAAGGTTGAAGCAGCTGTCTGAGAACGCACCACAGTCAGAGTTGGAATGCACCACAGCTGGCATGACTGTGGTTGACATGTCACCCAGTGTTGACGTCAACTTCTAGCTCACAGCTTCCTTGTGAAGCAGCGGCAGCGAAAGAGATGTCGGCAGGGCAGGGTGTCTGTTTATGCAACAGGCTTCCACTGCTGGTGAGCTAGCAACACGACTGCGCGAGTCCTTGTGGGCGCGCTGGGAATGCAGAGTACAGTACGCTGTTGCATTGCCCAGTTTCCACAGTAAGAACAGCTCGTTTTTCAGCTGTCCAGTCGTGGAAGTGGACCATTTTGGCCGTGCGGACTTGGCAGTCAAGCTAGCGAAGTGCACGCCCGGGCCTCACCCACGTTCTGACCGGGAGGGCGGTGTGGGCAGCGGGGCGAACCGTTAGCTTAGCCTCGGTGAGTTAGCAACCCGCTCGTGCGAGTCCTCTTGGGCACGCAGGGAATGCAGAGCTACAATTAGGCGGTAGGCCAAGGCCGCGTATCTGCTTTAGTTTTAGAAAGTAATTATCCCTATCGAGAGAAAATCCAGATTGCTTAAAGTTGTGAAGAATGTTTTATTTTAATCCTTAAATTTACCGGCAAACACGGCAGCTTACTATAGAAGACAAACCAATAGCACGCTTGCTCACTGATGAAGCGATATCATTAACCAATCAGATTTAGCGGCATTGAGCACCGCTGTTGAGGGAAAGAAGAACAGTATGGAAGCAGCGATGCTCGACCATAGACTGTATGCAGTGAAAGCTGCGACGGTAAGTATTAATGTTGTTGGAAAATGCTTGTAAAGGAACTTTAATTGTGTGTTGTTCAAACTTACGGCGGCCTTACCGCGCTAACGTTAACAGGAGCGTTAGCTAACGCTGCCCTTGCTAGCTAGCATCATGCACCCATCGGTTGAAGGTGGTCTGCATCTGTTTCTCATTAGCTAGTTTTGTCTAACTAATAACGTTAATCGCCTTACATCGGATAGTATTTTAAATTATTATTTCGGCTGCATTTGTATTTTATTTATGTTTGCAACTGATGCTTGTTTCAATGTGTAAAAGAAGTCAGTGGTATGTGACCGTAACGTTACAGCCCGTGTCTTTGCTGGAGTTTCTCACCATCTACTGTCTGTGTTTACCTCTAGCACTAAATAACAAGCAGATCCACAGATTTAGGCTTCAGCTTGTTTTGAGGCTGTACATCGTCACGATCCCCGGCCCACATCATCAGCAAGTGATCAGGTCAGTGAGAGTACATTTAAGACACTTACCCATACCCTCTAACATTAAGTTTGGCGAGGCAGTGCTTTCTTTAGGGATGGGGGAAGGGTTGAGACCCGGTTCTAAAAGGACCTGGTTCCAAACTTTCTCAAAACCTGAAAATGAGTTAGGTCCATGTCCGAGCTATCGATTCTGCTATTGAGACTCGTGGTCATATAATGCAACGCTATGTCTCAAGAGTCAAATCTGATTTAACTTGAAACGTGATGGATAAGAAAACTAATTTTTTTTATTGAGGACACCGAAACACGGTATCAAACCGGCCCGGTGTAGGTTCACCATCGGCCTGCAGCTTCAGCTCCTACATGAACACGCACACGCACACACACACACACACACACACACACACACACACACACACACACAGTGCCCTGCAGAGAGAGCTATGCTTGTTACTGTAAGTATGCGATATAAAACCTTCGCAAGTAAAAAGACAACACACCTGTCTGTAAGGTAAACATGTAGAAAGGGTTCATTTAGTCATCTCTGTCCTCAGCCTGTCATCCTTTGTTTTAGCACATCAGACCTTAGCTTGGCGTGTATCAGTATTGTAATGTCAGATATTAAACTTAAATAGTGACTTTGCTGTTGTAAACATTAATGTTGCTGCTCAAGAAACAACATTTTGTTACATTTTAAATATTCAGTCGTAATCCTATGATTAATTAAAAAACAACCAGGCAGCTAATAAGCACACTTCAATATTAGTTTATTTATACCAAGGCCTATGTCATCTCAATATATAACAATGTTATCGCACATTGAATATTTCCTCATACCCTGCAGGCCTACCTCAGGCCCGATTGGTCTCGTCTTACTAAATAATAGTAAAGTATTGATAGTGGCATTATCAATAAAGACTCAGATCATTAAGCAGTCTCAATTAACGATCCTCATCCCTAGCTTTCTCTATACTGTATGCTCCCCAAAACTATAGATGGCATCATGTCAAACTAGTTACCACAGAAAGTAGCAGAAGGCAGGTTTAATTGTCACATTACAAAAGAGATGTAAAATGAAATGTGGTTTGTAACTCTTCGCTACATAGCAGACATTACACAGAATGCAAAAACATCATAAGAAGGTCAACAGAGATAAACTATATTCCATTTAGCAGTGCTGAGGATAAATTTCAGTTAGTTATACTATTGCCATTATTTCTTTCTATGTTTTTGTTGTTATTAAAGTTTTGTGTCAACTGAGTAGATCATCTGAGATGAAAAGGAGCCAACATCCTGGGTCTCTTCTGTTATTAATAGATATAGTTTTAATGTTACTGAGCACTTCATGGGACCTAAGTAGTAATGTCAATGAGTGAGGGGATTAATTATGTTGTGCTTCTCTTTGTCTCAACAGTGTCCACTGCAGCTAGATGTGCACAAGCCTCAGGTGAGTCGGATCCCACTGATGTGATTTATCAAATAGATCGCCAATCCATAGGGATGGGTATCGCTACTTGATACCTTTTTTATGGTAGCGACCAAAACAGTCCAGTGGGACATCAATTAAACAGCACATCAATTAAACGCTTTTGTGGCGCAGCAACGATCAGCTGATTTTACTCATGGATCCACCGGCTGCAGGTGTAGTCGGTGTGATCAGCTGGATGTGCAGACTCTCTGTGCCTCTGTTTGCTTCTTTAGACTCTTTAGTGTAGTTTAGTGACTTGTTTAGCTGATTCAGTACTTGTTTAAATCTTTCAATTCAATTTAATAATCAAAAAATTAACAAAATAATTATGTTGTTTACTTTCAACAAATGGAAGAAAAAATTTACTTCAGTCTCCTAATTTCCATAATTTGTTTCCTCAACAGATTCAAGTTCAAGATTCAAAGTTCAAGATCCACCTTCACACTCACGCATTGCATGTTTGATACTAACCTCCTTTTAATTCTCTTTTTGAATTCTCTTCGTTCCTGGGCTCATTTTGTCTTTGTGATGTTACTGAAATGGCTCTAACTGTCTCTGGGGTAGCCAGTGTGAGCTGATATAGCAGGAGCTTTTTAGCAGGAGCTTTTTAGCTTTTTAGCTTTTTAGCGCTAACGCGCGAGTTTACTTTAATTGATTTGATAACTTAAATCAACGTGTTTAACCTGCTGTCTCAGTCGTTTCGGTGCGTTATTTCTTTCCGGGTTTTCCGCAGTCAGGCACTTAAGCACGCCATTGGATGATGACTACATACTCATCATGTAAATCGGACCCCAAACATAGCAGTCCGCTCTTATTGCCGGAAAAAGTAAGTTGGATAAAGTTACTGATAAACAAAAAAATTGCAAGAAGCACGAGTGGCAACAAATTTTGTTTCATTTGTTAAAATCTGTAGAAGTTGTCAGCAAAAAACGGCGGCCTCCCTCGATGTGGATCGTCTAAATACGCGAAAACTGTCGTTGGCCCACCGCCTAAACAGACTGCAATACCCAGTTTCCACAGCAAGAACAGCAAGTTTCTCGGTTGTCACGTTGTGGGAGCGGACCATTATGCCCACGCGGACTCGGCAGTCAGGCTAGCGCCGTGGGCACCCAGGCCTCACCCACCCTGCTCACTCGGCTCTGACCGGGAGAGGGGCGTGGGGCATGGGACGCGGGGCGAACCATTAGCTTAGCATCCATGAGCGCAGCAGTGTGGGAATTACCACTTTAAGAACGTAATGTGTTTCTAATAAACAATTAGCATTCATAAAGCATCACCACAGTGTACACACAACAAGCAGCACATGCTACAGTGCTGCAACAGTGGCTTTGTGAACACTACACCGCAGGGCGAACCCTTTGCCTCACCGCAGGAGTTAACGTTAGCTCTTCATCAGAGAAGTTAACTTAGCTCTTTGAGGAATGTAATAAACATGTTTTACTCAAAAACATTTGTTTCAACATTCTCACAAACCTTACCATAGTTTTTACACAAGCAGCCTATGTAATACAATGGCGTCTTGAACACCAGAAGGGGGATGTGGCAGCTCCCTTCCCCAGCCGCAGGTCGGCTGGCGGTGGAGTGGGGGCCTGGACTTGTCCGTGCAGGATATGGGTTACCTCGCCCGGGTGCAAAGATAATTTTCTAGTAGTGGCGACTCCACCCGTGGAGGTGGTGAATTCAGTGAGCAGTTCGCCGTTTGCTGAAGAAAAAGGATGCTGAGGCAGTAGGGACACTGCTATTTATACGTCACGCACGTATCGGTAGCAACGTGCTATTGGTCGGCTACGTGCACGATAAAATTTCAATGGGCAAGTGTGTAATTGGGGGAGGTAGTACCCATAGAGTCTAGTAGAGGGCAGAGCCTGTGTGAGATACAAGTGCAGGTTTTCTTTGCAGAAAGGCATGAATGAGAGAATTTGGTGTGGAGTACCCGACTGGCCTGCACAGAGTTTTGACCTCAAAAGCCTAAAAGCCTATTTTGTGGTCTCACTGTCACACCTTGTTGGCTTATGTTTATCATTGTCATAATTGTGTATTCAGCTATGACAATAATTAAAACAGCTTGCCCTTCACAAAACACTTCATCTTCCTGGTCTTATATTTTTTCCCCCTGAAGGTTAGAAGCTCTCAACCATCAACCAAATACTGCAGCACTGAAGCATTACATCTAAAAAAGGGAAAACACTATTTGATCATATGCTGATCAAAGGTGCAGGTGGTGCAGTATTTCGACCTGTCCAGGGTGTATCCCGCCTTTTTCCCAATGTCTGCTGGGATAGGCTCCAACCCCCACGCGACCCTGCACGCAGGATAAGCGGTTGACAATGGATGGATGGATGGATGGATGGATTTGCATTTTAATATTTGTCTCCTTATTTATTTTTATTTATTTATTTAATTGTTTCATTCATTAAAGTGCAAATCTATTTATAACATTTAGTGATAGCCAACAGTGGCAAAATCAGTGTTTATCTATCTTGCTTGTCTGCAGTTCTACTTCTTCTTCTCTTATTAGGAAGACTTGCCGTGATATTTCTCTCGCTTCCAGGTGTCCCCTGAATCTTTGGTAACCCCCTTGTGTTCCAGTCATACTGCTATGTACTGTGGGTAATTCCCTCAGGCAAAGTCTGCAGAAATGCAGACTTTGCCTGAGGGAATTAAAAGGGCTCAAAATGTCCGCGAGAAAGCCCTTGCACAACTGACCATATGAAAGTTGGACACCCCTAAGCCCTCACAGACTTCCCGGGAACACACCCCAAAATCTGTGAGTCTGTGAGTGTGGACATTGGGATTTGGCTTTTAAATGCTGTCTCTCAGCCAGGGAGGTGTGTGTACTCCTGGTTGTTGACCCCTATTTCTGTTGTTACAAGAACTCCTGCTGCAGTTGTTTTTTCAATGTTGTTTCTTCTGTGTTTGCCACACAGAGAGGGGTTAGCTGCTGGCCTTGAGCAATGTTCAGAAACCCTGTGGTTAGGTCAGTTTAACAAAGTTCATTCATGCTGAGTGTTTGTTTAATAGAATCAAACCTGTTGGGTCTGGCACTCTTCACCATCTGTAGAAGACCAATATAAAAATCATTTTCCAAAAGTATTTTTTCAACACATTTGCAAGACTACAACAGATAGTCAGGACTGCAGAAAATATCATTACTAATAACCTGCCCTCCATTAAGGACATGTCCAGGACCAGTCACAAAACGGGCAGGAAACATCACGACAGGTCCATCTCATCCCAGACACAACTTGTTCCAGTTTCTCTCCTCTGGTAGCCGGAGCAAAGCAATGTAGCCAAAACAAAGACATAATAATACCAACACAAAAATATTTATTTATTCCAGCAGCCCTTGTACTATGCTTCACTAAATTATTGTTTTGTTATCTACAAATGCTGTTGTTTTGTTTATGGCTGTGTGTATGTGTAATGTACACTGTAGTTCGTGTTTTTGAAGACAAGTTTGCAAACTTTAGGATGTGTTTAAGGACTACTTAATTTGCTAAACACTTGACAGAATTTACTTTCTGTGACTGAAAACAGCTTCTTGCATCACAATGGCAATGTGATACAAAGTCAAGGAGGGAGGCTACTACGTTATTGAAAACTGTTTCAAAAGGCATACAGCTCACATTCTCAGTGACAAATGGTTGCATGTCGTGCGACTTAGAAAGGGCAGTGAAAACACCTTTCATCTGATCTATTGTGGCATAGAGGCCTATGTCAGCACCATGGACGGAGAGTGGAGGGCTAGCAATTTCTTAAAAAGAAATGGACTGGATTATATGCTTATTTCTAGTAGGCTATGTAACCAAGGGGAGACTAAAAAGCAGCAAAAAAGGGCACATTTCAGACAAGGCTAGGTTTTACTGCCAATTAGCCTACTGTTGTTATTATTAGTAGAAGTAATGGTAGTATTATTGCTTTACTTATGAATAGCTACATATAAGAGAAACGATTACAAAATCTTTCTCACCTGAACAGACCACTCCAGCATCCTCACCATGTCCACAGTTGTGTGTCCCAAATCCTCTGTGCTGACACTGAGTCAGAGACCTTTCACTTCCTGAACAGGCCACCTCATCAAGCCAGATTTGTCCAGTTCCTTCACCAAAGCGTGCCGACTGAGGGGCACTCAGTGCTCCACCACAGCCCAGCTCCCTGCACACCACTTTAGTATCATTTAAGTCCCAGCTGTCATCACAGACTGTTCCCCAGGTGTTGTTGTAATAAACTTCAACTCTCCCAGAGCACCGAGTAGACCCAGTCCCACCTAGTCTGATCTGAACACCTATAAAGGATGTAAGACATAACATAGAATATTTGAAAGACCAGTGTTGGGCAAGTTACTTACAAAATGTAACACATTATAGATTACTAGTTACTGTTCATTGAGAGCAATTAGTTAGATTACAATATTACAGTCTCTGAATTGTAATGCTTTACATGACTTTTGAGTTACTTTCACTGCTGTTTAATTGGCGCATCATGCTCATAGTAAGATTTGCCTGCATATGTGGGTTTTTCTTCCCATTAAAAAAAGATGCTGTTCACATCTACGCACAAGGTACAGCAGCATAACGTCAGTCAAGATGAAGTGACAGCAGCCTCTCTGATCATTAAAGTAATAAGTTAAAGCAGACACAGCCTATCAAAATCTATTTACACAAAATCCATCAGAGGAGCTACCGTAGTTTGCACCCTGGTTACCATCGGATTCCAGCAACAGGAAATAATAGAATAGAATAGCTTATAGAGGATGGTCAAAAAATTCTATAAACACACTCCTAAACCTTGTACACAGCCTTCCCAGAAAAGTTGTTTTACATACACCTTCATGCATATGTAAAAGCAAGTGTCCTAAGACTTTTCGTCCACTGATGTTCATGATGTTCATGGAAAATCCTTTGCAAAAGTCTTTCCAATCAAATGTAACAAAGCATTTGTTTTAGCTTTTTTTTAGTTATTAAGTTATGGACATGTTTATTTAATAATTTCATAAAATGCAGTTCACATCTCACACAATCCTCTGAAAGCCTATTTATATTGTGGTCTCACACCTTGTTGGCTTGTTAGCTGTGTATTCAGCTATGACAATAATTAAAACAGGTTGCCCTTCCCAAAACACTTCATCTTCCTGGTCTTATATTTTTCCCCCTGAAGGTTAGAAGCTTATTTTTCAGTTGATTTTGTACATTTGTCAAAATGTATGTACGCATGTCAAAAATTTTATAAATTGATTTGCATTTTAATAAGTAAAATAAGTATTTGACTCCATATTTATTTTTATGTATTTATTTACCTATTACATTCATTAAAATGCAAATCTATTTATAACATTTAGTGATTGCACTGTTTATCTTAATTTTTGCATCACCGTTGGTTTGCATGCTTGTTTGCCCTTCTACTTCTTCTCTTATTAGGCAGATTTGCCGTGATATTTCTCTCGCTTCCAGGTGTCCCCTGATAACTTTGGTAACCCCTGTGTGTCATACTGCTATGAACGTCTCGGGTTATGTATGTAACCCTTGTTCCCCGAGAGGGGGAACGAGACACTGCGTCAGTGACAACACTATGGGAACGCCTCTGGGCGTGGCAGGCTTAAATTATGAATGCAACTACTCCAATTCTATTAGTGTTACTACAACGGTAGTGTGTGGCAGTGTAACCGGAGGCATATATAAGCACACAGGCACTCAGGACACAATAGCCATTTTCTATGAAGCAAGGCACTCCAGGTGAGGTGAGGTGTGGCGGACCAACGCAGTGTCTTGTTCCCCTTCTCGGGGAACAAGGGTTACATACGTAACCCGAGACGTTCCCCCTCGAGGGAACTCGAACTGCGTCGGTGACGACACTATGGGAACGAGATACCCACTTAGGCAGCGCCGAAACCCCGCCTGCCCCCAGTGTGCAAAACCTGAGGCACGACTAAGAGGAGAGCGCATGGGTGCCGGGTGTAGAAGGAAGGTCCTGACTGTACGCCCCTGTGAGGAGGGCCTTAGATGCCACCATGCCTCGAATACAATGTGCCCTGACGGCCATAGGTGAAGGCAAACTGCGCACCTGATAGGCCAGGGAAATAGTCTGAACGATCCAGTTGCTGATGGTGTGTTTAGAAGCGGGGAGCCCAGACTTGGGGGACCCGAAACACACCAGCAACTGGTCTGCTTTCCTCAACCGGTAAGACCTCAGAGTTTAAATACTCAGCGCTTTGACAGGGCAGACCAGATGAAGTCTCCCGTCCTCTGCCATCACATGAGGTGGTAGATGAAATGCCTGCAGCACCGTGGACCCTGCCAAACTGGATGGAACCTTAGGGACATAGCCTGGACAAGGGTGAAGGATGGCCCTGACCCTCCCCGGGGCAAACTCCAGGCATCGGGGAAAAACCAAAAGTGCCAGGAGTTACCCCACCCCCCTCAGAGAGGTAATAGCGAGGAGAAAGGCCATCTTAAGGGTCAGGTGTTTCGCCTCAGCCGACTCCAGGGGATCGAAGGGGGCCCCAGTAATGCTTCGAGAACCACTGCAAGGTCCCAAGTGGGACCCCTGGAACGAGTCACAGGTCTCATCTTCCGGGCTTCACGGAGGAAGCGCACGACCAGTGGAAGCCTCCCCAAGGGCCCATCACTCAGAGGGGTGTGGAACGCTGCAATGGCAGCCATATATACCTTGAGCATGGACAGGGAGAGGCCAGCGGAGAAACGGTCCTGGAGAAACTCCAGTGCCATAATAACCAAGCAGGTAACTGGGTCCACCGTTCATTCTCTACACCAGGTTGCATTTTAACACATTCAACTTCAGGGCGTACATCCTTCTTGTGGACGGGGCTCTGGAGCTGACTCGTGCCATCCTCTAGGAACTGCGCCCCCTCAGGAGTCAGACACATAGCTCCCACAGGACAGGGTGTGGGTGAACAGCCTGGTCCTCTGCCTGGGACAGCAGGTCTCTCTTCAGAGGGACCTGCCGGGGTGGACCCTCTAGGAGCGATATTATGGACTACAATGGCACTGTCCTGACGGGCCCGCTCCAGAACCCCTGGGGGCAGAGCAGTTGGGGAAAGAGCATACAGACGCAGCCTCGGCCACATCTACACCATGGCATCCAGCCCTAGCGGGCTGGGGGTGAGAAGGAGAACCACAGTGGACAGTGCATAGTCTCTTGAGACACAAACAAGTCCACATCTAAGGGCCGAACCGTCGCACAATAACACCACCCTGAATCTGGGTCCCAGGGATATACATCGCTCTGAGAGACAACAGTCGCTGCTGGGACCACAGGAGGGTCGTATGCACCAGCTTGCATCATGGGCACAAGCGCAGACCCACCAGTTGATTCAAATAGGCCACCACTACCGTATTGTCGGTTCTGACAAGGACGTGGCGACCGCGGAGGGTGGGCAGGAGAAAACTCCTCAGAGCTCTGAATGCCACCAACATTTCCAGCCAATTTATGTGCCAAGACAAATGACGCTCCTGCAAGGAGCCTCTCGCAAAGCGGCCATCCATGACCGCGTCCCATCCCGTAAGTGAAGCATCTGTCGAAATAATGGTCTGGCTATATGACGCTCCCAACACGGGACCCCGGGACAGGGACCAAGGTTTCCTCTATACAGACAGGGAACGAAGGCAACTGCTCATAACCCGTATCAGACGGGGCGGATTTCCCCTCAGGGAGAATCCCTTGGATTTGAACCACCACTGCAGGGCTCTCATGTGCAGCAGGCCAGAAGGTACTGCACTGGACGCTGCTGCCAGGAGAACCAACACCCTCTGAAAGTATTTTGCAGTGATGGTGCAGCCTAACTGCACTCTGGTCACTGTGGACAAAAATGGACTTGACGCGTGCAGGAGAAAGGTGGGCCCGCATTGGGACC
The DNA here is from genome assembly GCA_024633595.2 of Lepomis macrochirus. NCBI lineage: Eukaryota > Metazoa > Chordata > Actinopteri > Centrarchiformes > Centrarchidae > Lepomis > Lepomis macrochirus. The sequence goes on along the minus strand of JALXJV020000007.1, from coordinate 32,709,598 downwards.
CATGGACCCGGGTCTGCAGCCTGTAACCATATACTAAGGTGCGCAGGACCCCCGAGGAAATGTTTGCATGGCTTCACCATGCTTCTACAAAATCCGCCAAGTGAGCGTGGCCAGTGTCATACGGTGGCATCCTGAAGCGGAGGACTGCCAGGGAAAACTCGCCGGTGACCCACGGTGTATGAGCCCGATCATTTCCCAGCTGAAACCCCTCGAAGCGGGCAGACTGGTGAGAGCTCGCTGGTGGCTAGCGGGAAAAACAGCAGTGCAGGGGTGGTAGTTGGCCTGGTACGCCTGCAAGATGGCCATAGTGTGCAGGCTTGCGCCAGCTCGACCCACTGTCATGTAGGGCTTGCCCACCAAAGCGGATGCCGTCCGTCAGACAAGGCTTGGTGGGGAGTGCCGGTGTCTGGAGGGATGAAGCAAGGGTGGGAGAAAGATAGCTCGCGAGCGCTTCCTCTACCCGAGGCATCATTACATAGCGTGCTGCTTAGTTTCTGTAACGCTGCTGTAGTCCAGCAGAGGGGACACAATCAGCCGTGCAGAGCAGCTTTTTGTTGTTTTGTTTTTCTCTATCTTGTTCCATGATTTACACAACTCATTGTGTAAATCAGGAAAGAATGGTGCGGATCGGCGCAGAAGTGGCGCATGGTGCTGTAGAAAAGCTCATTGAGGTTACTGCCGGCCCGCGGCTCCTGCCCCGCCTCTCATAGCTGGGCACGGACTGATGACGTTGGTCCGGCTCCCGCAAGTCATACTCCATGATGCTAAGCACGTCTAGCTCTTCAGAATCAGACTGTGCAAGCCTCTCCAGACTCATAACTCTGGCGGGAGAGGCCGAGAAATGGGATCCCGACCGGGGAAGAGAGGAGGCGAAGTCAGCAGACGAGGATCGGGAAAAGACCTCAGCCATCCTGATGCCCTCGTAGATATTGTGCTGCGATCCCCAGGACCGTAGTCGCCTTGACACCTCAGCAACTGCGGGGCCTCAGCCACGGGGAGAGCGAATCTGACTGTGCTCCGTAAGGAGAGCCGCACGAGACCTCAGGACCCTCAGGGACAGGGCCTCGCCAATGCCCGCAGGCAGCCCCCTCAAAAGCTGCCTGGGCGTGCGACATCCCCAGACAGGAAACACACATCTCATGAGTATCCCCAGCCGTGATGTAGCGTGGGCATGTAAAAACACATTGTCAGAACTGATTATCAGATATGGTCTCTACTGCTTCGTCAGGACTTCCAGGTAAGACAACAATTTTCTCGATAGTGGAGCTTTCAAACATACTCAGAGTGCCCGCTGAATAGAAAGCAGCTAATGTGTCTTGTGTGCCAGCGTGCTTATATACCCCTCCGGTTACGCCGTCACACGCTACCGTTCTAGCAACACCAATAGAATTGGAGTAGTTTAATTCATAATTCAGCCCTGCCACGCCCAGAGGCGTTCCCATAGTTTCGGCACCAACGCAGTTTGAGTTCCCTCTCGGGGAACTGTGGGCAATTCCCTCAGGCAAAGTCTGCAGAAATACGGACTTACGAAAAGGGTTTAAAAAGGGCTCAAAATGTCCGCGAGAGAGCCCTCGCACAATTGACCATTTGAAAGTGGGACAGCCCTAAGCCCTCACGGACTTCCTGGGAATGCGCCCCAAAGTCTGTGAGTGTGTGAGTGTGGACATTGGGATTTGGCTTTTAAATGCTGTGTCTCAGCCGGAGAGGTGTGTGTACTCCTGGTTGTTAACCCCTATTACTGTTCTTACAAGAACTCCTGCTGCAGTTGTTTTTTCAATGTTGTTTCTTCTGTCTAGGCCACACAGAGAGGGGTTAGTTGCTGGCCTTGAGCAATGTTCAGAAACCCTGTGGTTTGGTCAGTTTCAAAGTTCAATCATGCTGAGTGTTTGTTTAATAGAATCAAACCTGTTGGGTCTGGCCCTCTTCACCTCCGTAGAAGCCCAATGGAAAATCGTTCTTCCAAAAGTATTTTTTCAACACACTTTATAGACTACAACGGATAGTCAGGACTGCAGAAAATATCATCAATGACAACCTGCCCTCCATTCATGGAAAGGTCCAGGACCATCATGAAGGATCTATCTCATCCCAGACACAACTTGTTCTAGCTTCTCACCTCTGGTAGCCAGTACATAGCAATCTAGCCAAAACAAATACATAATAATACCAACACAAAAATATTTATTTATCCCAGCAGCCCTTGTACTATGCTTCACTAAACTGTTGTTTTATTGTCTACAAATGCTGTTTTTTGTTTATGGCTGTGTGTATGTGTAATGTACACTGTAGTTTGTGTTTTTGAAGACAAGTTTGCAAACTTTAGGATGTGTTTAAGGACTACTTAATTTGCTAAACACTTGACAGAATTTACTTTCTGTGACTGAAAACAGCTTCTTGCATCACAATGGCAATGTGATACAAAGTCAAGGAGGGAGGCTACTACGTTATTGAAAACTGTTTCAAAAGGCATACAGCTCACATTCTCAGTGACAAATGGTTGCATGTCGTGCGACTTAGAAAGGGCAGTGAAAACACCTTTCATCTGATCTATTGTGGCATAGAGGCCTATTTCAGCACCACGGACAGAGAGTGGGGTGTAGCAATTTCTTAAAAAGAAACGGACTGGATTATATGCTTATTTCTAGTAGGCTATGTAACCAAGGGGAGACTAAAAAGCAGCAAAAAAGGGCACATTTCAGACAAGGCTAGGTTTTACTGCCAATTAGCCTACTGTTGTTATTATTAGTAGAAGTAATGGTAGTATTATTGCTTTACTTATGAATAGCTACATATAAGAGAAACGATTACAAAATCTTTCTCACCTGAACAGACCACTCCAGCATCCTCACCATGTCCACAGTTGTGTGTCCCAAATCCTCTGTGCTGACACTGAGTCAGAGACCTTTCACTTCCTGAACAGGCCACCTCATCAAGCCAGATTTGTCCAGTTCCTTCACCAAAGCGTGCCGACTGAGGGGCACTCAGTGCTCCACCACAGCCCAGCTCCCTGCACACCACTTTAGCATCATTTAAGTCCCAGCTGTCATCACAGACTGTTCCCCAGGTGTTGTTGTAATAAACTTCAACTCTCCCAGAGCACCGAGTAGACCCAGTCCCACCTAGTCTGATCTGAACACCTATAAAGGATGTAAGACATAACATAGAATATTTGAAAGACCAGTGTTGGGCAAGTTACTTACAAAATGTAACACATTATAGATTACTAGTTACTGTTCATTGAGAGCAATTAGTTAGATTACAATATTACAGTCTCTGAATTGTAATGCTTTACATCACTTTTGAGTTACTTTCACTGCTGTTTAATTGGCGCATCATGCTCATAGTAAGATTTGCCTGCATATGTGGGTTTTTCTTCCCATTAAAAAAAGATGCTGTGCACATCTACGCACAAGGTACAGCAGCATAACGTCAGTCAAGATGAAGTGACAGCAGCCTCTCTGATCATTAAAGTAATAAGTTAAAGCAGACACAGCCTATCAAAATCTATTTACACAAAATCCATCAGAGGAGCTACCGTAGTTTGCACCCTGGTTACCATCGGATTCCAGCAACAGGAAATAATAGAATAGAATAGCTTATAGAGGATGGTCAAAAAATTCTATAAACACACTCCTAAACCTTGTACACAGCCTTCCCAGAAAAGTTGTTTTACATACACCTTCATGCGTATGTAAAAGCTTAGTATTACTGCTTTACTTATGAATAGCTACAAATAAGAGAAATGATTAAAAAATCATTCTCACCTGAACAGACCACTCCAGCATCCTCACCATGTCCACAGTTGTGTGTCCCAAATCCTCTGTGCTGACACTGAGTCAGAGACCTTTCACTTCCTGAACAGGCCACCTCATCAAGCCAGATTTGTCCAGTTCCTTGACCAAAGCGGGCTGACTGAGGGGCACTCAGTGCTGCACCACAGCCCAGCTCCCTGCACACCACCTAGTAAAGTAAGTAAGTAAAGTTTATTTATAAAGCTCTTTTCTCATATAAAATCACAAAGTGCTGTACAGAAAAGTAAGCAAAAACAAACAGTATGAAATGCACATAAATATATAAAATGTATGTGACCCTAGGGAAAACCCATCAACCAAAAGCCTTCTTGAATCGATGTGATCCTTTTTAAAAGCGACAACAGTGTCTGCCAGACGCATGAACAGGGGCAGAGCGTTCCACAGTCTGGAAGCAACAGACTGAAATGACATGCCCCCCTCTTATAACGGGTCTTAGGGACTACAAATAAGTCCTCGCCAGAGGAAAGAAGAGTGCGGTGAGGGGAATACGGCTTCAAAAGGTCCAGGATGTAATGTGGGGCCTGACCGTGTAAGGCTCTGAAAGTCAGCACTAAAATCTTCAAATCAGTCCTGAATTTTACAGGGAGCCAATGGAGGTCCAATAAGACTGGTGTAATATGAGACCTGCGAGGGGCGCCTGTTAAAAGTCTAGCAGCAGAGTTTTGAACAATTTGCAATTTGTTCAAAGCAGACTTATTCAGACAGGTAAACACAGCGTTGCAGTAGTCCATTCCTGTCGATATAAAAGCATGAATTATCATTTCCAGGTCCTTCTTGGACAACATTTTGCGAATTTTAGAGATGTTCCTAAGGTGACAAAACAAATTTCGAATGAGCTGTTTAGAGTGTGTCTCCAGGGACATGGCCTGGTCAAAAACAACCCCCAGGTTTCTGAGGCTGGATTTGACAGAAGAGCCCAGAGAGCCAAGGTGCTGTTTGATCAGCGGTTATTATGGTTTGGGGCAAAAATCAGCGCTTCAGTCTTGTTGAATTTATCTGCAAATAGTTTGTGGCTATCCAGTCTTTGATGGAGGACACACACTCTAAAAACAGAGGCAGATGATGCAACTCAGCTTCATTAAAAGAACAATACAACTGAACATCGTCACCGTAAAGATGGTAGGATACATCCAATTCATTTAGATCGAGCATCATGTCTTTTAAATAGAGTCTGTGTACCTCTAATTTAGTGACTTTCCACTGGCGACTTTCAGTCTTCTGACATTTTCTCCTAAAACTACAAATATTATCATTTATCCATGGAAAGGCCTTCTTCTGTGACCCTGAAATCTTTTTAACAGGTGCTACCAAATCCAAAACCTACAGACAGTGGTCGTTGAAACTTTGCACAAATTAATTAACATCATCACATTCAATAAAGGAGTGGCATTCATAAGAGGCAGAGAAATCCCTAAGTGTTGTCTCACTAATAATACGTTTTTGTGTTACAACATTACAGACAGCAGAAATGGAGGTAAGTGACAAATTAAAAGAAACACAATGATGGTCACTAATTTGAGGATCTTCAACATTCAGATTATCAATGATTAGGCCACAAGAAAAAAACAAATCCAACGTGTGGTGCACGGCAGCAGACAGGCCAGGTAGGAAAGATCTGGTCGGAGGTGCTCCACACAGGCAGTGACACACAGACCACGTCACGATCAGACTCGCAGACCGCAACTGGCCTCTGGCACCGCTCACTCCAGGGAGCTCTAGATCCATTTGGCCCAGATAGAAACCCACGTGATCGGCACTTTCTCCACTAGACCTGGACCCCGGATCTAGATCCCCACTTCCTTCTCTGACCGCTGCGCCGGGTAAGCACCAAGTATTCCTGCTATGACACATAACGCTCCAGTTTAGGAGGGAAAAAGTCATAAAATCTGTACCGGGTAATAGAAAAGTCCTGCATATGTACCTTAATGCAAAGCAACGCGGCCCGGTCATACTGTATGGTTGCAGAGATATTACTAGTAGTTGATAGGATTGACACAAGGGAAATCACAAGGAGGATCACAAATGTATGAGAGTGCAGAGCAGTGACCGATGCATGGCCGAGCACAGGCGCCATCTTGTCATAACAACAGCAAGAATAGTCAGCTAGGTGAGGTACATGATGAGGTTAATCCCATCACTTCCTCACTTCCTGAACAGCCCACCTCAGCATCATTTAAGTCCCAGCTGTCATCACAGACTGTTCCCCAGACGTTGTTGTGATAGATTTCAACTCTTCCGGAGCACCGAGTAGACCCAGACCCAGCTAGTCTGATCAGAATACCTAGTCTCAGAACAGAGAAGACAAATCAGTGCTGGATAGAACATGTGTTTGTTTGTCATTTAGTCATGACAGAAACCGTTATTGTAAGACAAATTTGGCAAAGGTTATGATTCATTATACTTTTCATCACCCATAGAGACTGTGAGAAATATAAAACACCTTTCACAGTAGATCAAACACTCGATGAACTTCATCACCTACATTACAGTTTCATTTACTGTACTGAGCAACATTTCCCACTTGTTATTCTGCTCTTCAATTGTAAAAGCATTCTGCAGGGTGTGGTTAGCAGCTCATATAGTGCTGCACCTGGACAGTGTTACATTTCACACCACAATGACTCAGTGACAGAGCTGCTAAAATACACAGAAAAGGATACATTTATTCAAAATACTTTATTTGAAACGTTTTCTCACCTGAACAGATGACACCAGCGTCCTCACCGTGTTTACAGTTATGTGACCCAAATCCTCTGTGCTTACACTGAGTCAGAGACCTTTCACTTCCTGAACAGCCCACCTCATCAAGCCAGATTTGTCCAGTTCCTTGACCAAAATGGGCCGACTGAGGGGCACTCAGTGCTCCACCACAGCCCAGCTCCCTGCACACCACCTCAACATCATTTAAATCCCAGTTGTCATCACAGACTGTTCCCCAGACGTTGTTGTGATAGATTTCAACTCTCCCAGAGCACCGAGTAGACCCAGTCCCAGCTACTCTGATCTGAACACCTATCAGGCATGTAAGACATAACATAGAATATTTTAAAGACCAGTGTTGTGCAAGTTACTTCCAAAATGTAACACATTATAGATTACTAGTTACGGCGGCCAATTGAGTGTAATTAGTAAGATTACAGTCTCTGAATTGTAATGCTTTACATGACTTTTCAGTTCCTTTCACTGCTGTTTAATTGGTGCATTATGCTCATAGTAAGATTTGCCTGCATATGTGGGTTTGTCTCCCCATTAAAAAAACACACTGTGCACATTTACGCACGAGGTACAGCAGCATAACCTTAGTCAGGATGAACTGACAGCAGCTTCTCTGATCATGACTCTGATCAAGTCTATCAAAATCTATTTACACATGATCCATACCATAGTTTGCACTCTGCCGACCATCGGATTCTAGCAACAGGAAATAACATTACTCTTTTACGCGTGGATTAGTTTTGCTGCTGCCCAAATGTTTCTTTATGTAGGTAAATTATTAAAAAACAAAACACCACTTAATTTCAGGTTAAAATGCGTTGTAACACGCTACAGAGATCGTAACAGTTAGCCTATAATATTACAGATTTTGTTAAGTAATGCGTTATATTACTGCTTTACAGCAAAATGAATCGGTGGAAACGAAGGTTCACTTTTCAGACAGGCATGAATGAGAGAGTTTTCCAGGGCTGTAACTTTCAAAACATACATCAGGGCCCGTATTCACAAAGAATCTAAGAGTCCTCTCAGAAAACTCTTATCATAGCTTAAAAACATTTACCTAGGAGTCTTAGCTTAAGAGCTATTCAGGACTGATCTGAGAGCAACTCTGAGCAAGGAAAAGACAAAAACTTTTATCTTAGTGAGGAGGCGGGGTTGACCCCGTTGCTATGTATGACACAATCTTTTGAAGACTGTGATTGGTTGGTTGTCCAAGAAGGAAAAAAAGAGAGATTCTAAGTGTAGGTTATATTCTAAGCCTTTACTTTGGAAATTACATGCGTAATATTTCCTATTTGACCGTTCTCTCCTCACTCACAGAGACACACATATTATATATGTGTATATAAATCCTTTTTTTTATTTACCATGCTGTTAATTTCCTATAAGGTGTTTGATTGGCTTGGAATGATAAAAATTGTTCCACTCTTTCCAATAACACTGATTGCTGGCGTTTCTATTTAAGTGGTGGTTTGAATGTTGGTTTTAATGGATCAAACATGGAATCAAAACCAAGCAGGGCGAGAAAGCCCAACTGGACCAGTTAGTGGATGAACACAAGGCAATTCTAAAAGGAAAATTTGGGCCGGGTGTCACAGCACGGGGCGAGAAGCAGACGAGGGAGCTTAGCGCAAACTATTAACGGTTCATTCTCGTTGTGCGCAAGAGGGAAGCTGCTATATTCATAAATGCAGTTTTTTGAGCCTGTAAGGTGGGACTGTCCAGTGGAAACGAAATGAACTGCGACACAATAAGAGGTTCTGAAAGTGCTGTAAGGCTGATGATACACAGAGCAACTTTTAGAGCAATCGTGCAGGGCAACGCTGTCATCAATAATAATGAGTAAAGATTACTACCGTAATCCCCTACCAATCCGCCACCCGCCCCGCACCGCCGCTATCCATTTAAAACATAGTCGGAATTGCCTCTAGCAAGATTGCCCAGCAACATTGCTCAAAAAGTTGCCCCGTGTATCATCAGCTTTAATTGTTTGTGTGATCACGCTTACAGAAGGTTGTGACAGACCCAAATCATCACCGCTGCATTGCCAAATATCGTAATGTAGTGATTACTTTCATTCCTGCACTGTGTCGGGGATGTTTGCGTGTATCTAATAAGATCAGTCACAAACACGATCCCTGCACGATCTAATCTATAACGTCTGATTCACTCACTGTCATCCGTTGTCTGCAACACATTTCTTCTCCCTCTTCGTCTTTCTGCCATTTTCTCCTCAACTAAAGAAACTCTTAAGCCTCTTAAAAGTCCTCGTCCCTGCTCCTAACAATTCTGAGCTTAAGAGCTCTTTTAAGGGTTAAGATACTTTATACTTTTTTCTTTACTAGGATTTTTTCTTTAATTTTAAGAGTAAACACCCACTTTTCTAAGAATTTTCTAAGAATTTTCTTAGAATTACGTCACTAGGAGCTACTCTTAGCCTTAAGATTCTTTGTGAATACGGGCCCTGGTTTAAAAAGGGCTCAAAATGTCCGCGAGAGAGCCTTCGCACAATTGACCATTTGAAAGTGGGACAGTGCTAAGCCCTCACAAACTTCCCTGGAACCCGCCCCAAATTCTGTGAGTGTGGACATTGGGATTTGGCTTTTAAATGCTGTCTGTCAGCCGGGGAGGTCTGTGTACTCCTGGCTGTTAACCCCTTTTTCTGTTGTTACAAGAACTCCTGCTGCAGTTGTTTTTTCAATGTTGTTTCTTCTGTCTAGGCCACACAGAGAGGGGTTAGCTGCTGGTCCTTGAGCAATGTTCAGAAACCATGAGGTTTGGTCAGTTTAACAAAGTTCAATCATGCTGAGTGTTTGTTTAATAGAATCAAACCTGTTGGGTCTGGCCCTCTTCACCTCCGTAGAAGCCCAATGGAAAATCGTTCTTCCAAATTTTTTAACACTATTTTTTCAACACACGCTAGACTACAACGGATAGTCAGGACTGCAGAAAATATCATTAATGACAACCTGCCCTCCATTCATGAAAAGGTCCATGACCATCATGACAGATCCATCTCATCCCAGACACAACTTGTTCCAGCTTCTCCCCTCTGGTAGCCGGTACAAAGCAATGTAGCCAAAACAAAGACATAATAATACCAACACAAAAATATTTATTTATCCCAGCAGCCCTTGTACTATGCTTCACTAAACTATTGTTTTATTGTCTACAAATGCTGTTGTTTTGTTTATGGCTGTGTGTGTGTGTGTGTGTGTGTGTGTGTGTGTGTAATGTACACAGTAGTTTGTTTGTTTTGGCAGACACGTTTTCAAACTACAGGATGTGTTTAAGTACTGACTAATTTGCTATACGCTTAAGTGAATTTACTTTCTGTGACTGAAAACAGCTTTTTGCATCACAATGGCAATGTGACACAAAGTGAAGGAGGGAGGCTACTACGTTATTGAAAATTGTTTCAACAGACAGGTGTTTGCATGTAATGTGCGACTTAGAAAGGGCAGTGAAAACACCTTTCATCTGATCTATTGTGGCATAGAGGCCTATTTCAGCACCATGGACAGAGAGTGGAGGGCTAGTAATTTCTTTAAAAGAAATGGACTGGATTACATGCTCATTTCTAGGCTATGTAACCAAGGGGAGACTAAAAAGCAGCAAAAAAAGGCACATTTCAGACAAGGCTAGGTTTTACTGCCAATTAGGCTACTATTGTTGTTATTATTAGTAGAAGTAATGGTAGTATTACTGCTTTACTTATGAATAGCTACATATAAGAGAAATGATTACAAAATCTTTCACACCTGAACAGACCACTCCAGCATCCTCACCATGTCCACAGTTGTGTGTCCCAAATCCTCTGTGCTGACACTGAGTCAGAGACCTTTCACTTCCTGAACAGCCCACATCATCAAGCCAGATTTGTCCAGTTAATTGACCAAAGTGGGCCGACTGAGGGGCACTCAGTGCTCCACCACAGCCCAGCTCCCTGCACACCACCTTAGCATCTCATTTAAGCTGTCAATTGACATTGAGAGCAATTAGCTAGATTACAATATTACAGTCTCTGAATTGTAATCCCTTATTGCCTTACTTGCTTGACTTACTTACTTACTTTCTGCTTTTTAATTGGCGCATTATCCTCATAGTAAGATCTGCCTGCATATGTGGGTTTGTCTCCCCATTAAAAAAGGACGCTGTGCACATTTACGCACGAGATACAGCAGAATAACGTCAGTCAGGATGACCTGACAGCAGCCTCTCTGATCATGACAGTAAAAAGTTAAAGCATAGACAGCTTATCGAAATCTATTTACACCAAATCCGTCAGGGGGGCTACCGTAGTTTGCACCCTGCCGACCATCAGATTCCAGCAACAGGAAATAACATTACTCTTTTTACTCGTGGATTAGTTTTGCTACTGCCCAAATGTTTCTTTATGTTGGTGAATTATTTAAAAACAAAACAGCACGCGCATAATTTCGGGTTAAAGTGCGTTGTAACACGCTACAGAGATCGTTACAGTTAGCCTATAATATTACCTATTTTGTTAGGTAATGCGTTATATTACTGCTTTACAGCAAAATGCAATACATTACTGTAATTGTATTAATTTTTTAACGCTTTACTCCCAGATCTGATAAAAATAAAGTAAAATCCAAACTAACAAAACTGTATGCATGACACAGGAGAATAAACTGACCTGCAGCAGGTGAAGACGACCGCAGGAAGAAAAAGACTGTGGAACAGAAGAAATGGCTCATTACATTCATTACATTCAGTAATCAACTTGGCCTTGTTTCTGTTTTCGATTCCCTTATTTATTTTAATGAAATTAGTTTTTTTTAATGGAAAAAATGGCCTTGAGAGACTTCTGTTCTTAAAATTCCTGCTATACAAAAAAAGCCGCTTTTCAAATAAAATTTTGGAAAGTCTGTCTTACCAAGGGCCAAATAGCGAAGGTTTCCCTGCTGTATGCTCCCCATAGCTGACATGACGGCTATTCTGTGTCATTTATCACTAGTGCACCGAAACATTGCAGCTTGCCCTTCCCAAAACACGTGCGCTTTCTACTGCAGTCTGCCAGCCGTTGCGCTTTTAGTGAGCCGTGTTTTTTCTAGACATTACGGTAACATCGTGTAGCTGTAGATTTCGAAATAAAAGGGAGCTTCTGCTAAATGGGTGTGGCACAAACCATTGAATAACTAAATAAATAATTTCTTAAGACAACACAAGTATTTAAAGAAGGTATTACATTTTCAAAGAATGCTTACTAAATTCAGACTGATGTAAAAAGAAAACCTTCTGTTTCCAATGACTCATTTCACTTCACAGTGATAGCAGACCAACTCAGGGTAACCCTCTGTCAATATCAGAGTGATCTAATGTATATTTTAAAAGATACAGCCCTTAAAAATGTTAAATATGTTCAGTGAATTCGCCAAGATCCTAAGTGATGTAAAAAGAAAACCATCTGTTTCAACTGACTCATTTAACCTTGCATTAATAGCAGATCACCTTAGGGTGTCCCTCATTCAATATCATTCAGTATGTTTTGAAAGTTACAGCCCTTAAAAATGTCAGTATATTGTAAGTAATATTGTCATTGAATTCGCCAAGATTCAAATTGATGTAAAAGGAAAACTGGCTCTTTTCATCTCACAGAGGCAACCCCCATCGGACGCTTGTCTAGGCTCGTTGTAGCTAGGGTGGACAGTCATGGGGCTCGCCATTGAGTCCAGTGGGGGGCGGAGCCTATGTGAGAAAGCATGAAGGTCACGATGTGGTAAGTAGTTCTATAAGCACAGGCAGAGCCATCATCTGATAGGCCCTGCTGCTCCGTCATCTGCTGAAGGGTTAGTCTGCAGTAGAGACACTGCTATTGTCGTTCTAATGGTCATCTATGTGCTCAATGCAAATTTCAGTTGGTGTTGTGTGGTTGTGACTGGATGAGGTAATGCCCATAAAGTCCAGTTGAGGACTCCACCAGAATTTATAGAACTAGAGTTACCATATTGTAACCCTTGTTTTTTTTTTCCACCAATCTGAATTCAGGGGGCATTCAGTGAAAACACAAGACATTTTATAGGGCTTAAAGTTCATAACTCTACATCAAAAAGCTCTCATACTGACTGAGTGATGCTCTACGGTGGTCTGCTATTTCTGGTGAAATGAGTGAAATGAGTCGATGGGAACTGCAGGTTTTCTTTTCAGAAAGGCATGGATGAGAGAGTTTGGTGTGGAGAACCTGACTGGCCTGCACAGAGTCCTGACTTCAACCCAGAGAACACAATTTGGGATAAATCAGAGTGAGATTGCGAGCCAGGCCTTCTCGTCCAACATCTGTGCCTGACCTCACAAATGTACTTATAGAAGAATGGTCAAAAAATTCCATAAACACACTCCTAAACCTTGTACACAGCCTTCCCAGAATAGTTCCAGCTGTTATATCCACAAGGGGTGGGGGCCAGCTGCACAGCGATGTCATTAACCTTCATGTGTGTGTAAAAGCAAGCGTCCTAAAACTTTTGGCAATCAGTGTAGTTCTGATCTTCACCAAGGGTTACCCTGAGGTAAAGATGTAGTTATTAGACAGTTCACTACGGCAGTCGTTAGTGTACATTATGTACAAAAGAGGAGAGAGGACACAACCTTGAGGGGAGCCGGTTGATGTCACTGATATTCCTGAGAGATGTCCATTTACTCTCACTCTCTGTGTCCTGTTAGTGAGAAAGTCCAAAATCCAACCCACCAGGTTGCAGTCCAACCCAAAGTTTTTATGAGCTTCTGCACCAATGAATGGGGCTGGATGGTGTTAAAGGCAGACGAGAAATCCACAAACAGCAGTCTGACATGGTTTTTGTTACCCTCTAAATGTTTGTATATGAGGTTGAGCAAAGTTATGACAGCGTCCTGCACCCCCCTGTTGGCTCTGTATGCGAACTGCAGGGGGTCAATGAGGTGTTCAATCCTGCCCAGCAGTTCTTTCTTTATCACTTTTTCAAAGGACTTCATAACTAATGAAGTTAGAGCCACAGGTCTGTAGTCATTCAGTACTTTTGGGTGGTTGCTTTTTGTGATAGGAATAATTGTAGATTGTTTCCATAAGTTTGGGACTCTGTGTTGGCACAAAGACAGGTTAAAAATATAATAAAAAATGAAGCCTAATTGATCCGCACAATAGGTCAGCATGCGGCTGCTAATGTTGTCTGGGCCAGGGCTTGTACAAGACCTGCTATGTTTGAAAGTGTTCACAACATTGCGTTCAGAAAAAAAAGGAGTAAGAAGACCAGAATTAATTAGACTGTCCCTTAATGCACCCGTTTCTTTACTGTAATCGTGGACATCGAACCTAGAATAAAACTTGTTAAACTCCTGTGCTAGAGCAGAGTCTGCCATAAAACCTTCTAAAAATGTCTTTTTCCTTGATTTGTCATTAAGTCCAACCATGTTCCTGACGCTGTCCCAGGCTGAGCCCAAATTATTATTACTTAGTTGTCTTTCTACTTTGTCTTTATAACACCTTTTGCACCTTTTTATTTCCCGTTTGATTTCTTTTTGTATAGAGTTTAGCAACATTTAATGATGCAGGCTTGTTGAAAAGAAAACAGATCATTTTTCTAAAGGTGCTACCATTTTTTTGTTTTTCTGTAACTACATATTCTTACTTTGGAACTGCAAATCAACTGATTGTTCAAATTATTTTTGGATGTAAACTTTTTTATAGACTCTTTGACGTTTCCATACTTGATCAATATTTATTTACAGTATAGTAAGGTTTTCATTTTATTTAGTACAGTTATAAGTTTAGTTATCATTAGCATGTATGTTTTTAAAAATAAGGAATGGGATTGCTGTTCTGTAGCAAATGTAGAGTTCACCATGTTCACCAAGTGTGCATGTTGTCTGAGGGATGACTGATTATGCAGTATTTTAGATTGAGTGTAACCCAAACGATTCAGTGAGGTTGAGTGTTTTAAATTTTAACACCATTTTAACAAAGTAGCATTTACATTTTACATAAGCTTGTCATTTGTAAGGGCCTTCATCATTTTAAATATTTGCAAGTGCTGTTCAAGTTTGTTTTGTTTTTTTTTGTATATTACATGATTAATAATAAATTTACATACAGTATTTTTTTTTTACAAAGAATTGCTGTTAAGTGAAAAATGTTAAGGAAACTTTTATTTTATATTTTTGTACATTTTATTGCTGGTAAAACAGTGCATTAAAAGAACTTGAACACACTCAAAGACAGTATCCTCTTTAACAGAATTAGTCTGAAATAATGACTTAAAGTTATATGAGGTGACTTTCCTTTCAATTGTCTCTTTTGTAGTATAATGACTATAATTTCTCCAAGTCGGTGCACTAAAATGTTCTGATATATGTACCAGTGATAGTAGAGGACACTAGGAAGTAGGAAGCAGAAGATGTGAAATTGGTGGTGTCACCTATTATTATTAAGGAACTGATTTGGTCAAAGGTCAAAGTTCACAGAAATGTTAACTGCCTGTTTTTCGCTGTTGGAGGTTTTTTACAGTATCATTTCTTGGTACAGTAAAATGTTATGATCTATGTACCAGTGAAAGTAGAGGACACTAGGAAGCAGAAGATATGACATTGACAAATCTCCAAGATCAACATGCATGTTCCTGTATCTTGAGGCAAAGTGTGTCAGCCACGTACCAAGCCTGTGTAAAATCCAATTAAAATTTGTATTCCATAAAGAAACAAATGTCCAGGAGTCACAGCAGTCCCAAAAAAACAGAATAAGAGTTTGGGAGCAACACTGATGGCTCTGTGAGGCTGCTCTGAACTAAATGCCACAGCAAACCACAGCACACTGACATGCTGATGTTTAGCTGGTATAGAGTTTACCATGTTCACTATTTCCATTTAGCATGTTAATTTAACATGCCATAATTAGCACTAACCACAGCTGACGTTGATGGGAATTTCATTGGTTCAGCAGCCTGCTGCAGCATTGCAAAACATTTTAATGGAAGTATTTAACGCCGCTGTGAGCCCTCGGAGGTCAGAATCAGTTTTTGGTCTCAGCACCTGGACGACAAAGAAAGATGATATGCACGTGTTTTGCACAGAGTTTATTTCGCCTACGCCTACAATAACTTGGTAACACTAAAGGAAGTTACAGATTGGCATGTCAAAAACTAAGTGTATAGTTGTTTTTGACTCATCTAATTTATTAAAAAAAATAATTATAAAGAAATCTGATCTACAGCAGTGGATTGTGGTTAATATATATTTTCTCCATAAATGTCCACAGTTTCGTCAACACATGGCTAGGTTACATTTACATAGTGATCTTCATCATCACTGCTTTCTTCTTCTTCTTCTTCTTCTTCTTCTGCTTGCTCTTTTCCTTCTCTGTTGTCCTTCACACTGAAACAGACCACTGTGGCCTTTATATAATTTGCATCGGGGCACGCTCCCTCATAATCACGATCTTCATCACTCTCCTCTTCTTCCCCTCTCCCTGCTTCCTTTTTGAGTTTCCCCTTCGTGTATACAGGGTCAACATTCCTTCTCCTCCTCCTCCTCCTCCTCATCGTCATCCTCTTTATAATGGTTGCTGGCTCTGACAGACACTGAAACACAAGCATCAGGACAAAATGTTTCATGATTATCAGAATCAATTAGGGCTTGACTTTTTTGCTCACTAGCCAATGTGGCTAGCCACATTTTTGTTGTTGGAAAATTAAGTTTTATATGATTAAAGTTGACAACGGCATCATTAGCTCTGATATGGTTGTGTGTAAACTTCCTTTTTTAAAAACATGTGGTCTATTAAGATAAACACATAAAAGTGTAGCTTCTTATTCTATATAAAATGCTGCATCAGAAACTATTTTTAACAGCAGTAAATACTGTAACATGGAGTAGCAAAATTATCTGCATTTTAAACAAAGAGCAAAGAATAAATTATTTTGTCTAAGAAAAAATCCACTATTAAGGCAACACGATTAAAACTGCATGTAGGCCCAAAATTAGGCACTTTGGATTGTTTTGCATTTCCTCAGAGCTCTCATGTTTATCATCATGTAGCTCTGGTCGCTCTGAGTCATGTCATATTTGACGCGGCACTGCAGGAGTGAGACACGCATGTTGTGTGGATTCTCCTACTATTAAAAAAGATCACTACATCATCACTGCTGCAGTTAGAGTTGATAATTAACAGCAGAATAAAACAGCCATCGGTCCGAACGGCCAGTCCACAAGTGTAATCTCCACAGCGTCTTCTTGTTTACAGTGTTGTCGGTCAAGCTAGGCTTCCCGAATGGACCAATGATCAAACACTATGTGCAGGTGGTAGCCTACTCAAGAGAGTTGTAGTGTCGTAGTGCAAATGCACTTTGTTTGTTATTTCAGATGCGTTTTAAAAAGACTACAATTTTTCAACACGTCAAAGTGGCTGGTGGGAGTGACTGTGTTACCCACCACGGGTGTTCAAGCATTCATGCACAAACATCCGATGGAAGTGTATTTTGAGAAAATAAAAAAACAAAACAGAATGTGTCCTGGTGAAAACACACATTGAGTTGGGATGAGGGTTTCTAGCTGCTTGGCTCGTTGTCTTCTCCCGACAACCAGACAAACCACCACCAAGACCAGCAGGAGCAGCAGCAGACCCCCACCTGCTACTGAGGAGACCAGTGGCAACAAAGGCACTAGGAGAGAGAAACAAACAGTTTATCCTGAAAATTGTGTCCATTTTACCATTGGGATAAATAATGTACTCTAGTGCAACCTGCAACCATTTGTTCCCTTAACAATTGAAAATCATATTAAAGTGAAGAACAGCTAAGCTTGCCTGGGGGATTTATTTGGAAGAGGGGGAGTTTAAATATTTAGGATTTTTTCTGGGTGATCAGTACTTTGGTTTGAAAAACTGGGAGAATGTTAGAGTATGGTGAAAGGTCGTTTAACAAGCGTGGAAGTAGATTTTGATGAGGACATCCTATAGAGGCAGAGTTAATAGAATAATTTGGTTTTGTCCACTTTATGGCATCGCCTGTCATGAATTCACCTGGAAAGTTATAAGGGCCGGTAGAGATAAATCTGAGGAAATCATTACTTGGGTTATGATTATGCAGTCTGTAGCCTACATGTCATTTGCACAGTGTTCCTCCCTGTCAATGAGGGGTACTGCACTCTCCGCACCCTCCTTCACTCTTGTAATTGAGTAAATAGGCTATGTTTCCACCTTGCAATGGCCTGAATTAAAACAACACGGTAAGAATGCACAGGTTAAAGATGCTCTTTTTGTAGTCCACCCTCGTAAAATTAGATATGCAACTCCAAACTCCTGAATTCGGGGTGTGTGCCATAGGCCCACAACCACTTTTTTGACTGCTTACCATAGATTCCAGGTCACCAAATTGAGGAATAAGATTTATACACTCGTATTTAAATTTCCAATTTTCATCTATAAACAAATAAAGAAAATCAGTGTGGAGGAGATAGACACACTGCTGTCTTCCATACAAGAGCACGACTGTCCCCTACTTGTCCTCACTGGGGCCAATCATTTGCTCACACGGCTTCTCTTACCACTGCTCTGCAGGCGATCACGCTAACTCTACCTATCATTCCCGTCAGGCGATCCCACCATCTCGGTAGCGGATCACAGACTGTCTCTCGGACATATCTACATGGATGAAGGCCTGCCACATTCAACTAAATCTCTCCAAGACTGAACTCTTGGTCATTCCAGCCAAGCAATGTATAGACCATAACATCGAACTACAAATTGACTCCTCAACCATCACTCCAACCAAGCTGGTGAGAAACTTGGGTGTCATGCCGCTTTTCTCTATTCAACATAAGGAAAATCAGGTCCTACCTCACTCAGTATGCCACCCAGCTTCTGGTACAGGCCATGGTTATCTCTCGCCTCGACTACTGCAATGCCCTCCTAGCAGGTCTTCCAGCTTGTGTGGTGAAACCCTTACAAATGGTTAAGAACACAGCAGCGCGCCTGGTTTTTGATCAGCCCAAAAGGACTCATGTCACTCCATTACTCAGTGACCTCCACAGGCTCCCCGTGGCCTCCAGAATCAAATTCAAGTGACTAATGCTTGCATACAGAGTGACCATCAGGTCTGCACCCATCTACCTAAACTCCATAATAACTACATTCCTTCTCATCTGTGACACCATGATAGTGGAACGAGCTACCACACGCCATCAGAGCAGGGGCGTCCCTCTCTAAATTCAAGAAGGTCTTGAAAACTCATCTCTTTCGAGAACACTTCCTCTTATAACACCTCTAACTAACCTCTAACATGCACTTCCTGTGCTCTTCTTCTTCTATCCCCTACAATCATCTTGTATTGACTGCACTTTTTGTTCTGATTGCACTTTGTTAACTCTTACTTCCTTCCCTAGGTATTTACCCATTGATGAGATATGTAGTATCTGAGTGCTTACTAGTATCTATTGCTGCTCTTACTAGTATGTATTGTCAGTTGTAGATCTATATTTCATGCTCTGTTGATATTTGTAAGTTGTACCTCAAATGTAAAGTAAGCTTTGGATAAAAGTGGGCAAATGTAAATGTTAATGTATCCTCAGTTGTGGCTGATGCCACCAGACGGATGAGCTTTCCAGTTAGATATAATGGTCGTAATATATTATTGTAATCTTTTCTGTTTTGTTGTTATTGCATTTCTAGGTTAATTGTTGTATATTTACTTTATTAGTTTATTTCCTTACCAGTAACAGAGAGTCTGACAGAGTCACTTAAAGGGGAGCTGAAGTCTTGTCTTGGAACACTTGTCTGATACTGACACTGGTACAATCCTTGGTTGTCAAAATCTACTTGCAAGATGCTGAAGGTAGCAGAGTTGGTACTTGACGTTTCAGTCTTTCTGAATGAGCCTGAGGTCTGCTGCAGGATGAACATTCCACCTAAATGCTGAGTTGAGATCGAACAAGTGATGCTGATGTCCTGACCCCAGGTAACCTCACCAGAAGGATTCATGGAGATGCTGGGCTTTGGAAGTCTCGCTGAAAAAAACAACACAATATTAGAGCAGTAAATTGATTAACTTTGAGGTCAACATTTTTCTTCTTTTATATTTTGCTAAATTTTATTTGATTGTGAAGGAATAGTTCACCATTTTGGGATATTCCTGCTTTTGCAACATGTTCTCACTCCCAAGTTGTCACATATGGATGCATGGTTAAGAGCTGTAGTCGTCAGTTTGTGATGCACTGGGGATCCCTTTAGCATCATAGTTCGACTATTGGGGAAAGCCCCGTAGCGCCGGGTTTTGGCGGTAAAGGCAGGTATATGATATTTAATGGAAAAGAGTGAGTAAGGTGGTGGTTGCGGTGGATGGAGGTCAGAAACGGACTTTGAACCAGGACCGCGAAGCTCAGTGTCCGTGTGAAACTAAAAGTAAACATTAAATATTTATATTTATTTAAGTTATGTAGAATTGAGGGTAAGTGGCGTTAGTTAACTACGTGATAACTGGCGATGCGTGGTTATTTTAGCATAAAATAACTGTTAACTTTTTCTCAGTCTTTATGCTAAGCTACAGCTGACTTCGCTGCTGGCTGTGGCTTCATATTTAAAGGACAGCTATGAGATGAGTACCAATCTTCTCATCTAATGCTCAACATGAAAATGAATTATTTCATTATTTATTATTTTATTAAACAGATTAAACAGATTAATTTCCTTACCAGCAACAGAGAGTCTGACAGAGTCACTTAAAGGGGAGCTGAAGTCTTGTCTTGGAACACTTGTCTGATACTGACACTGAGTACGATCCTTCGTTATCAAAGTTCACTTTAGGTATAATGAAGGTAGCAGAGTTGGTACTTGATGTTTGGGTCTTTCTGAATGAGCCTGAGGTCTGCTGCAGGAGGAATGTTCCACCTAAATGCTGAGTTGAGATTGAACAAGTGATGCTGGCGTTCTGACCCCAGGCAACCTCACCATCAGGATTCATGGAGATGCTGGGCTTTGGAAGGTTCACTGAAGAAAAACACAATATTAGAGCAGTAAATGGACTGACTTTGAGGTCACCATTTTTCTGCTTTTCTAGTTTGCAAAAATTTCCTTTATGGCAAAGGAATAATTTTGGGAAAGAAGATTTTGCGTTTTTTTGAATCCCCTCTGGTTGCCTTCAGGAAGTTACTGCTGTTTTCTCGTGTCCAGTCTTTATGTTAAGCTACACTAACTAGCTGCTGACTGCTGCTTCATATTCAAAGGACAGCTATCAACATGAAAATCAGTGAGTTTATTTCACAGCATGTTGAACTGATTATTTAAATAAGTGAATGAAACAGATTAATTTCCTTACCAGTAACAGAAAGTCTGACAGAGCCACTCAAAGGGGAGCTGAAGTCCCGTCTTGAAACACTTGTCTGATACTGACACTGAGTGCGATCCTTCGTTATCAAAGTTCACTTTAGGTATACTGAAGGTAGCAGAGTTGGTACTTGATGTTTGGGTCTTTCTGAATGAGCCTGAGGGTCTGCTGCAGGAGGAATGTTCCACCTAAATGCTGAGCTGAGATTGAACAAGTGATGCTGATGTTCTGACCCCAGGTTACGGACCAGCAGGATTCATGGAGATGCTGGGCTTTGGAAGACTTACTGAAAAAACAACACAATATTAGAGCAGTAAATGGACTGACTTTAAGGTCAACATTTTTCTACTGTTATATTTTGCTAAATTTTATTTTATTGTGAAAGAATAGTTCACCATTTTGGGAAATTCCATTTTTTGCAAAATGTTCTCACTCCCAAGTTGTCACATATGGATACATGGTCAAGAGCCGTGAGTCGTCAGTTTGTGACCCACTGGGGATCCCTTTAGCATCATAGTTTGGCGCATTAGGGAAAGCCCTGTAAGCGTCGTTTTTAGATGGTAAAGGCAGGTATATGATATATAATGGAAAAGAGTGAGTAAAGTGGTGGTTGTAGTGGATGGAGGTCAGAAACCGGACTTTGAACCATGAGGCGAAGCTTCGTGTCCCATGTAAATCAAAAGTCAACATTAAATATTTATATTTATTTAAGTTATGTAAATTGAGGTAAGTGGCGTTAGTTAACTTACGTGATAACTGACATACGTAGTTATTTTAACCCAAACCATGATCTTTTCCTAATCTTGACCAAGTAGTTTTGTTGCCTAAACCCAACCTTGTACTTTCAGTGCCCAAATCTAATCAAACTGCAATGTTTCCCAACTTTAACAATGCGCTGTTTCAAAATGGCGATGTTTCAAAATGCTAGCTTTTCATTTAGACAGTCTGTCGGGACGTTGCATATTTATTGTTGCTACCTTTACGGAAGAGGCGTGTTTGTTGTTGCTAAGCATTGCTAAATTGAGGCGGAGCCCTAAAGGTCAATAAATGAGGCAAAAGAGCTACCCAGGTCGTTAAAGGTGATGCCAAAGGGCCTTGAACAAGTGCCAATATGTGACAATTCGAGGCGAGAATATGTTGTCTTTGTAGTCCTCTGGTTGCCTTCACATAGTTGCTGCTGTTAACTTTTTCCCAGTCTTTATGCTAAGCTACGCTGACTCGCTGCTGGCTGTGGCTTCATATTTAAAGGACAGCTATGAGATGAGTACCAATCTTCTCATCTAATGCTCAACATGAAAGTTAATTATTTCATTATTTATTATTTTAATTCACAACATGTTGAACTGTTTATTTAAACAAGTGAATTAAGCAGATTAATTTCCTTACCAGCAACAGAGAGTCTGACAGAGTCACTTAAAGGGGAGCTGAAGTCTCGTCTTGAAACAGTTTTCTGATACTGACACTGGTACGATCCTTCGTTACCAAAGTTCACTTTAGGTATAATGAAGGTAGCAGAGTTGGTACTTGATGTTTGGGTCTTTCTGAATGAGCCTGAGGTCTGCTGCAGGAGGAATGATCCTCCTAAATGCTGGGTTGAGATCGAACAAGTCATGCTGACGTTCTGACCCCAGGCAACCGCACCATCAGGATTCATGGAGATTCTGGGCTTTGGAAGACCCACTGAAAAAACAACGCAATATCAGTGCAGTAAATTGATTGATTTTCAGGTTAACAGTTTTCTGCTTTTATATTTTGCTAAATTTTCTTTATGGCAAAGGAATAATTTGGGGAAAGAAGATTTAGCATTTCTTGGGAGTCCCCTCTGGTTGTCTTCAGGAAGTTACTGCTGTTTTCATGTGTCCAGTCTTTATGTTAAGCTACACTAACTAGCTGCAGACTGCTGCTTCATATTTAAAGGACAGCTATCAACATGAAAATCAGTGAGTTTATTTCACAGCATGTTGAACTATTTCTTTAAACAAGTGAACGAAACAGATTTATCTATCTTACCAGTAACAGAAAGTCTGACAGAGCCACTCAAAGGGGAGCTGAAGTCTCGTCTTGAAACACTTGTCTGATACTGACACTGGTAGGATCCTTCGTTACCAAAGTTCACTTTAGATATAATGAAGGTAGCAGAGTTGGTACTTGATGTTTGGGTCTTTCTGAATGAGCCTGAGGTCTGCTGCAGGAGGAATGTTCCACCTAAATGCTGGGTTGAGATTGAACAAGTCATGCTGACGTCCTGACCCCAGGCAACTGCACCATCAGGATTCATGGAGATTCTGGGACTTGGAAGGTTCACTGAAGAAAAAATACAATATTAGAGCAGTAAATGGACTGACTTTGAAGTCAACATTTTCTGCTTTTCTAATTTGCTAAAATTTCCTTTATGGCAAAGGAATAATTTTGCGAAAGAAGATTTAGCGTTTCTTGGGAGTCCCCTCTGGTTGCCTTCAGGAAGTTACAGCTGTTTTCTTGTGTCCAATCATTATGTTAATCTACACTAACTAGCTGCTGACTGCTGCTTCATATTTAAAGGACAGCTATGAAAATGAAAATCAATGAGTTTATTTCCCAGCATGTTGAACTATTTCTTTAAACAAGTGAACGAATCAGATTAATTTCCTTACCAGTAACAGAAAGTCTGACAGAGCCACTCAAAGGGGAGCTGAAGTTCCGTCTTGAAACACTTGTCTGATACTGACACTGGTACGATCCTTCGTTATCAAAGTTCACTTTAGGTATAATGAAGGTAGCAGAGTTGGTACTTGATGTTTGGGTCTTTCTGAATGAGCCTGAGGTCTGCTGCAGGAGGAATGTTCCACCTAAATGCTGAGCTGAGATTGAACAAGTGATGCTGATGTTCTGACCCCAGGTTACCGGACCAGCAGGATTCATGGAGATGCTGGGCTTTGGAAGACTTACTGAAAAAACAACACAATATTAGAGCAGTAAATGGACTGACTTTAAGGTCAACATTTTTCTACTGTTATATTTTGCTAAATTTTATTTTATTGTGAAAGAATAGTTCACCATTTTGGGAAATTCCATTGTTTGCAAAATGTTCTCACTCCCAAGTTGTCACATATGGATACATGGTCAAGAGCCGTAGTCATCAGTTTGTGACCCACTGGGGATCCCTTTAGCATCATAGTTCAACACATTGGGGAACGCCCTGCAGCGCGGGTTTTTGACAGTCAAGGCAGGTATATGATATTTAATGGAAAAGAGTGAGTAAGGTGGAGGTTGCGGTGGATGGAGGTCAGAAACCGGACTTTGAACCAGGAGACGAAGCTTCGTGTCCCGTGTGAAACAAAAAGTCAACATTAAATATTTATATTTATTTAAGTTATGTAAATTGAGGTAAGTGACGTTAGTTAACTTACGTGATAACTGACATACGTAGTTATTTTAACCCAAACCATGATCTTTTCCTAATTTTGACCAAGTAGTTTTGTTGCCTAAACCCAACCATGTACTTTCAGTGCCCAAATCTAACCAAACTGCAATGTTTCCCAACTTTAACAATGCACTGTTTCAAAATGGCAATGTTTCAAAATGCTAGCTTTTCATTTAGAAAGTCTGTCGGGACGTTGCATATTTATTGTTGCTACCTTTACCAGAAGAGGCGTGTTTGTTGTTGCTAAGCATTGCTAAAGTGAGAGCGGAGCCCTAAAGGTCAATAAATGAGGCAAAAGAGCTACCCAGGTCGTTAAAAGGCGATGCCAAAGGGCCTTGAACAAGTGCCAATAAGTGACGATTCGGGCGCGAGAATATGTTGTCTTTTGTAGTCCCTCTGGTTGCCTTCACATAGTTACTGCTGTTAACTTTTTCCCAGTCTTTATGCTAAGCTACGCTGACTTCGCTGCAGGCTGTGGCTTCATATTTAAAGGACAGCTATGAGATGAGTACCAATCTTCTCATCTAATGCTCAACATGAAAATTAATTATTTCATTATTTATTATTTTATTAAACAGATTAAACAGATTAATTTCCTTACCAGCAACAGAGAATCTGACAGAGTCACTTAAAGGGGAGCTGAAGTCTCGTCTTGAAACACTTGTCTGATACTGACACTGGTAGGATCCTTCGTTACCAAAGTTCACTTTAGGTATAATGAAGGTAGCAGAGTTGGTACTTGATGTTTGGGTCTTTCTGAATGAGCCTGAGGTCTGCTGCAGGAGGTATGTTCCACCTAAATGCTGGGTTGAGATTGAACAAGTCATGCTGGCGTCCTGACCCCAGGCAACTGCACCATCAGGATTCATGGAGATTCTGGGACTTGGAAGGTTCACTGAAGAAAAACACAATATTAGAGCAGTAAATGGACTGACTTTGAAGTCAACATTTTCTGCTTTTCTAATTGCTAAAATTTCCTTTATGGCAAAGGAATAATTTGGGGAAAGAAGATTTAGCATTTCTTGGGAGTCCCCTCTGGTTGTCTTCAGGAAGTTACTGCTGTTTTCATGTGTCCAGTCTTTATGTTAAGCTACACTAACTAGCTGCAGACTGCTGCTTCATATTTAAAGGACAGCTATCAACATGAAAATCAGTGAGTTTATTTCACAGCATGTTGAACTATTTCTTTAAACAAGTGAAGCGAAACAGATTTATCTATCTTACCAGTAACAGAAAGTCTGACAGAGCCACTCAAAGGGGAGCTGAAGTCCCGTCTTGAAACACTTGTCTGATACTGACACTGGTAGGATCCTTCGTTATCAAAGTTCACTTTAGGTATAATGAAGGTAGCAGAGTTGGTACTTGATGTTTGGGTCTTTCTGAATGAGCCTGAGGTCTGCTGCAGGAGGAATGTTCCACCTAAATGCTGGGTTGAGATCGAACAAGTCATGCTGGCGTCCTGACCCCAGGCAACTGCACCATCAGGATTCATGGAGATTCTGGGACTTGGAAGGTTCACTGAAGAAAAAATACAATATTAGAGCAGTAAATGGACTGACTTTGAAGTCAATATTTTCTGCTTTTCTAATTTGCTAAAATTTCCTTTATGGCAAAGGAATAATTTTGCGAAAGAAGATTTAAGCGTTTCTTGGGAGTCCCCTCTGGTTGCCTTCAGGAAGTTACTGCTGTTTTCTTGTGTCCAATCATTATGTTAATCTACACTAACTAGCTGCTGACTGCTGCTTCATATTTAAAGGACAGCTATGAACATGAAAATCAATGAGTTTATTTCCCAGCATGTTGAACTATTTCTCTAAACAAGTGAACGAATCAGATTAATTTCCTTACCAGTAACAGAAAGTCTGACAGAGCCACTTAAAGGGAGCTGAAGTCTCGTCTTGAAACACTTGTCTGATACTGACACTGAGTACGATCCTTCGTTATCAAAGTTCACTTTAGGTATAATGAAGGTAGCAGAGTTGGTACTTGATGTTTGGGTCTTTCTGAATGAGCCTGAGGTCTGCTGCAGGAGGAATGTTCCACCTAAATGCTGAGCTGAGATTGAACAAGTGATGCTGGACGTTCTGACCCCAGGTTACCGGACCAGCAGGATTCATGGAGATGCTGGGCTTTGGAAGACTTACTGAAAAAAACAACACAATATTAGAGCAGTAAATGGACTGACTTTAAGGTCAACATTTTTCTACTGTTATATTTTGCTAAATTTTATTTTATTGTGAAAGAATAGTTCACCATTTTGGGAAATTCCATTTTTTGCAAAATGTTCTCACTCTCAAGTTGTCACATATGGATACATGGTCAAAAGCCGTAGTCGTCAGTTTGTGACCCACTGGGGATCCCTTTAGCATCATAGTTCAACGCATTGGGGAACGCCCTGCAGCGCAGGTTTTTGACAGTCAAGGCAGGTATATGATATTTAATGGAAAAGAGTGAGTAAGGTGGTGGTTGCGGTGGATGGAGGTCAGAAACCGGACTTTGAACCAGGAGACAAAGCTCGTGTCCCGTGGTGAAACAAAAGTCAACATTAAATATTTATATTTATTTAAGTTATGTAAATTGAGGTAAGTGACGTTAGTTAACTTACGTGATAACTGACATACCTAGTTATTTTAACCCAAACCATGATCTTTTCCTAATTTTGACCAAGTAGTTTTGTTGCCTAAACCCAACCATGTACTTTCAATGCCCAAATCTAACCAAACTGCAATGTTTCCCAACTTTAACAATGCACTGTTTCAAAATGGCAATGTTTCAAAATGCTAGCTTTTCATTTAGAAAGTCTGTCGGGACGTTGCATATTTATTGTTGCTACCTTTACCGGAAGAGGCGTGTTTGTTGTTGCTAAGCATTGCTAAAGTCAGAGCGGAGCCCTAAAGGTCAATAAATGAGGCAAAAGAGCTACCCAGGTCGTTAAAAGGCGATGCCAAAGGGCCTTGAACAAGTGCCAATATGTGACGATTCCGGAGCGAGAATATGTTGTCTTTTGTAGTCCTCTGGTTGCCTTCACATAGTTACTGCTGTTAACTTTTTCCCAGTCTTTATGCTAAGCTACGCTGACTCGCTGCTGGCTGTGGCTTCATATTTAAAGGACAGCTATGAGATGAGTACCAATCTTCTCATCTAATGCTCAACATGAAAATTAATTATTTCATTATTTATTATTTTATTAAACAGATTAAACAGATTAATTTCCTTACCAGCAACAGAGAGTCTGACAGAGTCACTTAAAGGGGAGCTGAAGTCTCGTCTTGAAACACTTGTCTGATACTGACACTGGTAGGATCC
The DNA here is from genome assembly GCA_024633595.2 of Lepomis macrochirus. NCBI lineage: Eukaryota > Metazoa > Chordata > Actinopteri > Centrarchiformes > Centrarchidae > Lepomis > Lepomis macrochirus. The sequence goes on along the minus strand of JALXJV020000007.1, from coordinate 32,682,056 downwards.
TTCGTTACCAAAGTTCACTTTAGGTATAATGAAGGTAGCAGAGTTGGTACTTGATGTTTGGGTCTTTCTGAATGAGCCTGAGGTCTGCTGCAGGAGGTATGTTCCACCTAAATGCTGGGTTGAGATTGAACAAGTCATGCTGACGTCCTGACCCCAGGCAACTGCACCATCAGGATTCATGGAGATTCTGGGACTTGGAAGGTTCACTGAAGAAAAAATACAATATTAGAGCAGTAAATGGACTGACTTTGAAGTCAACATTTTCTGCTTTTCTAATTTGCTAAAATTTCCTTTATGGCAAAGGAATAATTTTGGCGAAAGAAGATTTAAGCGTTTCTTGGGAGTCCCCTCTGGTTGCCTTCAGGAAGTTACAGCTGTTTTCTTGTGTCCAATCATTATGTTAATCTACACTAACTAGCTGCTGACTGCTGCTTCATATTTAAAGGACAGCTATGAACATGAAAATCAATGAGTTTATTTCCCAGCATGTTGAACTATTTCTTTAAACAAGTGAACGAATCAGATTAATTTCCTTACCAGTAACAGAAAGTCTGACAGAGCCACTCAAAGGGGAGCTGAAGTTCCGTCTTGAAACACTTGTCTGATACTGACACTGAGTACGATCCATCGTTATCAAAGTTCACTTTAGGTATAATGAAGGTAGCAGAGTTGGTACTTGATGTTTGGGTCTTTCTGAATGAGCCTGAGGTCTGCTGCAGGAGGAATGTTCCACCTAAATGCTGAGCTGAGATTGAACAAGTGATGCTGATGTTCTGACCCCAGGTTACCGGACCAGCAGGATTCATGGAGATGCTGGGCTTTGGAAGACTTACTGAAAAAACAACACAATATTAGAGCAGTAAATGGACTGACTTTAAGGTCAACATTTTTCTACTGTTATATTTTGCTAAATTTTATTTTATTGTGAAAGAATAGTTCACCATTTTGGGAAATTCCATTGTTTGCAAAATGTTCTCACTCCCAAGTTGTCACATATGGATACATGGTCAAGAGCCGTAGTCATCAGTTTGTGACCCACTGGGGATCCCTTTAGCATCATAGTTCAACACATTGGGGAACGCCCTGCAGCTGGGTTTTGACAGTCAAGGCAGGTATATGATATTTAATGGAAAAGAGTGAGTAAGGTGGTGGTTGCGGTGGATGGAGGTCAGAAACCGGACTTTGAACCAGGAGACGAAGCTTTGTGTCCCGTGTGAAACAAAAAGTCAACATTAAATATTTATATTTATTTAAGTTATGTAAATTGAGGTAAGTGACGTTAGTTAACTTACGTGATAACTGACATACCTAGTTATTTTAACCCAAACCATGATCTTTTCCTAATCTTAACCAAGTAGTTTTGTTGCCTAAACCCAACCATGTACTTTCAGTGCCCAAACCTAACCAAACTGCAATGTTTCCCAACTTTAACAATGCGCTGTTTCAAAATGGCAATGTTTCAATATGCTAGCTTTTCATTTAGAAAGTCTGTCGGGACGTTGCATATTTATTGTTGCTACCTTTACCGGAAGAGGCATGTTTGTTGTTGCTAAGCATTGCTAAGTGAGAGCGGAGCCCTAAAGGTCAATAAATGAGGCAAAAGAGCTACCCAGGTCGTTAAAAGGCGATGCCAAAGGGCCTTGAACAAGTGCCAATATGTGACGATTCCGGAGCGAGAATATGTTGTCTTTTGTAGTCCCTCTGGTTGCCTTCACATAGTTACTGCTGTTAACTTTTTCCCAGTCTTTATGCTAAGCTCACGCTGACTTCGCTGCTGGCTGTGGCTTCATATTTAAAGGACAGCTATGAGATGAGTACCAATCTTCTCATCTAATGCTCAACATGAAAATTAATTATTTCATTATTTATTATTTTATTTCACAACATGTTGAACTGTTTATTTAAACAAGTGAATTAAGCTGATTAATTTCCTTACCAGCAACAGAGAGTCTGACAGAGCCACTCAAAGGGGAGCTGAAGTCTCGTCTTGAAACAGTTTTCTGATACTGACACTGGTACGATCCTTCGTTATCAAAGTTCACTTTAGATATAATGAAGGTAGCAGAGTTGGTACTTGATGTTTGGGTCTTTCTGAATGAGCCTGAGGTCTGCTGCAGGAGGAATGTTCCACCTAAATGCTGGGTTGAGATCGAACAAGTGATGCTGACGTTCTGACCCCAGACTACCTCACCAGCAGGATTCATAGAGATCCTGGGCTTTGGAAGGTTCACTGAAGAAAAAACGCAATATCAGTGCAGTAAATTGATTGATTTTCAGGTTAACAGTTTTCTGCTTTTATATTTTGCTAAATTTTCTTTATGGCAAAGGAATAATTTGGGGAAAGAAGATTTAGCATTTCTTGGGAGTCCCCTCTGGTTGTCTTCAGGAAGTTACTGCTGTTTTCATGTGTCCAGTCTTTATGTTAAGCTACACTAACTAGCTGCAGACTGCTGCTTCATATTTAAAGGACAGCTATCAACATGAAAATCAGTGAGTTTATTTCACAGCATGTTGAACTATTTCTTTAAACAAGTGAACGAAACAGATTTATCTATCTTACCAGTAACAGAAAGTCTGACAGAGCCACTCAAAGGGGAGCTGAAGTCTCGTCTTGAAACACTTGTCTGATACTGACACTGGTAGGATCCTTCGTTACCAAAGTTCACTTTAGATATAATGAAGGTAGCAGAGTTGGTACTTGATGTTTGGGTCTTTCTGAATGAGCCTGAGGTCTGCTGCAGGAGGAATGTTCCACCTAAATGCTGGGTTGAGATCGAACAAGTCATGCTGACGTCCTGACCCCAGGCAACTGCACCATCAGGATTCATGGAGATTCTGGGACTTGGAAGGTTCACTGAAGAAAAAATACAATATTAGAGCAGTAAATGGACTGACTTTGAAGTCAATATTTTCTGCTTTTCTAATTTGCTAAAATTTCCTTTATGGCAAAGGAATAATTTTGCGAAAGAAGATTTAGCGTTTCTTGGGAGTCCCCTCTGGTTGCCTTCAGGAAGTTACAGCTGTTTTCTTGTGTCCAATCATTATGTTAATCTACACTAACTAGCTGCTGACTGCTGCTTCATATTTAAAGGACAGCTATGAACATGAAAATCAATGAGTTTATTTCCCAGCATGTTGAACTATTTCTCTAAACAAGTGAACGAATCAGATTAATTTCCTTACCAGTAACAGAAAGTCTGACAGAGCCACTTAAAGGGGAGCTGAAGTCTTGTCTTGAAACACTTGTCTGATACTGACACTGGTAGGATCCTTCGTTACCAAAGTTCACTTTAGGTATAATGAAGGTAGCAGAGTTGGTACTTGATGTTTGGGTCTTTCTGAATGAGCCTGAGGTCTGCTGCAGGAGGTATGTTCCACCTAAATGCTGGGTTGAGATTGAACAAGTCATGCTGACGTCCTGACCCCAGGCAACTGCACCATCAGGATTCATGGAGATTCTGGGACTTGGAAGGTTCACTGAAGAAAAAATACAATATTAGAGCAGTAAATGGACTGACTTTGAAGTCAACATTTTCTGCTTTTCTAATTTGCTAAAATTTCCTTTATGGCAAAGGAATAATTTTTGCGAAAGAAGATTTAGCGTTTCTTGGGAGTCCCCTCTGGTTGCCTTCAGGAAGTTACAGCTGTTTTCTTGTGTCCAATCATTATGTTAATCTACACTAACTAGCTGCTGACTGCTGCTTCATATTTAAAGGACAGCTATGAACATGAAAATCAATGAGTTTATTTCCCAGCATGTTGAACTATTTCTTTAAACAAGTGAACGAATCAGATTAATTTCCTTACCAGTAACAGAAAGTCTGACAGAGCCACTCAAAGGGGAGCTGAAGTTCCGTCTTGAAACACTTGTCTGATACTGACACTGGTACGATCCTTCGTTATCAAAGTTCACTTTAGGTATAATGAAGGTAGCAGAGTTGGTACTTGATGTTTGGGTCTTTCTGAATGAGCCTGAGGTCTGCTGCAGAAGGAATGTTCCACCTAAATGCTGAGCTGAGATTGAACAAGTGATGCTGATGTTCTGACCCCAGGTTACCGGACCAGCAGGATTCATGGAGATGCTGGGCTTTGGAAGACTTACTGAAAAAACAACACAATATTAGAGCAGTAAATGGACTGACTTTAAGGTCAACATTTTTCTACTGTTATATTTTGCTAAATTTTATTTTATTGTGAAAGAATAGTTCACCATTTTGGGAAATTCCATTTTTTGCAAAATGTTCTCACTCCCAAGTTGTCACATATGGATACATGGTCAAGAGCCGTAGTCATCAGTTTGTGACCCACTGGGGATCCCTTTAGCATCATAGTTCAACGCATTGGGGAACGCTCTGCAGCTGGGTTTTGACAGTCAAGGCAGGTATATGATATTTAATGGAAAAGAGTGAGTAAGGTGGTGGTTGCGGTGGATGGAGGTCAGAAACCGGACTTTGAACCAGGAGACGAAGCTTTGTGTCCCGTGTGAAACAAAAAGTCAACATTAAATATTTATATTTATTTAAGTTATGTAAATTGAGGTAAGTGACGTTAGTTAACTTACGTGATAACTGACATACCTAGTTATTTTAACCCAAACCATGATCTTTTCCTAATCTTAACCAAGTAGTTTTGTTGCCTAAACCCAACCATGTACTTTCAGTGCCCAAATCTAACCAAACTGCAATGTTTCCCAACTTTAACAATGCACTGTTTCAAAATGGCAATGTTTCAAAATGCTAGCTTTTCATTTAGAAAGTCTGTCGGGACGTTGCATATTTATTGTTGCTACCTTTACCGGAAGAGGCATGTTTGTTGTTGCTAAGCATTGCTAAGTGAGAGCGGAGCCCTAAAGGTCAATAAATGAGGCAAAAGAGCTACCCAGGTCGTTAAAAGGCGATGCCAAAGGGCCTTGAACAAGTGCCAATATGTGACGATTCCGGAGCGAGAATATGTTGTCTTTTTGTAGTCCTCTGGTTGCCTTCACATAGTTACTGCTGTTAACTTTTTCCCAGTCTTTATGCTAAGCTACGCTGACTCGCTGCTGGCTGTGGCTTCATATTTAAAGGACAGCTATGAGATGAGTACCAATCTTCTCATCTAATGCTCAACATGAAAATTAATTATTTCATTATTTATTATTTTATTTCACAACATGTTGAACTGTTTATTTAAACAAGTGAATTAAGCTGATTAATTTCCTTACCAGCAACAGAGAGTCTGACAGAGTCACTTAAAGGGAGCTGAAGTCTCGCTCTTGAAACAGTTTTCTGATACTGACACTGGTACGAACCTTCGTTATCAAAGTTCACTTTAGATATAATGAAGGTAGCAGAGTTGGTACTTGATGTTTGGGTCTTTCTGAATGAGCCTGAGGTCTGCTGCAGGAGGAATGTTCCACCTAAATGCTGGGTTGAGACCGAACAAGTGATGCTGACGTTCTGACCCCAGACTACCTCACCAGCAGGATTCATGGAGATCCTGGGCTTTGGAAGGTTCACTGAAGAAAAACACAATATTAGAGCAGTAAATGGACTGACTTTGAGGTCACCATTTTTTGCTTTTCTAGTTTGCAAAACTTCCTTTATGGCAAAGGAATAATTTTGGGAAAGACGATTTTGCGTTTTTTTGAATCCCCTCTGGTTGCCTTCAGAAAGTTACTGCTGTTTTCTTGTGTCCAGTCTTTATGTTAAGCTACACTAACTAGCTGCTGACTGCTGCTTCATATTTAAAAGTCAGCAATGAACATAAAAAATCCGTGAGTTTATTTCCCAACATGATGAACTAATTATTTAAACAAGTGAATTAAACAGATTAATTTTTTACCAGTAACAGAGAGTCTGACAGAGTCACTTAAAGGGGAGCTGAAGTCTCGTCTTGAAACAGTTTTCTGATACTGACACTGGTACGATCCTTCGTTACCAAAGTTGACTTTAGGTATAATGAAGGTAGCAGAGTTGGTACTTGACGTCTGGGTCTTTCTGAATGAGCCTGAGGTCTGCTGCAGGAGGAATGTTCCACCTAAATGCTGGGTTGAGATCGAACAAGTCATGCTGACGTCCTGACTCCAAATAACCGCACCAGCAGGATTCATGGAGATTCTGGGCTTTGGAAGACTTACTGAAAAAACAACGCAATATCAGAGCAGTAAATTGATTGATTTTCTGGTTAACAGTTTTCTGCTTTTATATTTTGCTAAATTTTCTTTTATGGCAAAGGAATAATTTGGGGAAAGAACATTTTGCGTTTCTTGGAGTCCCCTCTGGTTGTCTTCAGGAAGTTACAGCTGTTTTCATGTGTCTAGTCTTTATGTTAAGCTACACTAACTAGCTGCTGACTGCTGCTTCATATTTAAAGGACAGCTATCAACATGAAAATCAGTGAGTTTATTTCACAGCATGTTGAACTATTTCTTTAAACAAGTGAATGAAACACATTAATTTCCTTACCAGTAACAGAAAAGTCTGACAGAGTCACTCAAAGGGGAGCTGAAGTCCCGTCTTGAAACAGTTTTCTGATACTGACACTGGTACAATCCTTCGTTACCAAAGTTCACTTTAGGTATACTGAAGGTAGCAGAGTTGGTACTTGATGTTTGGGTCTTTCTGAATGAGCCTGAGGTCTGCTGCAGGAGGAATGTTCCACCTAAATGCTGGGTTGAGATCGAACAAGTCATGTTGACGCCCTGACCCCAGGCAACCGCATGACGAAGGATTCATGGAGATGCTGGGCTTTGGAAGACTTACTGAAAACACAACACAATATTAGAGCAGTAAATGGACTGACTTTAAGGTCAACATTTTTCTACTGTTGTATTTTGCTAAATTTTCTTTTATTGTGAAAGAATAGTTCACCATTTTGGGAAATTCCATTTTTTGCAAAATGTTCTCACCCCAAGTTGTCACATATGGATACATGGTCAAGAGCCAGTAGTCATCAGTTTGTGACCCACTGGGGATCCCTTTAGCATCATAGTTCAACGCATTGGGGAACGCTACTGCAGCGTGGTTTTTGACGGTCAAGGCAGGTATATGATATTTAATGGAAAAGAGTGAGTAAGGTGGTGGTTGTGGTGGATGGAGGTCAGAAACCGGACTTTGAACCAGGA
>JALXJV020000007.1:32504816-32674451 GCA_024633595.2 Lepomis macrochirus | reverse complement strand
TAATGAGAATTAAACTTTCTCTGGAACAAAACTGTTTCAAATGTGTGAGTGATTATTTCTCGTTCTTGTTTTAAACTCTCAGTAACAAATGTTTCAAATGTAGTATGTGTGAATATTTTTTGTTCTTGATTTAAACTCTCAGTAACAAATGTTTCAAATGCATGTGTGAATATTTTTTGTGTGACAAATAGCCTAATTTTGTGCTCAAAGTTGCAAAAGTTGCTTAGTTGTTAAAACGGGGTGGTGACGTATGACTATTCACCTTATTTTCCACGACAACAAGGGAGACGCTGGGGGGCGTTAACTTCCCCATGACACCTAATCACAATATAATTTTACTTGACACTGCTGTGGGGAGCTTATGCTTTTCTTCAAAGCAACAGGTAAATAATAAGCTAATTAGAGGTTTATTCCAAAAGGACATTGTGACTATGCCTTACGTAATTTCTTATTGGAATAGTATAACAGAGAATGTGCCTTGGGATAAAGTGTGGTCATTACCACTGAAATATTTGCTTACTAATAAAGTGAGAGAAGTTTCGTTTAAACTGATTAACAGATTCTACCCAGTAAAGTCTTTCCTCAAAAGATTTAAACCGAATATTGATACTGAGTGTTCGTTCTGTAAAATAGCAGAGGAGAATGTGTCACATTTGTTTTGGAACTGTCGTCACACTGAGAAATTCTGGTCAGACATGCTGGAGCTCATTCAGACTCACCTCATTCCTGATTTTTCATTTTGTTTTAAGGATGTTTTCTTTGGTGTTTTTGATTTCAGGGATGATAAAAGAGCACTATATTTCATAACAAATCTATTATTCTTGATTGCCAAATACCACATCCACAAATGTAAATTTACTGGCTCTACAGGCTCTACACCATTCTTCCCTGTCTTCATGAATGAACTAGATGCATACATGGACTCCATAAAATATTCAAAAAACTGCAAAGCCCAAAGGACTGTACATTTATACTCAACACTTGTGACCTCATGGAAGTGACTGATATTAGAAATGAAATCTCAAGTTGGTGCTTTAACCTGTACTTTTTATCGGGAAGCCTTAATGAATGCTAAAGTTTCTCTGTACCCCTGGACAATGTAATACTAGGTGTCATTGTGTTCTGTTTTGTTTTTTCTGGTATTGTGTATGTTGTGTCGTTATACGTTATATGTATATGATGACGTCCTGAATAAAAAAAAAAAAAGACAACAAGGGAGACGCCATTGCGTTCGTTTTGTCATTCAACTTCCGGCGGAGCAGGATCATTACTTCCGGTTGAACAGGACGTAAGCTAGCTGTTAGCAGTAACGTTAGACGAAAACCGAGAAAAGATGATAAGTATTATACTTTAAAGAGGCAAGAACAATTGCACACACAACGTTACGAGCATAACGTGACGATGTCGGCGTGTTGTCGTGCACTTTACAACTTAGACCTGCCACCTAACACTTGAGGCTAACTTTTGGCTGACGGCGCTAAAGTTGAAGCGCGCTGCGCCCGTGTGTTCATACCTCTGATTCAGACCATTTCATGGATGGGAAGCCGACTGATGAAGTCCTCGGCTAAGTTAAGATGCTCTGGTAAAGAAGCTACGTCTGGTGCTGAACAGGTTGTCAGATTCAGGTAAGTTAGTTATATATGTGTTCTACTGCATAACGTTACCTTTGTTAAGTTCGTTCTAAGTTACATTTAAAGATCAGTAACGTTCACTAAAGTTAACTAAATAAGGTTACAATGCATTTTGCATGATTAACGTTTCCATTGCCTAACGTTATCTACCGCTATGTATTTCATATTTGACATTAAGGTGTTAGAAGATATTATGATATTCTCCATTACAGTCTAACAATAGCTCACGTTATTCCTGTTTACATACATTGCAGATGTTAGCTGACCACTTAATTAGCTACGTCTCTCTCAGATATGGATATTGACCGAAGTATTAAAATAATTAGAGATGTGTATAATGTCTCGTATTTAATATACCTCTCTCACACACTCCATTATATAATTGTGATGGCCATGATATATTAAACTCATGATGTCCTAATGTATAAATGTGTTTATGGTTACTGTGTTATTTCCACAGATGCAGTGGAGAACTGTGAGAATGATCACATCGACATGCCCAGGCACTGTGATGCAGAAATAAAATGGGAGGATCCATCTTTCTCTGACCACAGCTACACTTCAAAATCATCACTCAACCTGAAGTCACATCTGATATATAAACACAAGTCAGCTTGTGTTGTAAATATAATTCTGAAGAACAACACTGTGGAACAACTGCCACTTCAATAATTTTTTCTTTATAATAAACCTTGATGTGACCTGATGTTACATGTCATTTAATAGTTCTTTATAAACCTTTGCAATGTGACCACATGTTAACTGTCAGTGAATAGTTATTTTACCTTAGCACGGTGCTCTTTGTAGATTCCCCTTAAACTGTAAAGTAATGAACTCTTGCAATTTGAAGGAATAAGTCACATCCACAAGTTTGTAAGTTCATTTCATCTTGGTTTATTACATGATAAATGGTGAAATATAATCTGTACATGAAAGCCAGAAGATGCTGTGTCTATCTCCCTGAAAACAACATTTACTTTCTACAACATATAATACGGTGAGTCTTAAAAGATAAAATAAATTAATGACCAACTTTCAAAGTATTTCAAAGTCCTATGCATTAATATTACACTTGATGTTTACCGATTTTATTCCTTATATCAGGTGATTGTGATTAGACTTAATGTACACATAACAAACCTTACTTTACCTTTTATATATACTTGCCTGACCTGCAAGAGATTTGACAAAATACTTCGTCTGCAGATGGTCATCAGGTCAGCAGCTGTGTATGTCACAAACACATGTTAATATGTTGGGTTTATCCATTAATAAAATAGTCTCTAAATGATACGAACGTTGCAAGGTATTGATAATAATGTATGTATAATCTAGATAGTCTTACCTTTCATAATATCGAGGCTGCGTGGCTACACAACCTTCCCGAACCGGCGACCAAGCCACTGGTCCCTGGGTGCTAGTAACTCTTAAAGGCACAATATGTAATTTTTTGGCTTAAAAAATATAAGAAATCACTATATCCATGTTATATATTTTTTAAAGTTGTGTATTTACATTATCCCGACAGTTCCAATTAACTTCTAAATCCAGAGAAATTAATATTTTAATTCGAAGACACGGGCCGTGTCTTTATTTCCGTTATGTCGCCCGTCTATCACGTCATATCCGCGTTTGCCTCTTCCTTCCCGCGGAACTCGGCGGAACCGCCAAACTCAAAGAGGAACACTGACAGTATAAGGGGAACACACGAATACTGGCGCTGCAATTTTACATGCAGTACAAGCTCTGACCAAGAAAATGGACGAGCAAACGGAACTTCTGAAAAGTTTCGACAGACGTATTGAAGCTAACACAACAGCAACTAAAGAGAACCGAGAAGAAATAGGTGTGCTTCAGAAAAAAATAGAAGGCCTTCAGAGAGAAAACAACCTGTTAAAAGAAGCATGTGCAGAGCAAACCCGATACAAAAGAAGATGGAATCTGAGGATGATTGGTCTCCCTGAAAAGGATGGAGAGGACACGAGAGAAGTTGTCATCGAATACTGACAAGAGTTGTTCCAATGTCTGTGGATCGGCTGCGAGACACCGTGAGACACCGTTCACCGGCTGGGAAGGAAAGGTGACGCCGCCACCTCAACTAACACACCGAGAGCAATCATAATTCAGTTCGGGATGAGAACCGTGCGGGATGATGTTTGGAAGAAGTCAAAGGATGCGAGAGTGTGTCGAGACATGCACATACGCTTCAAAGAAGACTTCTCGAAGAAGACCGGGAGGCGCGTGCAAAGTTGTGGCCACTGGTCCAAGAAGCCAGAAAGACAGGCAAAAGGGCTTTCTTAAAGGAAGGGTACGCTCTGATTGATAACCGGAGAGTGGACCCAAATTGAACATTTGTCTTGGAATCATTTGAATGGCTGTCTGATAATCGGCCTACACTATTTTTTGACTGAGAATTATTTGGTTGACATAAATGCTCCGACGTGTAAGTATCAACACTACCTGCACTTTCTTTGCTAATGCATCACTGAATATCCGAGTCAATCCGATGTTATGATCGTAGCATGGTCAATGATAAGTTGATGACTCCAAATGTTTTTTTGCACACCAGCATATGGCAGAATGCAAATGTTTACTTAGTTTACCTGTGTAAACGTTTCTCTTTTTCCTTTGGGAAAATTGGTTATCCTTGTTATTTTTGTTATGGTATTCTACTAACAGTAGTTCTATGGCTGCTAAAATTAAGAAAAATACAACAAAGTAGGCGAAGTTGATTTCATACCTAAATAGACATTTGCTATAATAGCTGTTCAGTTTGTAGTTTTCCTTTACTCCCTCGTAAATGTATAGAGGGGTAATTACAATAAATAGTTCGATTAGGACTAATTACTCATTCCTGCACATCGACTTATCACCACAATGTTGTCCTTTATTTCTTTAAATGCTAGGTTGTTGAAAGATAATGTTAAACGTAAGGCTATTTTTCTTTTCTGTAAGGAGCAAAAGGCTAACTTTATTTTTTTGCAAGAAACCCACTCAGCTGAAGCTGACACAAAATTTTGGAAATTGCAATGGGGAGACTCTATTTTTTTCAGTCATGGAACGTCACACTCGGCAGGTGTTATGATTTTATTGAATAGATTTCCAGGCAAAATTATTGACCATAAAAGTGACCCTACAGGCTATTGGTTAATGGTCGCAGCAGAAATGAATGGTTCAAACTACATTTTATTATGCGTGTATGGCTATAACAACAGAGCACGGAACAAAACCTCTTCTTATCCTTAAGTTCTTGCTTAAAAGAGTGGAAAATGCTTTTTCAACGGATAGAGTAATAATTGGAGGAGATTTTAACCTGACACCTGATCTTTGGTTAGACCGCCTACCATCAAAAGACACTGCCACACATTTGATGAAACAATAGTTGAACTGATCACAAAGGCCAATCTGATAGATTATTGGAGAATGAAAAATCCAACCAAAAAACAATTTACCTGGTTTAACTCATCTAATAATGGCCAGTGCTCAAGATTGGATTATTGGTTAATCTCAGACAACCTAATTAATGAGGTAAATAGATGTGAAATCTCAGCATCACCCCTAACTGATCATTGTGTGATATTTTGACACTTGTTGTGGATGGAAGAGAGAATACCGTGAACTCCATATGGAAATTTAACAACACCCTTTTGGAAGATATAGAGTTTTGCAATGTAATCAAAGAACTGGTTAAAGAAGTAGATGAACTGGAAATGTGTTCTCTGAGTAAATGGGAATGGTTCAAGTTCAAAGTTAAACAGATAGCTATTAGAACAAGTAAGCAATCATCAGCACTTAAAAAGAAAAGACAGAGGGACATCATTAGCCACATTAATACACTGTGCTGTAAAGATGATTTGACATTGGAAGAGCAGACTGACTTGAACAATCTACGGTCCCATCTTGATAATATATATTTGGAAAAGGCCAAGGGAGCATTTATTCGCTCGTTGGATCGAAGAAGGGAAAAAACTCTTCTTATTTCTTTAGTCTGGAAAACAAAGACAGACGAAGAAAAAAATTCAGAAGTTAAATATCAATGGTGTTATTGTTGATAATCAAGAAGTAGTAAATGAAAAAATTAAAGATTTTTATAGTAATTTGTACAAATCTTTTTTTTCTAAAGAAGATTGTTCTTTTCTTTTTAGTAAGATTCAGGGGCTAAAAAAAGACAATAGATGATAACTTTAAACAACTTATGGAAGATGAGCTAAAAATTGAGGAACTAGACTTAGCAGTTCGACAGATGTCTAGGGGAAAATCACCTGGAATAGATGGGATAACCGTGGAGTTTCTATCCTTCTTTGGAGTGATATCAGGGAAATGCTCTATAATGCGTATTTAGACTGTATCTCAAAAGGTAATCTTTCTCCCACTATGAAACATGGTCTCATCACTCTAATTCCCAAACCTAGAAAAGATAATATGTTATTGGATAATTGGAGACCAATTACCTTATTATGTAACGATTATAAATTATTGGCACTTGTCTATGCTAATCGGTTGAATGAGGGATTATCAAATATTATTGATGAATGTCAATCAGCTTTCATTAGGGGTAGAAATATACATAATCACACCAGATTGCTACTAGACATGCTTGATTATCGAGATCTCATTGATACTGATGCCTTTATTTTATTTCTCGATTTTTATAAGGCATTTGACACTGTTGAACATGCTTTTTTATTTGACGTCTTGGGATTTTTAGGTTTTGGGAACAATTTTTGTAAAATAATTAAGATGTTTTATACTGACATATATAGTTCTGTGTCCTTGAACCCTGGTATGACACCTAGGTTTGAGGTGCTTCGCGGTATTAGACAAGGGTGTCCGATTTCTCCCAAACTGTTTATTCTAGCCACTCAATCACTTATCATGCTCATTAATCATAACCCCGATTTGCATGGGATCTCAATATTTGACAAGGAATTTAAAATTAGTCAATTTGCAGATGACACAGCAATCCTTTTAAGGAATAAATTCATGGTTGATGTTGCCCTTGATTCAGTCTCAATCTTCTCTAAAGCCTCAGGATTAACCCTCAATATTAAAAAATGTGAGCTACTTCCCATTCACTCATCAACGGATTCCATCATCTCTTCAATCGAGGTTAAATCTGAAGTAAAATATCTAGGAATAGTCTTATCTAAAAACGCTATCAGAAGGGAAGATGTTAATTTTTCTAATCGACTAGTAGATATGAAGAAATCTTTGAGTCAGCTGGCTTACCAGAGACCTCACTATCTTTGGTAGAGTTACTCTATCTAAAACAGAAGGCATTTCCAAAATAATCTATCCATGTCACGCTCTGTATGTTTCAGTCTGGTAATATTAAAAGCCAATTCTATTATTTTCCAGTTCCTGTGGAAAAATAAAACACATTATATTAGGAAATCACAGCTCATCAAAGAGTATGATATGGGTGGTATCAAAGCCCTGGACTTTGAATCAATGTTCGGGACTTTTAAGATTAACTGGTTGAAAACATATCTATCACAACCAGATTCTATGTGGTTTCACATACCTAGACATATTTTTAAAAAAGTAGGAGGGCTTGATTTTCTTTTGCAGTGTGATTTTGAGGTGACCAAAATTCCTGTTAAATTATCAAACTTCCACAAACAAATTCTCCTGTATTGGAAGATGATATTCACCCATAACTTTTCTCCACATGGATCCACCTTATGGAACAACAGGGTCATTATAATCAATAGGAAATCATTGTTCAGATATGATTGGTATGAAAAGGGCATTTTGTTTGTGAATGATGTTATAGATGATAATGGTAACTTCTTGGAATATAAATCTTTTGTAAATAAATATAATTTAAACTGTACAAATAGAGAATATAATAAGATTTGTAAAGCAATACCTGTACCTTTATTACAATTAATTCAAAGCACTCTGTATTATACAAACATAAGACCCTTACCACTTTTACCAAACTTAGCTATCAATGATTGTACTTTAGTTGACAAGAAATGTAATAATAAGTATATTAATGCTGCTTTGAAATCTAAACTCTTTTTGATTATAACAGAGGATTGTGTGTACAGGTTCGAATATGGATGCATTGTCTATAGAAAAAACACATTTTAAATTCATCAAATGGCCCATCTCCCCAAAAGTAAAAGAGACTCACTTTAAAATAATCCATAAGATATACCCGGTGTCTGACTTTCTGAGAAAAAGATTTAAATTTGATGTAGACCCTTGTGTATTTTGTGAGATGATTGATGAGACTCTGGAACATTTTTTTTTTTCTTGCCCTGTATCCAATAGCTTCTGGGCCGAGGTACATAATTGGCTGTCACTTAAGATGGACAATATCCCTACTCTCACCTTGCCACACATTCTCTTTTATATGGATAATATAGATTCATCAATATCAGATTTAGTCAATATGATTATTCTTATGGGTAAATATCATATTCATTGTAGTAAGTGGAGATGTTCTAAACCTTCTTTTGTTTGGTTTATAAATGATTTTAAATTATTTTATTCCTCACTGAAAAGGATAAAATCTACCAGGACCGCTAGGAAATTGTGTAGTGACATATCTAGGAAACTACTGTTTTGACCAATCTCCCTCTGTATGCGTATGCCGCTCCAAATGTTTATTTTGTCTTATTTAGCCTTTTCCCTTTCACTTGTATATTTTGAAGTAGCCCCCTTTTGGTTTGTTCCTGTGTTCTCTGTTTGGTTAATACCTCTTGTATATTGACAACATTTGTTTATACGCTTGTATTTTGTTTTCCCTACGAGAGTTTTGTATACTGCTTTTGTCAATAAAAAAAAAAAAAAAAAAGTGAAAAAAAAAAATTAAAAAAAAAAAAAAAAAAAAGTATAAGGGGAACACCCGTATAAAAAAGTCGGCATTTCGGCATTCAAGCGAGCGGCGGAAAGAAGCTGAGAGAGAGGCCGACAACAGAACGATTTTTACTGTTTTCATACGTTATTTCATCACTAAATCCATATCTGAAAAGTTTTGAGGCGAGAAATCAGCTGTGTAGATGTCGAATATCGCAGTTTTACTATAAATGATGGCGAATCGAAAATGTGCTCCAACGTTTTGGAGTTGTGACGCTCCGCTAACCGTCAGCGGGGAGCTCGCGAATCAGCCCGCTGGAGAAGCTTACGAGCCGGCCTGCCAGATCAGCGTACAGAGCCCTCAGACACGCAGACCACTGCAGCCAGCACGGCCGAGTGAAGACCCACAGCTGGGAGATATTTTTAACGTTCGTACCGCTGTTATTCTGTCATTACATTCTGAGTAATTTTGTAAGGTTTTAACTTAAATCAAGAGACATCTGGATCATGTACTGAAAAATACTTAGAGAAAATCTGCTCGTGTGAAACTTTGGAAAAAATAAACAAATAGAAAGAAAGGGGACTGTCTTTGCTTTATTATTATTATTATTATTATTATTATTATATTACACATTACATAGTGTACAGTATAGTTGTGGTCACAGTATTTGCCTTTTATTTGCTTTTATTTTATATATTTTTTATGTATGTCTTGTTAAGTTAAAACCTACAGTTAACCCGATTCTCAGCTTTTTGTTCTGGGGATAAAACCTGGCCGCTATAATAATTAGAGAGATTTAGAGAAATGCAGGCAACCTCAGCTCAGGGTGTTGCGCAATACCAGCAAGAACGCATCGTCTCAAACAGTCAGCAGTGTTTCGTGTGCTGTCGTGACATTGCAAGTTCATTCTTCCGAGACGACTAGCAAGAATGTTCTCCCCAAGAACACAAGTCCGTTCTTTGCATTCTTGGTTTTGAGAAACACCCATTATTACCTCGTCAGTGAACATGTTTTCTGCTGGAGATGCCAGATTCGCTGCTTGACAGTGACAATGACAACAACTCCCATGAGCCCACGCACTTTCCCGACGTCATCAAAGTACGTCTTTTGTTATTATTTTGATTGAGTGACCCCTGGTGGACAAAAGTTACATACTGTGCGTTTAACCCGCACCCGCGCCGTAAGGTTCAGGCCGATGGACTGGCTTCTCATCTGCCTTTAAAAAGATCAAATCCTCCTCTGTGTGTAACCGGACCTTAGCCTACACGTAGGCATCGGTACTTTTATAATTTTTCACAGACGCTCTATCAACTCTTTCAGACAGGTCGAAGTAAGGTTGGTAAAATATGTCCCAATCGGTTCCTTATGGCCGCTTCTTCATATCGTCCAGTATGCTAATTACCCACGTTTACACTGCCGACGGATGGGACGTTATGAGACCGTTTGTTCTTCTTATGTAGTTTTCTGTCTGCTTCCATTTCGAAATATTTGTGGCATTACTTCTCATATTTGATTACGTTTAGTTATTGCTAGCTATAAACAAATCTTCCAACCATTCTAACTAACCGGACGTGACGTTTCAGTGTTAGCGGAAGTCGGATGACAAAATGCGGAAGAACGAAGTATTAAAAGTGGGCGGGGCGGGAATAAGGTTTTTTTTTTTTTCAAACTTTATTTGAAATTGCAATGCTTACAAAAGGTATAAAACATTTGTAACATAATAGTGCAATATACAGACTATGAATGCAACAAATACAATCTTTGATCGCTAGGGGGGGAACAGTGAGAGGGATTATATAAAAACATTAAACATAAAACAAGCTGATAAAGTTTTAATTGCCTTTTGCTTTAAAGATCCTTGAATTGAAGAGATGTAATGTTTAAACTCATTTGAAAAGGCCACAAAACAAGGTTTTTTTTCTGTAAATTTACATTTGTGAATATAAAATTTGGCCATAATAATAAGAAGATTAATCAAGTACACACAAGTCTTTCGTTGTACATTATCTTCTGAGAAACCAAACAGTACATTCTTCCAAAACAAAGCAAAATTATCAGATATATTGTCTGAAATAAAGTCACAGAATCTTTTCCAGAAATTTTTCACAATAGGACAATGCCAAAACAAATGTACAGCGGTTTCTAGACAGCCACCACAGAAACTACAGTTTATGTCAATATCTTTCTTAAATCTGTACTTAATATAGTTTTTAGCTGGATAGAAATTATGTATTAATTTAAAGGATATTTCTTTTATTTTGTTGGTAATTAAATATTGATTTGGTAGAAGCCATGCCTTCTTCCATGCTATATCATCCACAAACCGATTCCAGTATGAAATCACATATGGTACTGTAGTAATGTCTCTTTGGAACAAAGCTCTTATAGATCTGTTATTGCAGGAATGACTGGAGAAACATATTTTACCTATGGAAGTGTCGGATGGAAATGACAGGGGCAGTTGTTGTGTAGTGACCCTTGTTTGAGATTTGAATAGCATACAGACTCCAGAGGGTATTGCACCAAAAACTTTTGCATAGTCCCCAGGAGTAACAGGTATATTATATTCTGAAAGAAATTCTTCATAAGTATAAAGAAGACCATTCCGGTTAAATAACTGATCTACCAGCACAATGTTGTTGTTAAACCAATATTCCATGAAGAGAGATTTGTGTTTATATAAAATGTCCTTGTTATTCCATATGAGATATTTGTGAGGAGAGAAGTTGTGCTTGTAGATGAGAGACCATGATAAGAAAGCCTGACGGTGAAAGGCTGACATTTTAACAGGTACCTTATCAATATCATAGTTACAAACAAGAAACAACCTTATGCCACCCAGCTTTGATAAGACATGAAGAGGTATAATATTCCAGATGGACGTAGGATTTCTATATAATTGTTTCAGCCAATTTATTTTAAAGGTATTATTTAAGGTGTAAAAGTCCAGAAAGTTAAGCCCACCATTTTCATAGGAGTTCATAAGAACTGTTTTCTTCAAGTAATGCGTTTTATTCTTCCAGATAAAATTGAATAGCATTTTGTCAATGTCTTTTATTAGTTTGTCGCTAAGATGCAGAGCCAAAGCAGCATATGATAATCGCGAAAGCCCCTCTGCTTTAGTGATTAAAACTCTACCTCTTAAAGAAAGATCTCTGGAAAGCCACTGGTTAAATTTCTTTTGAGTTTTTTGTATGACAGGAGTAAAATTTAGGGATATTCTTCTCTGTTGGTCCTTAGATATAATTATACCTAAGTAACGTATTTCACTTTTTATTGGAATATTACAAAGGGTTGTATCAAGGCACTCTTTTATAGCCATAAGTTCACACTTATGTACATTCAAATACAAACCAGAAGCCTTAGAAAATGTGTTGATTACATCAATTGCCACAGAAATTTGTTTTTTATTTTTCAGGAATAATGTGGTGTCATCCGCCAGCTGAGTTATAATTAATTCTTTCCCAATAAGAGAGATACCTTTCACAGCACTGGAATTTATATGGTTTGCCAACAGTTGAGCTACTAAAAGGAAGAGGTATGGGGAAGTGGGGCAACCCTGTCTAATGCCTCTAGACAGATTAAAACGCGGGGATGTGCCACCCATAACTTTAACAGAACTGTTGCTATTCTTATATAGAGTTTTAATAGCTGTACAGAAAAAATTACCAAAGCCAAATTTATTTAAAGACTGTAAGATAAATTGATGCTCCACAGTATCGAAAGCTTTATAGAAGTCTAAAAATAAAATAAAGCCATTATCATCAATCAAATCTGCGTAATCTAGGACGTCTAGGACAAGTCTAATATTATTTGTTATATGTCTTTTGGTCATGAAACCTGACTGTGTTTCTTCAATAACAGAGTTTAGTACAGTTTTAAGTCTTTTAGCCAATAGTAGAGCAAATATCTTATAATCATTATTAAGCAGACATATTGGACGCCAGTTGTCAATGAGTAATTTGTCTTTGTTTGGTTTGGGAATTAGTGTAGTTAGACCTTGAGTCATGGTTGTTGGAAGAGATTCTCTTTCCATGCACTCGACAAAAACTTCAAATAAAAAAGGAGCCAGTTCGGCAGCAAAATATTTATAGAATTCTGAGGTCAGTCCATCAGTACCAGGTGATTTGTTGTTTTTTAGGAGATTGATTGCCCTCCTAACTTCCTCAAGTGTGATAGGTTTATCACATATCTCCATTTCGCTTTCATCAATAGATTTAACTGTCAGAGAGTTCATAAAAGACACAGCAGATTCTTGGCAGAATTGCGGGGCGGAATAAGGTGAATAGTAAATTCCAGAGCCCTTTAAAAGACAGAGTCGCGTCATCTCCGTTCACTCCAATGGACCAGTTTTTCACAGCAATGGCGGATCATGGAGCGTCTGAATAGTTCCCGGAAGTTAGCATGAAATGCTAGCAGCGCAGCAGAGCAGCAATAGAAAATGCTATCTGGGATGCACGTTTGAAAGGTAAGAAGTGTAAAAAATGAGATAATATATTTTTAGCAAAACTGAATTAAGTTAACATGTGCAGTGAAACATGTTAGTGGATTTCCCCCACTAAACTACAAGATTCAGGGACATTTACGGTTAACAAATTAACATACTGCCAATGGATAAAGTTAGCAGCAGACAATAGGGGGCAGCCTATTAATTTATTTTAAAATACGTATTTTTGGGGGGTGGTATTTGATTTAATTTAATTATATTAGTGGTGCATGTATGAATAAAGGATTTCAAAATATTATTTATTTATTTTGGGGGAGGATTTACCCCTAACACTAAAAGTAGAATGTTAGCAAATTATAAAACAATCTTCATATTAAACATTAATTGTATTAGAGCAGTAACTCTGTGAGGTGGAGGAGCAGTGATGCTAAAGAGTACTGAGTGGACCATGGTGAGATAGAAAACAACACATGAATATACCATTTATAAGAAATATATATACCTCTTATACTTTCTTTCCCTTCTCTCAGTCTCTGCATCCCGTCTTAGCTTATGAGCTTATTTTCCACACAACAATTCAGGTTAATTTACCCACATTAATATTGGTGAACTAATTCTAATTATATAATTACTTTGTACAAATTCATATCACATCATCATCAAAGTTCCTGTGTGTGAGAAAACAAAAACATTCACTAACAGCTTACACAGTAACTGATGCCAACATCAGCAGCAAAAGCTGTTAATGAAGTTCCAAAATTTAATAATCCATAACTTTCTCAATCAAACCTGTAGCTGTTTACAAGAAAGGTTGAATTGAGAGCAACTACCTTCTTCTGAAATGTCCAGATTCAACTTTTCTTGGATAACATGACCTGGATGAATCTTTACAGATGTGTAGGTTTGTCTAACCCTTTTTCTTGTTCTCCCTCTCTCAGCACAAGAATCACAGAGGTTCAATAGAGCCTGAAGATGATCTGCAGTAATGTTTTAATAAAACAAATATAAAGCCAGTGACGTGTTATTTCTTTGTGGAAAAAGTACCTCACATATTTTATTATTAGTCTCTTTAGTGATTGTAAGGTTGCTCCTGTTGACCTGATTCAACCATTTTTTCCTCCTCTCCACGTCAGCTGGGAAACCAAACATTCATACTCATTTTTCTGACAGACAGTTCAAAGACACAAACCACTTAACATGCTGTTTTCTAAGTTTATTGGAGATTTATTAAATTAATACAAGACAATCATTGATATTCACCTGTCTGTTCTATCTGAAGTCCTAAAGATACATTAGTCAGTAAGCTCAGTTAACCCTGGTACTATGGAATTACTAAAAGGTATGCTAGAAAGGTAAATCTCATCTGAATTTTGTGTTTGCAACACTTTCCAATGTAGGTTTGCCAGAAATGTCCATAAGGTAGGTGATTGTAGCTGTTATTGTCAAAATATATGTCCTCCTTTTAAAAAAAATAGTAATCTAACTAAATTTATGTGTCAGTGTGCTGTACACATATTGTAAATCAACGCATTTGTTCTTTAAATGACCAGAAATCGCTTAAAATCGCCGTTTTGTCGTTTCTCTCGCTCATTTTGAATTGCCCGCCTAGGACTTCCGGGAACTATCTGCGGTCTCCATGAACCACGTGACGATGTAGCGTTTTGGACCCCCGCTGACGCAACTCTCTCTTTAAAGGGCTCTGGTAAATTCCATAAGTCATAGGTCATTCTCCAAGCTTGCGCAGGCGCACTGTCATGCCTCGTTAAAAAACTGTCACGGCGGCACGCCTCGTTAAGTCAGAGCATCAACCCGCTAAACATCTTGTGAGCTAGCTAACCAATTTATCATGTCATTTACTTAGAACTTACAGCGGGTATGTTCATTATGGCGCCTGTGCGTGCGGTGTTGGAGGACAGATGACAGAAAACGCGTTGCTCGTTCGCCTGCCACAGTCTTTTTACAAACGGCCATTTTACCAATGCACCCCCGTCCCCCCGCGGTAGAGTAAGCGCACTATAAAACGTACTGGGAGTCATCGTGTGCAGTTCGTGACAGGGCAGATTGATAACAGCTGATACGCGCACATTAGTTCCTATCATGGGTAAGTAATACCTACTCCTGCCAGACACTAAACTTTGCTGTGTAGTGATGTTAACACAGGATGTCGTTAGTGAAGACTCCAGCTGGTCAGTTTTTGGTTGTCATGGTAATGTTACGTCCAACCAGTGTTGGGCAAGCTACTTGGAAAATGTAGTGAGCTAAGCTACTAGCTGCTCTACATTAAATGAAGCTTCACTACACAGAAGCTACCCCCCAGTGAAATGTAGCAAGCTAAGCTACAGCAACATGGCAAAAGTAGCTTAGTTACATCTAAGCTACTTTTAATTTTTTATTAGTTTATAGTTAGGTAATTTATATATAAATATTTATATACACATATACACACACTCACACACACAACATAGGCCTAGTTTATATTGAACCAACTTCATTCCACAGTAGCAACAGAAGAAAGACTAAAAACCTGCTCCAATGTGCCAGAGAGCTAAATCAGACACACAGAAACTCTCCTACTTACTGCCATATCATTGCTGCTAAATGTACTTCCTCATGCAACAAATGGGGAACCATTGTTGTTTGTATAAAGCAACTTAATTATCATATTATTAACTAATTATTTATTAATTCTATATTTTTTATAGTTTATCTGTGACTTTGTGCTCTGGCAACAGTGCAACCTAAACATTCATGGCAGAGAGAGAGAGAGACAGAGAGACACTCCGTTGCGCGTGTCTTTATTCCCCTGCAGCAAAGTCGCAAACATCAGCCCAAGGATCGGTACGTGATGTCACCATCACAGGGAAGCGCTTCTGCCGGCTGCACATACAGGTCCGTGTGTGGCGGTGGTGTCACTTACTGATCCTTCAGAAATGCTTGGGAAAATGTAGCGTGTGTGGAAGCTACCGCGCTACTCGGTCAATAAAAGAGCTTCGTTACTGAAAAGCTATTTGACTCAGAAAACAGCAACGCTACCACCAAGCTACTGAGAAATGTAGTTAAACTAGTAACGGCGCTACTTGTAGCGACGCTACTGCCCAACACTGCGTCCAACTATTAACCACACATCCATTCTCTGTTTGAGAAAGAATGTTCGCCAAAAACGGCAGTTAAAACTTGCTGGATGGGGGCTTTAAAAGAATAAAAAAGAGTGTAGTGTCCAGTGTCTATGCATTTGACTGTAACAGTTGTTTAGTGTTTGTGCATTCCACTCACAACAGTTCAAAGTAGCAGCTGTATCAGCAAGACGGAGGGTCAGTGACCTTCTACGGGAAGAGTAGTGATTGGAGGTTATGTAGGAACCGAACCCTTTTATGGCATTTGACTTTTGACCCCTTGTTTTACAACCTAAATAGTACTATACCCTTTTATGGGGTTGACCTCTCACCTTGCAGATCCAAACCTTTTATGGTACCTAACAGATGTCTGAACATATCCTATATAAGCTATGTGTAATGAACAGTGAGGCAGAGTGGTCATCGGGCTGGGTCACTCTCCAAGCTGCTGCAGAGCTTGTTATTGTTACTAAACTCTTTTGATTCAATTTACTTTTGTGATCAAGAACAGTGTCAAGCGGACTTCTTCTCAACACATCACCGCAGCATTATTGTTGGACACCACAAGAGCGAAAAACCTCAACTTAAAATACCAGGCAGGCATGTAAACAAATACAAAAATAAAAGTGCCACAGTGGTGGCAAAGCACATCTATATATACATTTATATCCGAGTCCTAATCGGGAGGTAACGTCCGATTCCGATGGAGTCTGAAACAACGTGATCGGGCCCGATTTCCGATCTCGTGATCGGATCTGGACATCCCTGGTTTCAAGCATATATTTAGAATAAATGACAGTTTCATTAATAATTTGTTTATTTTTCACACAATAAATTGTTTCAATTCTTTTGGTGTTATTGGAATACTTCACATAAATCCCAGTTCAGAACATATTTGCTTACAGGCGGGACAATCAGCCAGAACATTATCCCATTATAATGTGTCTGACTTTCACATTGAAGGCCTGCAACCGCAAACTCCAACTCATTAATCGTCTGTTCTTAGTCTTAGAAAAATCAGTATAAACCACCACAGGGACAATAGATGAACAAACAAACATCAAAATGTTACAAAGTCTTGACCCGTACCAAGGCCTCCTTTCCAATGGACGAGTCCCACTTCTGAAAGTCTTTATAAGTTTTACATGACCCTGGATGCCGTCACTCAACATCTGTTGGAATAAAGAAAGTAACTGAAGTAATAACCATGTTCTACACCACCAGAACACAAGACTCTGGCAAGATTAATGGAAGCGGACTCAGTGTTTATATCAATGATGTGTTGAGACGTAGTCTCAGAAGAAAGTTAATGGACGGTCTTTCCCAGATGTCAAGTTTATCCTTTTGTTAAGATGCTGACGTTATAATCAACACTATCTTGTCGCTCATCTCTATACATTTCTCCAGAAACAAATTTAATAAATGCATTACATAATGATTTACTTTATGGGTGTAAATAAGTGTATATGTTGTTTTATTTGTTGACATTTTTTTATTTTAGTCTCCTCTAAATTTGAATGTTTTATCTACTGTATTTTCTGTCAAGAAGTTGGTTAAACGTACATTTCACTTATAACCCTGAGTTGTAAAATGACAAATAAATTACCTTGATTCCAAGATTCATTTGTAATCAATGAAATTCAAAATGTTACTACTAAATGTGTTTAGAAATTAAAACATATATAAAAGGGTGCTTTCCATGATTACATATATATCATGCTGTCACTTGCATCACCTGTTAGATCTCTTATTCTGTCATCAGCTATCTAACTGGACAGCTTGGATCAGACAGCCTGCAGGGAAAGGACTGGAGTGTATTGGAAGTGGATGTGTTGGATGCCCTTCAAGCTTCAAAGATTCACTAAAGAACAAGTTCAGTATTGACTTAGACTCTTCCAGCAACAGAGTGACTCTAAACGGACAGAATGTGCAGCCTGAAGACACTGCTGTGTATTACTGTGCCAGGAGAGACACAATAACACAAACCATCAGCCGACCTGAACTGAAACCCCTCAGTGCCTGAACACTTGTAACATGAAGCCACCAGAGGAGGAGCCCTCAGACCACTAAGGACTTCAATACAAACAAAATACTGTGACATTGTTTTCTAACTGTGCAGAATTTAAAATATTAAATCTTTAAAGTAATCAAATGAGTTCAATTCACAACCAAGCTTTAAATGCTCATCAACAAGAAACAGCTTTTCAGAAAGTCAGTTTGTCTTCATTTAATCTTTACCTAAAAAAATAAAACTAATTATCTGAATCATGTTGTAACTGAAACAGTTACATCTTTAGCCAACTTTATGGTGAAACTTAAAATGTATTATTATTAATGTGGTTTCAGTTTCTGTGGTAAAAAAACACCTTATAACTTAGTTTGAGATGAGGGAAGCAAACAGCTGTCTCAGGTTTCAGAGAATTTTAGTTTTTATGTCATAATTTGTTTTTTACAGGGGAATTACAACAACTACAATTTAAATATGGCTGCAAAACCTACTTTTTCTAATAGATGGTTGATTTTCAGTTGTGTGTTTTAAACAACTAAAACTCAAAACACTAAATTCAACTTCTAAAGACAAAATTCAATTCAAAACAAATTAAAAATTGAGATGTATGAATCAAATTAATTTGGTTTGACTCAATCCAGCTCTCTCCTCCCTGTGAGGAGGAGTCAATGCAAAACTCAGATGTCTTCCACCTCTACTTATCTGACTGCAGAGAGGATGACAGAGAACAGTGGACACACAGTTTAACATGATGGACTATAGGACAGGACTGCTGCTTTTAACTGTCTGCTGGGCAGGTGAAGATCTTCACTGATCTTATTTATTACAAATCTTTTATTGATGTCAGCAGCTTATTTCAATTGATGGGTTTTCTCCTCTTGTCAGGTGTTGATGGTCAGACTCTGACAGAATCTGAACCAGTGGTTAAAAGGCCTGGAGAATCCCACAGATTGACCTGTACAGGCTCTGGATTCACATTCAGCAGCTATTGGATGCACTGGGTCAGACAAGCTTCCGGAAAAGGACTGGAGTGGGTTGCTGCTGATGGTGGTGGTAGCAGCAAATACTACTCTCAGTCAGTTCAAGGCCGGTTTACCATCTCCAGAGACAACAGCAGACAGCAGCTGTATCTGCAGATGAACAGTCTGAAGACTGAAGATTCTGCTGTTTATTATTGTGCTCGAGACTCACAGTGACTGGAGTTGTTTGAGCAGCTGTACAAAAACCTACAGTACTCTTATTTCAGGCTCACAGAGACCAAGCATGACTTTTCTTTGCATTCATATTACATCATTTGTTCTATTTTTGTCTGTATTTATTTTGTGTTTATTGTTTTACATTATATATTTTACCTTACATAGTTTTGTGAATAATCTATTATACAACATCCTGAAAAGTGTTCTTGAGAAATATTTGTATCAAACATTAAACACATAAAAAACACACAGTGAAGATCACTTGTTCAAAAACTGCCAAAGACGACATAACAATCTGGTGTCTGAAGTACAAATACATACACGTCTTTACATTTAGACTAAATAATGTCTTTAAATAATATGGAATCTGAAGTGAGCCATAGTATGAAAGTGAAAATTATTTATTTCCAACATAAAGTCACTAGGGCAGTCAGCATCAAGTTTCTCTCTGCTCTCTTTCTAAAAGGAGACACTCAGATCTGGTGTTCTCACTAATCTTAATTGACTGACACTTGAACTCTGGACTGAACTAAAGCTTAACACTCCTGCTGCTCATGTACACTGGATACTGAGATAGTTGATACTTTTCTGCCTTAAACAAAAGACATGTTAACTTGACTCAGCACATTTTGAACAGAAATATATGACAGCATATTTAAGTGTTGACAAAGACAGCAACAAAAATCAACAATTAACCACATAGCATGATATTTGATATAGACTTTTTTATTTCTGACAAAATCAGACACAGATAAAGGTAAATATAGTGATAATCACCAAAAGTAAATTATAAATGTTATAAATGTGTGAACTACTTTAGTTTTCATATATATATACATAGCCTATATATATATATATATATATATATATATATATATATATATATATATATATATATATATATATATATATATATATATATATATATATACATACATATATATATATTACAACACATTTTCTTTTTTAACAGGTGTGAAGTGTGAACAGTTGACACAGCCAGCCTCTGTGACTGTGCAGCCAGGTCAACGTCTGACCATCACCTGTCAGGTCTCTTATTCTGTTAGCAGCTACAACACAGCTTGGATCAGACAGCCTGCAGGGAAAGGACTGGAGTGGATTGGAATGAGACATACTGGAGCTTCCTACTACAAAGATTCCCTAAAGAACAAGTTCAGTATCGACTTAGACTCATCCAGCAACAGAGTGACTCTAAATGGACAGAATGTGCAGCCTGAAGACACTGCTGTATATTACTGTGCACGAGAGACACAATAACACAAACCATCAGCAGACCTGAACAAAAACCCCTCAGTGCTTGAACACTTGTTACATGAAGCCACCAGAGGAGGAGCCCTCAGACCACTAATGACTTCAACACCAGCTCACTGTTAAAGTGAAGGGACAGTAAAGATTTATAAAATGTTTTTCATGTAATTTAACAGCAACTGTTTCCATCAATTTAAATACTCTGAGATAACAATCACTGATAAATCATTGAGTGTTTTTGAACTGTGAAGATTTAATTACACTATTAAACATTTCTAAACATTAAACCTTCAAACTAATGAAATACATTGACAACTTAGCTTTAAATGCTCATCATCTAACAAGACAAGTCTTCAGAAAGTCAGTTTCTCTTTATTAAATCTTTACTTAAATAAAATAAATCTAATAATTATCTGTATCATAACTGCATCAGTAACTGAAACAGTAAACTTTAGTTAGCTTTATGGTGATGAAACTGAAACAAATACATGTTTTTAATTATGTCATTAACAAAAGTATTAACAACATAATTAATGTTGTTGACATTATTAATGTCATTAACAAAAATGGTTTTAGTTTCTGTATTTCAGTTTTTTTCAATTGTTTACACGCAATTTTTTAAAACTGGGTTCTTTTTTTCAAAATATAATCACAATTATCCGAACACCACACTCAATTTCCTCGATTGTTTGCAAAATGACACACTTCCGTCAAAACATATACACATATTTGGGAAAATGCTATTAGTTTTCATTTAACCAACACAGTCCTCAATGATCAGACATTATTACAGCCAGTTTCACACTGCTATGATAAATGAAAAACACATTTGTAAAAAAAAAAAAAAAAAAACATTTTTGGAAATAGCATGTGCTAGATTTTTGGCCAGACATTATTATGTAAGGGATAATTTAGATGAAAAAAAAGTGTCAAACCCACAAGATTCTTCATTAGTTTGAGATATAGGGAGAATGTACACAAATAGGCCTACTATAAACTTACCAAGCACTGCACAACACTGATGCTGCAGACTGATTATTTCAAGTATTTATTTCAATACTTACTGTATTTCTTACCATAATCAGTTACAGTAATCAACCATCAATGAAACAAATAAAATCTGTAGACAAACAAAAATTACTGCATGAAGTACATACACTTTGACTCTGAATAAAAACTACTGTAAAAGCAACAAGAATACTGTAACTATTCATTATGTCTCCATCTGGCTGGATCAGGCCATAAAATTTCATCCACATCACAGGCGATGTCTTCATTGGCAAGGCACCGTTGGAAGAATCGCCTCGTGTGACGAATCCACCCTGCACAGAAGCTGCTTCGATATGATCACAGGCCTGCTCCATGGCCTGAATGAGTGGCAAACGGTCAAAGGGCTGCAGGTCGTATACCTTCCACCGCCATGCTGGAAAAAACTCTTCTATTGGATTCAGGAAGGGGGAGTTTGGGGGAAGGTATAAGACTTCAAATTCAGGGTGCTCATGGAACCAATTCTGGAGCAGAGCAGCCCGATGGAATGAGACATTGTCCCAAACGACAATGCATCTGGTCCACTTGGTTTAATGCTGTGACACGGTTGTGCAATCTGTCAAGAAAAGTATTAGATTTGCATTATAGGGTCCCAGATTTGCATGGTGGTGGAGGACCCCATTTTGTGTAATAGCAGCGCAAAGGGTGATGTTACCCCCTCGCTGCCCTGGCACATTGGTGATTGCCCTGTGTCCAATTACATTTCTCCCTCTTGTTTTCACAAGGCGCAGATGTTTCACTCTCTGAATTTATGTCAAATGGTACCCGATTGTACCAATGGTTTAGTTGCTTCATGTATATTTCATTTTTCTTGAGGATTCGACCTAATGTTGACAGAGAGACTCTAATGTTAATTTTTACGAACCTCCACTCAAAAGTCCAGGGGAGGAGGAGGTTAGTGACAATATAATAATTCCAGGTTGAATGAAAACAAGAGAGGCTGATTTATCAGTAGTTTGTGTTTTATTTACAATAACAACCAAGGGTATTCAAAACAATGTAACAAAAAACAACTTCCCAAAAACAAGGGGGAGGCGTCTAGTTTAGGTACTGACTAAGTAAAAGGTAGCTCTCAAAAAAACCACAAAGGGGGAAAAACAATATTTACCACCCTCCTCCGAAGGAGTAAATCACAATATGATCGGTCACGATCCACACTGCTGCAAGGACGCCACGATCGCCTGCAGTAACACCCAGCTCTAAGCCGTCTGCTTTCCACACTCTCTATACGTCTGCTCTCCATGCTCTCCACACCAGTCTGCCTGCACTCTGCTTCTTGTAGCAGCACGGGAGTCTTGCTGATTGCTACTTAGGGACAGGTGTGCACCCTATCCTTCCCGCTGCAACCTGCAGAAAGGTGGGGGAAGGGCAGGACCTGCAGAGACAAACTCCTAGATAGACACACTGCTATAGGGCCGTAACATTCATGAAAATATGGTCATCATTGATGATACTGGCTTGGATTTCTCGCAGCCTGATACAATTGTTGGTAAAAACTATGTTCACAATGGCGGCCTCTTGTGCACGAGTGAACATCCACCTTCCACCTTGGTGTCCTCGACCCTCAATCCTATATAAAAAAAATATATGAAAAAATACACATTCAGCTTACTGTCAAATGTCACAGTAAATAATAATTACTCCTCTACCTCCTTTTCCTCTTCCTCTACCAGGGCCTCCTCCTCTACATCCTTCATCTCCTCTTTGAGCTCACCCTCTCATTCTCACTCTTCTTCTTCTAGCTCCTTCCATTTTTCCATCTTCCTGCTGCCTTTTATAGCACACCTGAGTGCTGCGTTTTCAAATTAGCATGTGTACTTCCACACCTGGTGGATGTGATTATCCAATTCGTTCATTAGTGTGGTCTTTGGCAATCAGGGCCTTTGTAATGACAAGGAATTAACCTCACAATCCTTATCTGTTCCTAAGGTGAAAATGTGTGTAGAGTTTTACAAATCACTGTGTGTAATGTTTTGCAAAAAGGGTGAAGCAGACATTGTGTTTAATGTTGTGGAAATCTGTGGAGGTGTTTGGCTCATTAAAGTAGAATTTTGCAAATTGAGTGGAAATTTTTATTTTAGTGTGTAAACAATTGTAAAAAACTGTAAAAAACCAACAACTTATAAGCTTATTTTGAGATAGGCAAACAGCATAAAAGTTCTCCTGAAGGTCTCAGAGAAGTTTAGTTTTTTGTGTCATAAGCTAGTTTTTCACAGGGAAATTCTGACACCAACAACTACAATTTAAATGTGGCTGCAAAACCCATTTCATGTAGATGGTTGATTTTTTCAATTGTGTGTTTTTGCTTGTAGCTTGTATTGTTTGGGATTTCTTATACAAGATATTATCTGACTAAAAATATAAATTAAAAAAAAACTAAAACTCAAAACACTAAATTCAACTTCTGAAGACAATTCAAATTCTAGACAAATTAAAAATTGCGACGTATGAATCAAATAAACCAAGTTTAATGTGGCTGTGTCCCTGTGAGGAGGAGTCAATGCAAAACTCAGATGTCTTCCACCTCTACTTATCTGACTGCAGAGAGGATGACAGAGAACAGTGGACACACAGTTTAACATGATGGACTATAGGACAGGACTGCTGCTTTTAACTGTCTGCTGGGCAGGTGAAGATCTTCAATGATCTTAACTTTACCAGCTTTTATTTGTGTCAGCAGCTTGACTCTTTTTTATCCTTTTAACAGGTGTTGATGGTCAGACTTCGACAGAATCTGAACCGGTGATTAAAAGTTGTGTACAAATAAATGTTGTGTACAAAGTTGTGTAAACTGTTCCCGAGAAACATCAACAAACAACAGCCCAGCAATCTGGTTGCTAATATGAGCTACAAATACTAAACATGTCTACAAATTAAAACACAATAATGTCTGTAAATTATATAGAATCTAAATTTAGTCATAATATGGCAGTGAAAATAATTTGTTGCAGTTTACTTTATAAAATCACTAGAGGGCAGTCAGTGTCATGTTTCTCTCTGCTTTGTTTCTAAAAAGATGCTCTCTGATCTGGTGTTCTCATTGATCTTACTTGAAACCTGGACTGAACTAAAGCTTAACACTCCTGCTGCTTGATTCCACACATTTTGAACAGAAAAGTATGACACATATTTAAGTTTATTTTTTATCATTTTTATACAACCCAAAAACAAAATAATAACAATTAACCACATATTGTCATTGTATGATAAAAAAAAATCACAAAGGTTTTTTTCAGTTAATTCCAATTTGCGTTTTCTTTCACATGGTGTATTTGACCTATGAACACAAAAATCAACAGTAGAAATATTTGTTACGGTTTTATTTGTATTTTGTAAAAATACTTGGGGGTATTGTAAATTTGATAAACTGTTGTCAAAGTCTTCACATGACACAGACTGTGCTTAATTAGAAGCAACTAACTTATGTTTGTCAACAAATGACTTATTAACAGTAAACATTTATTTTCCAGTTTCACTAAACAGTAACTGAGATCCAAATCAAATCCAGTTCCTCCCTGTGAGGAGGAGTCAATGCAAAACTCAGATGTCTTCCACCTCTACTTATCTGACTGCAGAGAGGATGACAGAGAACAGTGGACACACAGTTTAACATGATGGACTATAGGACAGGACTGCTGCTTTTAACTGTCTACTGGGCAGGTGAAGATTTTCACTGGTCTTTTATATCATATGTTTGTATCAGCAGCTTATTTCACTTGATGCATTTTTATCTTCTTGACAGGTGTTGATGGTCAGACTCTAACAGAATCTGAACCAGTGGTTAAAAGGCCTGGAGAATCCCACAGATTGACCTGTACAGGCTCTGGATTCACATTCAGCAGCATCCATATGGCCTGGGTCAGACAGGCCCCTGGAAAAGGACTGGAGTGGGTTGCATGGATTGAAAACAATAACAACAGAAAGTACTACTCTCAGTCAGTTCAAGGCCAGTTCACCATCTCCAGAGACAACAGCAGACAGCAGGTGTATCTGCAGATGAACAGTCTGAAGACTGAAGATTCTGCTGTTTATTATTGTGCTCGAGAGATTCACAGTGACTGGAGTTGGGTGAGCAGCTGTACAAAATCCTACAGTACTCATCCTGACTGTGCTGATCGATCATGAGAAAAACTTTCAGATCTTTCTATTTCATCCCCTTTTGTTGTTATTGTTAATAAAATCATGGCCCTGACAATAATTATATCAGATGATAAATGCCATTATTTCAATAGTTGAAGAAAATGATAATACAATAACACCAAACACTGTGAGAATCATTAAAATATTTCTAAACAGAGATATGAATGTAGAAAAAAAATTTCTAAATAGCCACAACTTGCTTATAAACAGAGCTTCATTAAACAACTCCTCAAAGAAGACAGTAGCTGAACATTAAACTGCATTTGTATTTTCCAGTGGTTTCAAATGTCTAATCTAAGATTTAATTGTGATATAAAAGAACACTTTCATATACATTATTTGACACAGGAAGCAGCAGATATTTTCCTTTGCACTATAGTACTATAGTGATTTGTTTTTTGTATATCGTAAGACAGGTTTCAGTTCCTAAGTAGTTAATTTCTTCTTGAGGCTCCAAGTTTCTCTGTATAGCTGTGGCTTTAAACAACCACAATTTTGATACTGAAACATGTATTTGCAGTATCAAAATAAAATAAACACAAGCATATAAAAATATAAATCAATATATCTTTCACTTATAACAAGATAAATGTCTCGACAGTTGACACAGCCAGCCTCTGTGACTGTGCAGCCAGGTCAACGTCTGACCATCACCTGTCAGGTCTCTTATTCTGTTAGCAGCTACTGGACAGCTTGGATCAAACAGCCTGCAGAGAAAGGACTGGAGTGGATTGGAAGCAGAGCTGGATCCACTACATACTACAAAGATTCACTAAAGAACAAGTTCAGTATAGTGTCTGCTATGATCATTTTAATACATATGTTCTTCATTATCCGTGATTCATGTTAATATTCACAAAGAGAATCACGGTAATGACCTTTATTGTTGCTGCAATTAGACAAACATTTCAAAATAGTGAATTGTTGTCAACACAATATATTTAAGATCAAGATGAAGACAATCTTTAGTGTACCGAGAGGGAAATTTGTCTTGGGCAACAGTACCATGCAAGGCTGCAGTAACACGCAGCACACATGAATACAGTCTATTCTAAACATTCAACATGGTATTGCACAAGTAGACAGGCACAGCTATATATCAGTAATTGTTGACTAAAATAAAATAAATATAGGAGTAAGATAAACAGTACATGATTCTGTGAAACAGAGCTAATATAACAGTTGTTTTTCAGAATATTAATTAAATATTATTATATTATTATTATTAATAGAGTGTGTAGTGAAATTAAAATATATGTAAAGCAGAGGTGATTTTACAAACATGTTTTCACTCTGCAGATATAATAACATACAACAGACTCTTCTATTTTATGTGGCTGATGTTGCAACTTGTACATTATTGTTTTTCAAGTCAAACAAACAAAAGGACAAACTCTTTCCTCCCTATGAATATGAGTCAATGCAACACCAAGCTGTTTTGCAGAGATAAACCTTTATTTTTTACTGGAACTTTTGCTTTACAGAACACAACAGAGTTTATTTGTCTGACTGAACAATTTCTTGTAATATTATCACTAAATTAACAGTTTACTTTTTTTTTTTCTACAGGGGATTTTTCCCCTGATGTCCTGAAAATGATTTGACTTCAGCAAAATCCACATTGTAATACAATAAACAACATTTGATATAAGATTCAAGCCCTTTATTTTCATTTTATAGCACAAGATTATTTCTCTAAGGTGTAATTTGTTGTTTTTTCTATTAAAATTGAATTAATTGATAAATGACTGACTAAGTCCAGGGACGGAATGACCATTGGAAGAATCAGGAGTTTAAGCAAATGAGTAAAAAATCGTTGCCAACTTCTTATGTTCCTTTTTTAAAAAACTGTGTTTTTACTCTTTACAAGTATTTTATCTGCCATTAATCTACATTTAACTTAGGTACATTTGCCATTCATACCTTCATAATTTATGTAGTTAGTTAATTAGTCTGTTCAATCTACTCTGCCGCTTGCTTCATTTATCGCAATGTGCTGTCACCCAAGCAGAGTGTTTGTGGTTATGCAGGAGAGCTTGTGTCAGATATTAAACGAGCTGGACAGATGCAAACCTGTACTTTAGGTAGTTTATCAACCAAGTACTTTTATAATTTTACTTTAATAGCTTTGTCAAATAATAATTTTACTTGAGTAAAGATTTTCAGTACTATACCCGCCATTGGCTTTTTATATCCAGATAAAAGTCCAAGTCCTACTAGGGTTTTTATTATTATTATTTTTCAAGTGTGTGCAGTTCAGACATCTGACAGTTTGTAAAACACTTAGCAATTAACACAGCTGGTGTGACAGATTTCCTTTAGGTAATACTTATTACATTAGCAGACTGGCTGTCAGACTGTAGTACTACAGCCTCAGGGTCATGTTACCAATATGATACAGTATTTTTTCTGAGCACCATATCACTGACTTCTTAAAAAATTCAAATCAGCTTTATTGACGTGAATGTATAACAATATTGCCAAAGCTTCAAATAAATTACATAAGAACAATTAATTTCATACATTTCATTAAATAAGTGACTTATCTAGTATCCATATGGACTAGACAAGTACTCCATTTTCACACAAATCTGACAGACATCAGATGTTAACTGAAAAGGCTTTAAGAAAGGTTTATTTGCAAAATAAAAAAACATACAATGCAATGCAATGTAAACAAAGGAACAAATGTGCATTGTCCAAAAAAGTAAGCTGCTAATTACTGTATTATATTTTTATATTTTGAACTGTCACCTGCCAGCTGAATTTTGTGTTTCCTTTTTTATAAATAAAGAAATTTCCACCATAAATTGGTGCACAATATTTCTCCAGAAGACGAAAAATTAAGCGTTTAATGCTCAAAAATGTCTGGGGAAGGACTCATATTTCAGCAATCATTATTACTTCAAAATATGGTTAAATGGTTAAAGGGTGCATCCTCACACCCCTAATCTGAGCCCTCATGTCCCCACCACTTTTCAACACAAAGTTACGTTTTCTCTCTCTCTGTTTTGTTGTGAACTGCCGCTATATAAATAAAATTGAATTGAATAGACAGTATGTTGATTAGTGGTTGTAATTAATACATTTGCTGTGTGACATATTAACATTCACTGCTCACTTTTAAGGTCTGAAATAATGTTACTATTCATGGTAACGTTATAATTATGACAGTTTCAGGTAGGAGCAGATACTTCTAGTTTCTTACTTATTAAGTCGGCCATGTCTGTCTCGCCTTTTTCTTGCTGTTTTAATACTGCGGCCGTGTTTCTTTCTTTCTTTTTTAATATTATGTGCATTTTTTCATCAGAAACCTTCTTTACACACAGTAAGTAACAGCGAATAAAGTATGCTGCACACGTTTTTTCCACTTCAACATCTGTGATCGACCTTGTGGTCTCTTGAAGAAAGCTGTTGAAGCCTATTTTCTCTGAATTAGCCTACTTACACCTGGGGCGAGTTCAATCTCCTTTTGCACCGGTTGGCAACGTTTTTTGATTGAACGACGTGTTTCCTTGCAACGTTGTGCAACGTTCTGCAACGGGCTTCGAGGCATGTTTGCTCCCGTTTTGGGGGCGTGTCTCAGGTGTTACCCAATCAGCTGCCACAAGTTTGTAAACACAACGGTGTTAAAAAGGTGGGAAAATTCAGTGCGCTTGCGTACACAACAGGGTGTTCAGGGGACCACCGTTTCCGTTGAAAAAACGTTTTGCTACGTTTTGACTGCGCTGAACTCGCCCCTGGCTTGAAATAGTCGCACCTTCTGAGCCTGGTTTGGCCGTTGTGAAACCTATAAAGCCAGGATGCAATGATCGCACTAGGTCAAGCCTAGCTTTATCTCTTATCTTGGATTTCTAAATTCTGCTTTTGTGAAACTGCCCTCCAGTGTGTTTTGTGGTTTGTTTGTTTGTTGTTGTTTGTTTCTGTCCCCTAACCAGCGACAGGGGTTGCAAATTAGCTTTAGCTAGAAACTATATATAGTTTATGTATACAACACATCTATTGAAGTTACTGTAACCTGTTACAATGTGTCTCTTTTGCATTTTGCCTGAAAAATAAACAAATAAATAAATATAGTTTTGAAAATGTATTTTAATGGCTCACTTCGTGACGTACCGCACCTCCTCAAGTTAAAATTAAAAATATAATTAAAATTAAAATTAATTAAAATTAAATCAAATCCAGTTCCTCCCTGTGAGGAGGAGTCAATGCAAAACTCAGATGTCTTCCACCTCTACTTATCTGACTGCAGAGAGGATGACAGAGAACAGTGGACACACAGTTTAACATGATGGACTATAGGACAGGACTGCTGCTTTTAACTGGCTGCTGGGCAGGTGAAGATTTTCACAGGTCTTTATAATGTTTAGTGTTTTGTGTCACCAATTTATTTCACGTGATGTGTTTTTCTCCTCTTGACAGGTGTTGATGGTCAGACTCTGACAGAATCTGAACCAGTGGTTAAAAGGCCTGGAGAATCCCACAGATTGACCTGTACAGCCTCTGGATTCACATTCAGCAGCTACACGATGCACTGGGTCAGACAGGCCCCTGGAAAAGGACTGGAGTGGGTTGCTCTTATCAGTGGTGGTAGCACCATCTCCTACTCTCAGTCAGTTCAAGGCCGGTTTACCATCTCCAGAGACAACAGCAGACAGCAACTGTATCTGCAGATGAACAGTCTGAAGACTGAAGATTCTGCTGTTTATTATTGTGCTCGAGACTCACAGTGACTGGAGTTGGTTGAGCAGCTGTACAAAATCCCACAGTACTCATCTTTAGGCTGTTAGAGCCCAAAGCACGATGTACTGTTTAAAAATAAGTACTAACATGATGTAATGTTGTATTGGATGTTTGTTTTATATTTAATTTTGCATACATACATATTTCTACAAGCATTTTTGAATTGGTATTGCACTATAAAAGAACTGCTCCTGAGAAATATTTTTACAACACAACACATAAAAACCCACAATGAACATATGGACAAAAGAAGCAACAATGTTGTTGCTGAAATTACACTACTTCAAATATTATAAATTTCTACAAATAAAGACACATCATAAAAACAATAATCAGATCTCAGCAAGCTTTGTCATATTAAGTAACTTTGGTAAGATATGTTTCATGATAATGACAAAAATCAATAAATAATAATTTATTTATTAAAAAGAATCATCTGTGAATGTAATCCCCCCCAAGGCTCCCGGAAGTCGGGTTTCCACCACTGATTATAAGGTGTTTACCATCATCAGTAACTGCAGGACCATCTGTCAGTTTCAGTTCATCTCAGCAGAAAAGAAGTAGATCTCAAGATAAACAGCAGGAAGCCTGAAGGATCTGCTCCACTGGAGTCTGTAAACACTGAAACCATTAAGTGGATTTTGTGCATAACTGCAAACCATTTTCATACTGTTTACATGATCCTGATTGTTGTCAGTGTATTTGTGTTTGCCGAAAATAAATAAGTACAGTAATTAGGCAAAGTAATGAATAAATAAATTCTCCAATAACAAGAAAGCTTTGCTCACATGTTTATCTCTGTTAATCATGAATAGGAGGTGCTGACAGTAAATACATTCTCTCAGGAAAGCAGCGCACATCATATTTAAAGTGGCTTTTTATCATTAGAAAACATAAACACACTGTAAACATGGCTTATAGAAAGCAACAGTATCGGTGGTTACTCCATTTGTTTCCATGAGTGCACATCCTCATTGTTACTGCAATGCTGTTGGAAACCTCACAATGTCTTGCAATAAATTTAGGCGTAACAGCTTCAAACAGAATTCTGGGCACTGTACATATTCTGTCTCCATAGTCCCCCTTCCTCTCTTTGTCATTGTCTCTTTTGAAAATTACAAATAACTGAGCTAAAGAGACATTAGACATTAAACTGTAATGATGATTAGGGTAGTCACTAATGAAACATTCATACCACTTTTAACAAGTTACAACAATCTGTGATTTGTGCTTATGTCTGCAGTCTGAAATCTCACCACATTTCTCAATATTCTGTAATTACTTCACTATGGTTAACTGAGCTTTACTTGTAGTGTCATGCTTCTGAGATCATTATTTTCTTCATGTTTATTTGAGATTTTATAACATCAGAGAAAGCTTAAGAAAATACCATCTTAGTTGTCTAACCCCTACATTGAGAAAGTGTATAAACTACAACTGAAAACACCTTCGCCAGAGTCGTGTTTTATTTGCAGAAAAAAGAAGAGAAATAGAATAAGCTTTCAAATAACTGCTAGCATTTACAAACATAAAGCCAGTAATTTAATCGATATTTTAGAGGTTCAAAGACACATAGGCTTCAAAGTAATAACTGTAGAAAGTTTATTTTATGATGCTGATAAAAATTTATGTTTTATCCTACTATGAAAATATGTGTCAAGACAGATTCTTCGCTGACAGCCTTCAATCTAAACTTCTGAAATTAATTTAAACCATTCTTTAACTCTGTTAGTTGGGATTGTACTGACCTTTCTTTTGAAAGAAAGTAGTTTTCGTCTGTTTTCTTTGCTTTCTCTTTTCTTTCCATCTTCTCTTTTTTGGTACCTTGATTTCCCTCGATTACCTTGATTTTCTTGTGGAAGACATGACTGTCACAAGCCACGTTGATGCTCCAGCACGAGCAGTCACTAGGCTCAATAAGCTCATGTAGTTTGGGGAGGAATACAGCGCTCAGTATCTCAACAAATTTAATCAGCCAGAAAGAAAACATTGCAACAAAAACATACATCATTCATTCCAGGCTTTTTGTGGGCCCTCCTCCCCCCAGACCCTGGCTAATCAGTTGATGTTTATTTGTGTCAATGCAAACTCAGTGACCTTCCTTCATACTCAGCTATAAAAACTTCCCATCAGGCTGTCAGTGGAGTTCACAGCACGTCACGTTCAACATAAACCATGTTTTCTGTAGCTCTGCTGCTGCTGTTGGCAGCTGGATGTGAGTCTCTCTGGATTTGTCAAAGTCAGCAGTTCTTCTTTTGCAGTATAACTTGATCATTTGTTACAAAACATTTTCTTTTTTTAACAGGTGTGAAGTGTGAACAGTTGACACAGCCAGCCTCTGTGACTGTGCAGCCAGGTCAATGTCTGACCATCACCTGTCAGGTCTCTTATTCTGTTAGCAGCTACTGGACAGCTTGGATCAGACAGCCTGCAGGGAAAGGACTGGAGTGGATTGGAAGCAGAGCTGGCTCCAGCACATCCTACAAAGATTCCCTAAAGAACAAGTTTAGTATCGACTCAGACTCTTCCAGCAACACAGTGACTCTAAACGGACAGAATGTGCAGCCTGAAGACACTGCTGTGTATTACTGTGCCAGAGATCCACAATAACACAAACCATCAGTAGACCTGAACAAAAACCCCTCAGTGCCTGAACACTTGTAACATGAAGCCAACAGAGGAGGAGCCCTCAGACCACTAATGATTTCAACAGCAGCTCACTGTTAATACAGAGAAACAGACATATTAGTAATGAAAAAGTAAAAAGGATTATAACTAAGTATGTAAAAAAATATATTATGTAAATTAAACAGCTTCAAAAAGCTCAACAAATCAAACAATTCCTTATTTATGTCACTTTGTTTTCATAAAACAAGATACAATACACTGAAGAAAAATGCAATAAGTTAACTGACTGACTGATGTTCAGTTTGACCTATTTTAATAAAAATGTAAACACTGAATTACTTCAATAACAACTGAATGATTATTATATTGCAATGTAAGTGTGTTTGTCAAAACATAATCTCTGTTTGTTGAAGGATCACTTGATAAAACATCAACATCAATTTAACTTTTGAAGACAATTAATTAAGACAACATGTTAAGATAGATTCAACTTTAGACTTCCTAAATTAAATGTATTTGGCTGGTGTTGTAACTCGTACATTATTGTTTTTGAAGTCCAACAAACAAGGCAGAACTCTGTCTTTCTGAAAAGGACAAGTCACTGCAAAACCTAGTTTTCTTGCAGAGATGATGATGAACCTTTTATTTTCACTGGAACTTTTGCTTTACAGAACCTAACCTAACGAGTTGATGTGTCGGACTATTTCTTTGTATTGATTGTGTACTGATGAGTCTGAACGGTTTTCTTCATCTGTAAAGTTGTTTAGGGGTATTCTTTTCTCCAATGTCCTGAAAATGTTTGATTTATGAACACTGAGAAAATCAGAAGTACAACATGATGAACAACATTTGTTATGGTGTTGTTTGCTTTGTTTTTCTTTTAAAATGCAATTAATTGAGAAACTCATGTAGACGATTTACATTTATTCATTTAGCTGACGGTATTATCCAAAGTAAGTTTACAATTACTATATATTTCACAGGATGGATGTGTTGCAGTGGGGAATTGAACCTGGATCTCTCACACCAAATGTATGTGTCTTATCCACTGCTGCATCGTCACCCATTAATAAAGCAATTAACTCATCTAATGTGTTGGTCAACCTTTTGAACAAATTATACTGAAACATAAAACTCAGGGAGGAATTACTCATACACAATAAACAGTAATATTCTAGTTTCACCAAACAGTAACTTAGATCCAAGTCAAATTTCCTCCCTGTGAGGAGGAGTCAATGCAAAACTCAGATGTCTTCCACCTCTACTTCTCTGACTGCAG
The DNA here is from genome assembly GCA_024633595.2 of Lepomis macrochirus. NCBI lineage: Eukaryota > Metazoa > Chordata > Actinopteri > Centrarchiformes > Centrarchidae > Lepomis > Lepomis macrochirus. The sequence continues at coordinate 32,640,139 of JALXJV020000007.1, read as the reverse complement.
AGAGGATGACAGAGAACAGTGGACACACAGTTTAACATGATGGACTATAGGACAGGACTGCTGCTTTTAACTGTCTGCTGGGCAGGTGAAGATCTACACTGATCTTGAGTTAAATCTGTCTTCATAAAGCCAGCTTACAGCAAGTGACTGTGTTTTATTCTTTTGACAGGTGTTGACGGTCAGACTCTGACAGAATCTGAGCCAGCGGTTAAAAGGCCTGGAGAATCTCACATGCTGACCTGTACAACCTCTGGATTGTCATTTAGTAGCTACAACATGGCCTGGATCAGACAGGCTCCTGGAAAAGGACTGGAGTGGGTTGCTACTGATCGAGGTAGTAACAGCAATTACTACTCTCAGTCAGTTCAAGGCCGGTTTACCATCTCCAGAGACAACAGCAAAGAGCAGGTGTATCTGCAGATGAACAGTCTGAAGACTGAAGATTCTGCTGTTTATTATTGTGCTCGAGTCTCACAGTGACTGGAGTTGGTTGAGCAGCTGTACTAAATCCTACAGTTCACATCTTTGATCTGGTAGAGCCTAAGAGTTATTTTTTTTACAGTACTTAAATCATATACTTTATGTTACTTTTTTTTTTTTTTTTTAAAGTTGTGTAAACTGTTCCTAAGAAACCTTATTACTGAAAATTAAATATATTAAAGAAAAACACAATAAAGATCACTTATATAAATGACAGCACAACACTATGGTTGTTGAAATTACACTAACAAAAAGTATAAACATTTCTATACCTGTCTACAAATTTACATCCATACAGACACAGATGAAGGTAAAATATAGTGATAATCACAAAAAGCAACTTGTAGATGTGTGAACTTTAGTTTTCATCTATGATACAATATTTAGTTCTTTGCATTTCAAGTTTTATTTGTTGAGCAGCTGTTTGACTTTAGATGCTCCAAGTTTCTTTTTTGTCTGTGTTGTCAGACATCTGCAAACACTGAAACCATTTATCATCATCATCATCAGGTCTTTTATGCAAACCTTCACACCAGCAGCATCAGACATGATCCTGGCTGCTGTCTCTGTATTTCTGTTTGCAACAAATACAGTAAGTGAGCAAATAAATGAATAAATGTTATTACAAAAAAACTGTGTTCAGAGGTTTGAAATTAATCATGAATAGGAGGTGCTGACAGTAAAAACGTGATCCGAGGAAAATGGATCATAATGGCATATTATTTAGAAGTGTGTTTTAATGATCTATAAACATGCTAAACACACTGTGCAAAACTGATTTTAATGAATATGTTTTCCGTTATCCATGATTCATGTGAATATTAACATTAACAAAAGCAAAAATAAAATATTGTGTAATGAAATTAAAATATATGTAAAGCAGAGGTGATTTCTAAACATGTTTTCACTCAGCAGATATAATAACAGTCAACAGACTCTTCTATTAGCTCCAGTTAGACCAACATTGATGCTTCATGTGTTTGATTCTATGCAAACTCAGTGACCTTCCTTGTTACTCAGCTATAAAAACTTCCCATCAGGCTGTCAGTGGAGTTCACAGCACGTCACTTTCAACATAAACCATGTTTTCTGTAGCTCTGCTGCTGCTGTTGGCAGCTGGATGTGAGTCTCTCTGGATTTGTCAAAGTCAGCAGTTCTTGTTTTGCAGTATAACTTGATCACTTGAACATTTTCTTTTTTCCACAGGTGTGAAGTGTGAACAGTTGACACAGCCAGCCTCTGTGACTGTGCAGCCAGGTCAACGTCTGACCATCACCTGTCAGGTCTCTTATTCTCTTGGCTACTTCACAGCGTGGATCAGACAGCCTGCAGGGAAAGGACTGGAGTGGATTGGAATGAAATATACTGGAGACTCATACTACAAAGATTCACTTAAGAACAAGTTCAGTATTGACTTAGACTCTTCCAGCAAGAGAGTGACTCTAAACGGACAAAATGTGCAGCCCGAAGACACTGCTGTGTATTACTGTGCCAGAGATCCACAATAACACAAACCATCAGTAGACCTGAACAAAAACCCCTCAGTGCCTGAACACTTGTAACATGAAGCCACCAGAGGAGGAGCCCTCAGACCACTAATGACTTCAACACCAGCTCACTGTTAAATACAGAAACAGTCTTTAGAGTTTTATTATACAATAAAAAAACTAATTTAAATTGACAGCAACTGTTTTCTCATTCTAAATTCTGACATTGCAATTTCTGATAAGTGATACATATGTTTTCCCACAATGAAGAACGAATGAACATCAAATCTTTCAATTAAAGAAATACAGTCTGCTGACAACATGGCTTTAAATGCTCATCATCTAACAAGAAACAGATTTCCAGACAGTTTCTCTTCCATAAAATCTTTACTTACATAAAATAAAATTGATAATTATCTGAATCACTACTGCATCAGTAAGTGAAACAGTCATTACCAATTATGGTGATGTTCAATACAGAAACAAATAAAACCAAATATTGATATGTTTTTTAAATTGGTTTCACTTTATGTAGTATAAAATTCACCTTGGGCATAGTTTGAAATGAGAGAAGCAATCAACATAAGATTTCTCCTAAAGATTTTCTTTTTATTCCACTATTATGTTTTGCGTCACGATAATAAAAAACGGAAAGTGGGTAGAAACGTGACATCGGACAATTTTAATGGATCTCCAAAACCTAAAGGTTTGCTTTTCAGTTGTGTGTTTTTGGTTGTAGTTTGTCCCGTTCGGGATATTACTCATGAATAACATGAAGTCTAATTTCAAACAATAAAGATCAAAGCACAAAATCTGACTTCTCAGAACAATTCAGATTCAAATTGAGATGTATAAACGAAATTAATTTGCCTCGGTGATGTCCAAGTTCAATTCAGCAGTATCTTCCCTGTGAGGAGGAGTCAATGCAAAACTCAGATGTCTTCCACCTCTACTTATCTGACTGCAGAGAGGATGACAGAGAACAGTGGACACACAGTTTAACATGATGGACTATAGGACAGGACTGCTGCTTTTAACTGTCTGCTGGGCAGGTGAAGATCTTTACAGGTCTTAATTTAGCATACCTTTTATTTAGGTAACCAGCTTATTTCACGTGATACTTTTTTCTCTTGACAGGTGTTGATGGTCAGACTCTGACAGAATCTGAACCAGTAAGTAAAAGGCCTGGAGAATCGCACAGATTGACCTGTACAGCCTCTGGATTCACATTCAGTGCACTGTATTTGGCCTGGATCAGACAGGCTCCTGGAAAAGGACTGGAGTGGATTGCTTATATCACTAGCGGTGGTAGCACTTACTACTCTCAGTCAGTTCAAGGCCGGTTTACTGTCTCCAGAGACAACAGCAGAGAGCAGCTGTATCTGCAGATGAACAGTCTGAAGACTGAAGATTCTGCTGTTTATTATTGTGCCCGAGAGCCACAGTGACTGGAGTTGGTTGAGCAGCTGTACAAAATCCTACAGGACTCATCTTTCACATTTTTAGACCCCAAACATGAAGTATTTTTCTTTGTATTCTGATTACATTCTTATTTCTATATTTAACTGCTTATATTTATTCTTTAGTCATAGTTTTTTATTCTGTATTTGCATGAACAATTCATCATACAGATTAGTAAAAACTGTTCCTGAGAAATCTGATTATTCACCATTAAACACAATAAAGATGTCTTGTTCATAAAAGGTTAAAAAAACAGCACAACAACAATTTTATATTTTACTAGTGTCCAGTATCATCTTCTTCTGTCATATTCTTTGCTGTGGTGTGATGGGGTGGAGGCATTGCATGTTGTGACTGAGAGGAGGGGGAGAGGGAAACTGAAAGCCATCATGGACAACCCCTCTCTTTCTCTCTATGCTGAGTTGAGGCAGCTTAGGATCTCTTAGCCACACACTCATCCACAGCCGGCCTCAAAGCTCTTAGGAGGATCATTTGTGCCATCAGCAATCAGGCTCCACAACGCCACAGCGCCCATTCTTGATTATATTTCTGACATTTATCTGGTTGTGAATAATTATTGTATATTGATTGTATATAGTGTGTAAATATCTAAACATCTAAGTAGAATGTAAATTGTATATTGATCGTATATAGTGCGTGCGTATACAGTGTGTAAATATCGGTAAATATTTATAGATCCATGCAGAATGTTACCGATTCTACTTTTATTCACACAGAGAAAGAAAGGTACAGGAATGGACCTAAAAATGTACAAATGCTTTGTCGCTCCATCTGTACCCTAGCAGGGTACGAGGACTCTTGTCTCTACCTCTAAAAGAACATTTCTGCACCCCTAGTGGCAAAATTTACAATTATTCATTTAGCTGACACTTTTATCCAAAGCTACTCGCAATTGATATACATATATCTGAGGTCCCACGCCTCGGGAGCAACTAGAGCCATCACCAACCATTTATGTCCTGGGTGCGGGGGATCACTGATTTTCTGCATCATTTGCCTGTACAGTTATGAACCTTTTACTGTCAGCAATGATTCTGTACCTTTAAAAAGAAACAAAAGTCCACGTCTAAAACACCTTTAGGGAACAAAAATGATGCCCCTATTTCTCGATGTGTTGTATCTGTTCTTTTACATTCACTTTGTCAAAGTCAGCAGTTCTTCTTTTGCAGTATAACTTGATCATTTGTTACAAACCATTTTCTTCTTTTAACAGGTGTGAAGTGTGAACAGTTGACACAGCCAGCCTCTGTGACTGTGCAGCCAGGTCAACATCTGACCATCACCTGTCAGGTCTCTTATTCTTTGGGCAGCTACTGGACAGCTTGGATCAGACAGCCTGCAGGGAAATGACTAGAGTGGATTGGAAGAGGAGGTGTTGGATGCACCACATATTGCAAAGATTCACTTAAGGAGGAGTCAATGCAAATTTCAGATGTCTTCCATCTTATCTGACAGCAGAGAGGATGACAGAGAACAGTGGACACACAGTTTAACATGATGGACAATAGGACAGGACTGCTGCTTTTAACTGTCTGCTGGACAGGTGATCCTCTGACCTCGATTTGACACAGTTCTTATTTCATGAACAAATTAATTGACATGACCAACAGTAGCTAAAGTGAACAAGAGCAAGATTTAGCAAAAAGGGGGGATATTACACAACTATAATAAAACTATAATAAACTATAATAAAATGAGGCATAATGTACTTACAGTACTATGCAGAAAATTTCTGAATGTTGTTTTAAGTTTTCATCAGTCAGAAAGTTTTTACTTTGTACTACAGTCTACGTCAGCTGGTTTTGCCTAATCTTCGCAGGCGTTTAGACTACGGTGGATACGCACACAACAAATGGCTGAAGGAACCTTTTAGTTCCTTGAAAAGAGATCTGGGAACTTAAAAGTCCCCAGTACTTTTGGTGAAAACGCCACTAAGAGGGGGAAGGAAAGTACCACTTTAAGATACGGGGTGGAAGGTTCCAAGGGGTGATGGCCTTTTTGACGCTTTTATCCAAAGCGACCTACAATTGCTATATACGTCAGAAGCCGCAAGCCTCTGGAGCAACTAGGGGTTAAACGTTTTGATCAGGGACACATTGGTGAATGTGTTACAGTGGGGAATTGAACCTGTGTCACTTACACTAAGGGCAAGTGTCTTATCCACTGCTCCATCACCACCTCTTGTTCATAACAGGCCAAAGACAGCACAACACTATGGTTGCTGAAATTAATCTACTGCAAAAAACAAACATTTATATACATTTATATAAATTTAGACACATTAATATCTGTAAATTATGTGGAATATAAAGTGAGTCATAATATGAGAGTGACAAAAAATGGCAGTCACCGTCAAGTTTCTAAAAGGAGACAGTCTGATCTGGTGTTCTTAGTGATCTTAACTGATTGAGACTTTAACTCTGGACTGAACTAAAGCTTAACACTCCTGCTGCTCATGAACACTGGATACTGTGATAGTTGATACTTTTCTACCCTAAACAAAGGTCAGGTGTTAACTTGACTCAGCACATTTTAAAGGGGTGGTATTATGCTTCTTGGCTTTTTCCCTCTCCTTTATTGAGTTGTATATCTTTTTTGTGCATGTAACAGGTTTGCATAGTGAAAAAGCCCAAAGTCCAGCCCAGAGGGAGTTCCCATCTCTCACAGAAAGCTCTGCTCAGAACTGCTTGAAAACAGCTCGTTTGTAGTCCAGCCCTTCACTTCCTTGACTTGTGACATCACAATGCAAACGCGTCATAAAGCTTGTCAAGCGGTTGGTGGGTCAGGTATGCCCTCAAACCAAGCTAGTCTGAGCGGAGACCTCGACTCGCCTTTGTTTGGGTTTCCATTGTAGAAATGTTGTACCTGTACCTTCCAGGTACTTTTTTCGTATCACCTTACCTCCATCAAGGTTCCAAGCTAGCTGAGGGACACTCAAATGTAGTTTGCTGATTAGTCAGAGAATATTTACTATTCACTGCATCATCATCTTTGCACCAGACAGAGGCCAGCAACAGAAAGTTTATTTTACAGTTTTCATATGGAATTTCATCACTAAATCCACTTCTGAGAAGTTTTGAGGTGAGAAATCAGCTGTCGAATATTGACAGTTGTACGAGAAGTGATGGCGGAACAAAAGTGTGATGAATATTTTTGGAGTTGAGGAGCTCCGCAAGTGGCGGAGGGGCAAGTGTGTGAGGCTGGCTAGCCGCCCGCTCACAGAGCCCTCTGCTCCCTTTGATTTGGATCACACTACCTTGTTTCTTACGACCTGAAAATGAGCATAATACCTCCCCTTTAAACAGAAAAGTACGACAGCATATTTAAGTTTATTTTTTTATAGAACAAACAAAAAAACAATTAACCACATACTATTTCATTAAGACAGTTTTATTTCTGACATAATCATACACAGATAAACATAAAATATAGTTATAATCACAGAAAAGAACATATAAATGCATGAACTACTTTAGTTTTTTTCTAATATAAAAAAATGGTTTTGCATTTAGTCACACAGGTTTCAGTTCCTGAGCAGCTGTTTTCCTCTGGGAACGATGTCTTTGACATCTGCAAACACTGAAATTATTCATCATTGTCTGTAATGGCTGCTGTAACTGTGTTTGTGTTTGCAGCAATATTATTTTAGTGAATATGTTTTCCATTATCCATGATTCATGTTAATATTTTGAATAGCAATGGACTATATGGTCTAAACTAATAGACAGCAGGCGTATGAAGACTGAAGATTCTGCTGTTTATTTTTGTGCTCGGTTGAGCAGCTGTACAAAATTCTACAGTACTCATTTTTACCATAATTATTTCAGATGACAAATGTCTTTACTTCAAGTAGAATTTGAAGAAAATGATACAATACAGTAACACCAAACACTTGTGAGAACCATTACTGTTTGATTTGGAAAATATTTCTAAAAAGAGATGTGAATGTAGAAATAATTTTTCTTGATAGGCACATTTTGCTTTTTCCATAACAGAGCTTCATTAAACAACTCCACTGAGAAGACATTAGCTGAACAATAAACTGCATTTGTGTAGTCCAGTGGTTTCAAATGTATAATGTAAGATTTAATTGTGATATAAAAGAGCACTTTCACATAAATTTTTGACAGGTAAACCAGCAGATATTTTCCTCTACAGTAATTAGTTTTTTGCATATCGTCACACAGGTTTCACATATTAAAGTCATGAATACAAAATAAATAAATAAATGAAATTAAACTCTATCTGAGTGAATACATGAGCTCCTCCCTCCCCGTGATATCCTGATGCAAATCTTCAGTCTGTGCAGTGTACTTCTGTCCTGATGACTGCTCTTGTACTCTGTGTGGAGCATCAGAGGTCACATCTCCAGCCTCAGGATGATCAACACACTCACTCTTCTGCTGGTTGCTCTCTCTCTGCCCTGTGAGTTCTCCTGCTTCCTGCTGTTTTATCTTTTATCAGACAACATCGACTGATGGTCAGTCAGTGATCCCAGAAAACTTCCCAGATGACTGTCTCACTTTCTTCTGTGGTTCCTCTCTCCTTTCATCTCATCAGGTTGTGCAGGTCAGAGTATGGAGTCCATTCCTTCCAGTTCAGTAGTGAAAAAGCCTGGGGAGACTCTCAGTCTCTCCTGCAGAGGATCTGGCTTCACATTTAGTTGCTGCAGTATGCACTGGGTAAGACAACCTGCAGGAAAAGCACTGGAATGGATTGGACGTGTTTACAGTGATGCAAGCAAAACACATTACGCCAGCAGTGTGCAAGGACGAATCGAAGTCACCAGAGATAATAGCAACAGCATGGCTTATCTGAGACTGTCCAACTTAAAGCCAGAGGACTCTGCTGTGTATTACTGCGCCAAAGATGCACAACAGTTAAAGGAAGCAGAGAGGCTTTACAAAAACTCCTTAGAACACTTGTTTACAAAGACCTGCAGGCGGCAGTAGAAGATATGAAGTCAGTTGACACTAAGAAGAAATTGACAGTGCCTCTGAAAACACACACATGCTCACCATGAAAGCAACATCTGCTGTTTTGTTTTCTGACTTCCTTTTCTGTAGTTTCAATCAACATGTAATGGTTAATTATGTTCCCTTTACTGATTTTGAACAGCTGGTGTCATACCATATGGCCTGGGTGACAATTTTCTTAGACTGTGACCCAATAATGGCAATAACGTTACTTACAGCTGTTGAAAATACCTCTCTCTCTATGGTCTCCTGTCTTCCTTTAGCCTTTTGTCTAACAGCTGACTTTAACATAAGGTCCAGTGCCGCTGAGCTGCAGCGCGGTCACGTATTCACGTCAGGGATGGCGCGTCCAGTGGATTACTTGGATTAGTAACTGTAATATTATAACTGTTTTGGAAATGGTAATCCTTTACATTATTCTTTACTGGGAAAAGTAATATTGCAGACACACGTCAGCCTGTACAGATCCCCTTCTTTTTTAATTACAGATCTGCATGATTCACATGCGTCAGATTTTCTGGTAGGAAAATCCAGAATTCTGGATTAATCCGGAAAAATCGCATCCCTTAGAAATATTTCATTTTCCTTTAAAGGTAAAGAGAGCAAGAGAGACACAGAAATACCTACAGACTACCTGGAATGATGCTAACTGGCCGGTCATTAACACAATGCTGACAATGCTGCTCACCTTCTTCACTGGGAGGCTACAGTTATGGGCAGACTGGGCTGCTGCTGACTCATCTGTTGTTAGTCTGCTAAAAGGGGCAGAAACAAGGATTTAATATGAATATCTTGCTAGACGTTTCCCTGCACTAATTAAATGTTGATAAAATGTAGGCTAACACTGTAGCTAGCTAGCTTATTTCACTGTGGACATTAAGCCAAAAGGTTAACAAAAACTGGGTTACAGACTGACATCCTTTCCTTTTAACTTGATGTAAAGCACTTTGAATTACCTTGTTGTTGAAATGTGCTATACAAATAAACTTGCCTTGCCTTGCCTTGCCTTTGTCTTTCCTACCTTTTTGAAAACTGAAAACTGAATCATAATATAGTTTCTTTAATAAAATCACTAGAGGGCAGTCAGTGTCAAGTTTCTCTCTCCTCTTTTTCTTAAAGAGACAGTCAGATCTGGTGTTCTCATTGATCTTAACTGACTGACACTTGAACCCTGGACTGAACTAAAGCTTAACACTCCTGCTGCTCACGCTGGATACTGAGATACTGAGATCCTTTTCTATTCTAAACATGAGTCGTGTTAACTTGATTCAGCACATTTTGAATGTTGAAGTTTGATAATGTGTTTACGATCATCAGTGACTGTAGCTCCATCTGTCAGTGTCAGTTCATCTCAGACAGGAAGATGATCTCAAGATGAATAGCAGGAAGCCTGAAGGAGCTGCTGTGTCTTCTTGTGTTTGTTAGACTGTGATTAAAGATGGATGAACAACTAATCGTTCAATAAGAAATATTTTGCGTTTCTGTGTGGAAGTATCAATGCAAAACCTAGCTGTCTTTTACCTTTACTGATCTGACTGCAGGGATGATGACAGAACATTTAGTTTTCACCGGAACTTCTGTTTAACGCAAGGTAAGAAAGTTTATAAGTTATTACAGTTAATAATAAATAGCATTGTAAGCAACACTTACAGGAAAGCAAGAGATGCATATGCATGGAAATACATGAAGCCTGTGACGAACTCTTGAAACTGATATGAAAGATATGTTCCTGGAATAATCATTGAACAGACAAATAAATTTCAGCAAAACAGTTACACCATATGTGTCTGTTATGAAAGTGTAGAGGTTGGGCTGGGTTGACATTAGTTTTCCAGTCTCAATTATTATCCTAGACTGGCCCAGTGCAACAGTCTGTTGAGTTCAAAGAAATATTCTTGTTGATATTGATTGTTGATTTGAAGTTTACATTGATATTTTGAGCAAATTAACACACTCCCCAAACACTAGAAAGCCAAGTTCTCCGCAGCTCTCTCCTCCCTGAGGAGGAGTCAATGCAAAACTCAGATGTCTTCCACCTCTATTTATCCGACTGCAGAGAGGATGACAGAGAACACTGGACACACAGTTTAACATGATGGACTATAGGACAGGACTACTGCTTTTAACTGTCTTCTGGGCAGGTGAAGATATTATCTGATCTTTCACATAGATTTTATCTGTGTTACCAGCTTATTTCCTTTGGTGTTTTTTATCTTCTTGACAGGTGTTGATGGTCAGACTCTGACAGAATCTGAACCAGTAGTTAAAAGGCCTGGAGAATCCCACAGATTGACCTGTACAGCCTCTGGATTCACATTCAGCAGCTACTATATGAACTGGATCAGACAGGCTCCTGGAAAAGGACTGGAGTGGGTTGCCTGGATTGATACTGGTGGTAGCAGCAAATCCTATTCTCAATCAGTTCAAGGCCGGTTTACCATCTCCAGAGACAACAGCAGACAGCAGGTGTCTCTGGAGATGAACAGTCTGAAGACTGAAGATTCTGCTGCTTATTATTGTGCTCGAGACTCACAGTGACTGGAGTTGGTTGAACAGCTGTACAATTACGTGCAGTACTCATCTTGGCTGATAGATCCTACAAAAGTTTTTATGGTTTTATGTGCAATAATGTAAATTGGCCCTCAGAAATATCTTCATTAACCAACAACAATAACCATTAAACACATTAACAATACAGAAACAATCTTGCGATGGGATGGGCTCTCCTTTCATTTTGATCCAACTGCTTGATGCCTGAATTCATTTACAATGATATAAGAAAATGTATTATTTTTGTTTTCATTTGCTTTCAAGCTGATACTAAATTAAGTGGATATTGTTAATTTGTGTATAGAACATACAATAGATAAAAATTCAGGTATTATGTAGTTATGATGCAAATTAGAGACAACAGGCATAAATGAGAAACAAGCGCTTGCACAAACTGGCATTGGGAGAATACAACACACCGCCTCGGCTGCACTCTGGAAGCAGTGTGATGCGAATTCACAAAAACTGGGGCTGAACCAAACACCTGTAACGTTTCATGACTCCATCGTGGACAATTGTTACACTATTGCATTATGAAAATTGGACACACACACAGACTCAAGAGGTGAAGTAAAAAAGTCTTTCTGATGTGATCACTTCATTAAAAATTACAGTAAATCTGCTGAAATCATTGGACTGAACTTAAGTTTTATTCTCACATTTTTGTGAGCTCGCTTTGCCACAACCCTAATTTCATTTCATAACATACATATAAGACAGAACACCATCTTACCATCTTGTATTTCAAGATATCAGCTAAAAGACTGAAGGAGCTGCTCTTTCCTCTTGTATGAAAAAAAAGAATGGGGAATCTGGAAGAAACAGGAAGCGCTCAACATATTTTGCAAATTTAGCAAGTTTAGCATTAATTCCTTGTCAGCCACAGCCTGACACAAAAAGTAGGGCAGATAATGTTTTTTAACAGGGAAAAACATTTTAAATCAGTGGTTTTATAATCACTCACAATCTTAATTACATTTTTTAAACTGAAAGTAAGACCAAGATAACAGTGCAGCTGTCCTTATCGAGTCTACTTCTCCCAACTTCAGTTTTATGAGAGAAGCTAGAGTGCATAAGAGAGGAGGTGGAATTTCCATTTTGTTTAATGACTCTCTCCAATGCAAAAAGAAGTCTTATGAAAATTTTACTTCATTCGAACATGTGGCTCTTCAGTTGAATTCCTCTTCTTGAGCTGTTTTTCTAAATATCTACAGGCCACCAATACTGTGCAAACATTCTTCATGACTTTGGTGAACTGCTGTCTATAATCTGTATTGACTTTAGCTGTGTAGTTATTGTTGGGGATTTTAACATCCAGGACAGAGGGACTGAAGACTATGGACTCTATGTGACACTATGTGACTATGAGCCCACACACAAAAAGGGGCACGCTCTGGACTTACTCATCTCTAAGAGTCTGAACATTTCCAAGGTTGTGGTCTTGTTGCTCTTTCTAATCATTCCTGTGTTTTCTTTGAGTGTTATCTCTGGGCACATAATTGTTCAGAGCTAATCACAAAATGCAATATCACTGGAAACACCAGTGAAATATTTATTCAGGCTTTCTCTGTACACCTGCCTTCTCATGGGTCTCAGTCAATGAGCTTGTAGATAATTTAAATTCTAAAATTACAAATGTTATTGATGCCATTGCACCCATACGGTAAAGTTGGTGCCCTTTAAGAAAAGATCTCCATAGAGAAATCCCAAGATGGTTAGAACTCAAAAAGGAGAAAAGCTGAACGCAGGTGGTGAAAAATGAATCTCCAGGTTCATTATGACGTCTACAAAGAGAGACTTCGCATTTATAACATATAATTTAGAAATGCAAGGTGGTTCTTCTTCTCTGAGATCATCACCAAAAACAATAATAATGCACATGACTTGTTTGCTACTGTCAACAGGCGAACCAACCCTCCTGTGTCTGTAGCCTCTAAACTTCTATCCACCAAGGCCTGAAAAGAATTTGTCTTCTTCTTCACAGACAAAATTAAAAAAAATTAGACAAGCAATCAGTGCCTCCAAGTCAGGTACAGGGTATATGTTGTCCCTGTGTCCACTTAAAGTCAATTCAAACAGCATGACACAGTTATACATTACAACATCTGAAATGCTGCTCCTGCCTTGATATTCTGCCAAGAAGCTTTGTTCCGATTACAAGGACTCAGATCTGCTAAAAATTCCTAACATGTCTCTTCAATCAGGTTTCTTCCCACAGGCCCTGAAAACTGTAGTCATCAAGCCACTCTTAAAAAAGGACAATCTAGACACGTCACTGATGAGCAGTTTCAGGCCCAAAACAAAGCTTCTGTTTTTAAGTAAAATTGTTTAAACAGCTGTTTTTCAACTGCTTTGCGCTTTCTTGGCTCTAAACAACTGTTTTGAAGTCTTTTTGCACATTTTGTTACCTTAAAACAAGACACATTACATTGATGATAAATGCATCAATAAGTTCAATAACTCTGACTGATGTTCAATTTGACTTGTTTGAATAAAATGCAAAAAGTGAATTACTATTTAATAATATTTTAATGATTCTTGTGTTAAAACAGCCGCGTGGAATTATGGCACTTGGGCGGTCCACTCCTGTTTGCCTGATCTGGGCCACAAGGGAGCCGTAACCATGCCTCAAGTCAATGAACATCAAACCTAATAAACCACAAATGGCCCAAATCTGGGCCACAATCAGTTGTTCATTCTGTCCCAGATTTGGCCCACATTCCGTGTTCTCATCTGCCCACATACCGCGTGGAATAATGGCATTTGGGCGGTCCACTCCAGTTTGCCAGATCTGACATGCGGAGGTAAACCAAGAACAAACCAAATATACCAGAACCTGCCCAAATCTGGGCCACAGTCCATTTTTATTGCGGCCCAGATTCCATATTCTCATCCGGCCCACACGCTGTGTGGAATGATGGCGCTTGGGTGGTCCACTCCTGTTTGCCAGATCTGGGCCACAAGCAAGCCGCAACCATGCTGCATGTCAACGAACAACAAACCAAATAAACCAGAACTTGCCCAAATTTGGGCCACAATCAATTTGAATTCTGGCCCAGATGTGGCCCACATTCCTCATGTTCATATGGCCCACACCCTGCATGGTATGGTGGCATTTCAATTCTATGTTGTATGTATATGTATGACATATGACTCACACACATATACATACATACATACATATACATACATATACATACAGTACATTGTTACCCCAAGTTGCTTACTCAACTTAAAAAAAATCAAAACAAAAGGTGCAAACGGTTTGCAAACAAAGCACATCAACCGAATGATAAAATATTTTGTGTAACATTATTCATTTATGTCAGTTATGTCAAAATTAGATGGGAATATCCAGTAAACGTAACACAAGTTTTGAAAGTTGTTAAATGTATATATTAATGTTTTTTTTCTAAAGACAAAGAAATTAAGTTTGGAATCTAAAATCTATTTTAAGTGTGCAAACCGTTTTCACCAATATTCTCCAAACACTGCTTTTAAAAAGTTACATTTTTTAACTTTTTTAAAAAGTAAAATTTTAAAAGCACCTTGCGCTCAATAAAAATAAACATATCAAATATAAAATGTTAGGTATCATGAAAACATCTCTATATTGTTAATACAAACTCCCGTTATGTCTCTACCTTCTCACTGCTAATCCAAAATCCATGGTTATGTAAGGAAACATGTAGGCAATATGGTCTAAAGTGTATCTTTTTTATTTTTCAAACTGTAGAATCCAAAATTACACTGCATTGACGTATGTAAGTGCCACGACTATAATATAAAGTTAACATCTTCTCAACAAAACAGCATAATTTCAACATTTCTGCAATTACTTTTCTTACACTACTTTTGTAGTTTAAAGTTTTGGCTTTATGTTTTAAGGACAACAGTAGTTTCAGTTTTTCTCTATCCACATTTAGCAGGATTTTCTGGATGAACTCAAAATTATAAATCAAGCCATTTGAGTCCTCAGGCTGGAGGACATACAGCCATACAAATGCAGTAGTACATCAGGCTAACAATCAGTCTAGTAAAAGACAACCTGATCCTGCAGGAAGACCTTGATTTCACAGAGATGGAATGGCACCATCTTTACCGTCGGCAGTGACTTGCACTGTGGTAGGACCTTGGTCTGCACCCTCCTGGTAAATATGCCCAAAAATGTACAAATACAACTTTGATTAAATCACTCTCACACACACACACACCTCAGTACCAGAAATGGCTACATTATTTAGCGTTACCAAAAAGTGTAAATAACAAAACATTAGAGCCATTTCAGCATACATGTTTTTAATTTAGGTGGGAGGCAATTAGAGCACCCAGAGGAAACAAACATGAACATGGGAAGAACATTGTGCAAACTCCTCATAGAAGACCAGAGGTAGTTGAACAGATCACAATCCAGTTTAGAAGACACTTCAGTTTCACTGAATCATGAGACTGTTGGAAAAAATTAAAATATGTTTACAGTGTAATATTTACAAAATTTAAATTGCGTTCCCCACATATACTTGAGCCGCCCAGGAATATTGACAGCTACCAAAGAATTTTTGGCAACCCATTTTAGCATTTTGCAGAGAAACACACAGAGAGATGTACAAATTATAATTGGAGCATACCATTGCAGATGTCACCCAGTACTACGGCTGTTTCAGATATATTGTTTCAGCACACAACAAGCAAGTCAAATTAACTCAACCACCTCAACTTTTTTGCTGCTAGATTCAAAAGGAAAACTTGCATGGTTCTCGTTTTCCATGACTGATCTACATAGTCGGGGAGCCAAAGTCTCAAAAGCTCAATAAAATGGGTTGAACCTGACATGGTCTGTCATACTTTTTATTTGTGTTTTTTCTGTTAACTTTGACCCTAAGAACCAATAATTGGAGGGTCTGCTCTGCCGGAAATATCGCGAAAAAAAATTGTGGCCATTTTAGTGTATGCACCCTTTATTTTTTATCAGAAAAATGTGAAAAATTATTTTTTTTCCTCAAATCCTCAGTTGATTGGGTAGGCTGTCAATAAATGCATTACAGATACACAGAACTCATGTGCTGACAACATCCACTGAAAAAATAACTCTTAAAACACATTTCTACATGATTTTGCATCAATTTCATGCAAAAAAAGTAGGCGCTTCTCACTTTTTTTCAATATTTTCATCTTTACTTCATTGGCAATCAACTATTCCCTAAGTTATGACATCAGTCAATATGCCATTCTTTTCACCAAACAGTATACTCATTCCACAGAAAAAATTATAAAAATCCAACCAAAATCAATGGATCTGTGATGATTTCACTACTAGCTGACGATCAACAGGCTCAGAACTTTTGACTACTCTCAAAATTAAAAAAGACATACTGGATATTTAACATCATGGCACACTTACACACTCACACCCATGATCTTAGTAATTTAAATGAGTTTGTAACAACAAACCAACGGTTACCAACGGTTACCAACGGACTTCGAAGCTGCTCATCATTGTCAGTGGTAAGTGACAGTGACTTTAGTGAATACCGGCAGGTCTGCCCCAGCGTTTTGGGAAAAGAATGGTAATATGGATATTGTAATGGAAACTGAAAGGACCATTCCAGTCTTCAAACAAGTATATTTCTGATGATTCCTCATCCCAAACATATCCCTGTAGCAGCAGCAGCATTCATTCTCCACTAGCTTACATAGATAGCTTTAGCCATTTTAGCTCGTTTCGGTGGTTTCTTTAAACGGCCATAACTCCTCACAGGAATGGGGTAGAGACTTACTTTTTTTTTTTAAATGTTCAGAATCTTATGCTCATGTTTCCTATATGTCATTTTGAAAAATTGTGAAAATTTCAACTGGACTTTCTTTACTCTAGGTAAAGAAATAGATATGAGAATAAATGCTGCTACAGGGATACGTTTGGAGCGAGGAATCATTAGAAATACACTTGTATGAAGGCTGGTGTGGACCTTGAAGTGTTTTTCATGTCAGACAGATAAAAGGCTAGTAAGGATAACTAAAGGCTGCACTAAACGTTAGCTGCCGTTAGCAATTAGCTACATGGCCAGTTGTTACGTTCAGCTTTAGACAAATTGTAGCTAGTTAGCTTATGGCATGAATGGCCACACAAAAAATATATGTAGCCAGTGATTCTTGAGATCTGGGACAAAACATGTCCACCAGATAAAACACAGTTTTTGGTAAAACATTTACATAAAATTATTCATACATTTAGCCAGAATACTAACAAGACAACTTTAGCACACCCAATTATTTATTTCATGTTGTTTCACTTTTTTTTTAATTAAAAATGATGTAATATGTGACCAGTACCTGTAAAAGTCCTTGTCCGGAAGCAGGTGGTATTACAATATAATAGCTTAAAAAGAATTAAAAGTAATGCAAAATTAACCTATTTTAATAGGTATCAAAAGTTAGGGTGTTGGATTAAAATGCATTGGATGCATTGGATGCAATTATTGAATGCAATGCATTTTAGGCCATAATAGCTAGTGAAAAGCTGTTAGTGGAAGAACGAAAGAGAAGGAACAGGGAGTATCAAAAAGAAGGTGAAAAAATTGATAGCCAGCCTGAGCTGAGGGTGGAGTTCCTGAGAAAGGAGAGGGAAAGACTGAAGAATAGGGTGGAGGAGGGCAAAATAAAGACACAGAAAGAGATATAAGAGATGGTTTTGGAAACAACCACAGATAGAGCCAAGCGACCTCAAGAACAAAGCACATGAACGCCATCTACAAACCCCATTTCCACAAAAGTTGTGATATTTTCCAATTAAAAATAAATAATAATCTGGGATTAATTCACATGACCCTTTATTTAACTTACAAAAGTACAAAGAAAAGATATTCAGTAGTTTTACTGATCAATGTAACTGTATTTTGTAAATATAAACAAAGTTAGAATTTCATGCATTCAAATAAATGTTGCATGCAAATAAATGTTGGGGCAGAGGCTTGTTTACCATCGTGTTACCTCACCTTTCCTCGGATAACAACTAATCATTTGGGAAGTGAAGATACTAATTGTGCCAGTTTTGTAATTGGAATTTTGTTATTCAAAACTTCAGCTGCTCAAACGTTTGTGGTTGCCACTGTCTGATTCTGATGCGCCATACATTTTCAATAGGAGACAGATCTGGACCGGCAGCAGGCCTTTAAAGAACACGCAATCTGTGTGTACGAGGCCATGTTGTTGTAAGCCTGTGCAGACTGAGGCCTAGCGTTGTCCTGCTGAAATAAGCATGTCCTGGAAAGATACATCGACTTGATGGCAACAGATGTCTTTCTAAAATCCCAATTCATGCCTCTGTGTCAGTAGTACCTTCACACACATTCACTCATGCTGTAGGCACTGATGCAGGCTTTTTGGAAAATATCCCAACTTTTCTGGAGATGGGGTTTGTAGTTTGTGCATAAGCAGCATGTATTTGTGGACTTTACACTAGGGTTATGTTCATGGATTAATCCTTGTACCCTCTTGAGATGTTAATCCAAAAATAATAGGTTATATAATGTATTTTCTTCGTATCTTATAAAGTTACAATATTTGTGAGAGTTCAATGATAATTTTGAATTAAATATTTTTCTGTTTCTTACAAGTACTGTATGTCACCACCGTCAGATATGTCAACACCGTCGATGCCTTGTCAACTCCGTCAGATGGACTTTATGTTGATTTTTTTTTAAAAGATGACATGTTTTGTTCCATCAAGAATATTTGTCTATAACAGTGTTGCATTTTCAAAGTTAATGTGTAATTTGAACACTTCTAAGTATCTCTGTTCACATTGGAGATTAAATGTTATATTGGTTAATACATAAAACCTAAACCGTAACTATTAAACATTTACAAATCTAACTTTTAAAAGGAGATATGTTTCATTTAAAAACATCTGTATACAATTAAGAGAACCAAGAAACAGCTAAGAATTAAAGTAAAAAGAAGTAAAAATATCTGTGATAAGGTCATTTAAAATAATTTTTTTGACATTTCTATGTCTCTGACGGTGTTGACAAAAAATGTCAAAAAAATGTAAAACTGGGAGGTTGTTCCAACACATGGTTATATAGGCAAAGCCTCATTTAACAAAGATGTATACATAGTTTTTTTTAAAATAATCAAGATTTTTTTTTAAAATAAAAACCTGTTTTGTCCCTGATCTCAAGAATCACTGGTAGCTATATTGGATATCAGACTGTACACAATACTGAACAATACAAAAGTTCTTTAAGATGTAAACATACTATAGGAAAAGTTAGCAACAAGAGAAGGCAGCAGAGGATTAGAAAATACAGTAAAGAGGAGAGTCAAGGATTGAACAGAAGAGTGGAATGAGAAGAGAAGAGTGACGAGGAGAGAACAGGAGAGGAGTGATGTGAATTGGAGAAGAATGAAGTATGGAGCCTGAGAAATCTAGATGTTTGACACTACTAGCTAACTAGGTTTTGACAAATCACTCTCTATATACTGTACAGGTCTATATACAAAAACAAACTATGCATAATATATAGTATGTTTACATCTTAAAGAACTTTTGTATTGTTCATTATTGTGTACAGTCTGATATCCAATATATTTTTTGTGTGGCCATTCATGCCATAAGCTAACTAGCTACAATTTGTCTAAAGCTGAACGTAACAACTGGCCATGTAGCTAATTGCTAACGGCAGCTAACGTTTAGTGCAGCCTTTAGTTATCCTTACTAGCCTTTTATCTGTCTGACATGAAAAACACTTCAAGGTCCACACCAGCCTTCATACAAGTGTATTTCTAATGATTCCTCGCTCCAAACGTATCCCTGTAGCAGCATTTATTCTCATATCTATTTCTTTACCTAGAGTAAAGAAAGTCCAGTTGAAATTTTCGCAATTTTTCAAAATGACATATAGGAAACATGAGCATAAGATTCTGAACATTTAAAAAAAAAAAGTAAGTCTCTACCCCATTCCTGTGAGGAGTTATGGCCGTTTAAAGAAACCACCGAAGCTGAGCTAAAATGGCTAAAGCTATCTATGTAAGCTAGTGGAGAATGAATGCTGCTGCTGCTACAGGGATACGTTTGGGATGAGGAATCATCAGAAATATACTTGTTTGAAGACTGGAATGGTCCTTTCAGTTTCCATTACAATATCCATATTACCATTCTTTTCCCAAAACGCTGGGGCAGACCTGCCGGTATTCACTAAAGTCACTGTCACTTACCACTGACAATGATGAGCAGCTTGAAGTCCGTTGGTAACCGTTGGTAACCGTTGGTTTGTTGTTACAAACTCATTTTAAATTACTAAGATCATGGGTGTGAGTGTGTAGAGTGTGCCATGATGTTAAATATCCAGTATGTCTTTTTAATTTTGAGAGTAGTCAAAAATTAGATTGAAGTTCTGAGCCTGTTGATGCGTCAACTAGTAGTGAAATCATCACAGATCCATTGATTTTGGTTGGATTTTTATAATTTTTTCTGTGGAATGAGTATACTGTTTGGTGAAAAGAATGGCATATTGACTGATGTCATAACTTAGGGGAATAGTTGATTGCCAATGAAGTAAAGATGAAAATATTGAAAAAAAAGTGAGAAACGCCTACTTTTTTGCATGAAATTGATGCAAAATCATGTAGAAATGTGTTTTAAGAGTTATTTTTTCAGTGGATGTTGTCAGCACATGAGTTCTGTGTATCTGTAATGCATTTATTGACAGCCTACCCAATCAACTGAGGATTTGAGGAAAAAATAATTTTTCACATTTTTCTGATAAAAAAATAAAGGGTGCATACACTAAAATGGCCACAATTTTTTTTCGCGATATTTCCGGCAGAGCAGACCCTCCAATTATTGGTTCTTAGGGTCAAAGTTAACAGAAAAAACACAAATAAAAAGTATGACAGACCATGTCAGGTTCAACCCATTTCTGAGACTTTGGCTCCCCGACTAACATGAGAAGTCCATCTGATGTAACATCATTTACTCTGATTTGGTTCTTAGACACAGAGTGTGTTGCTAGAGATTGACAAGCAGGCTCTGCATGCACAGCGAACCACTAATCAAAATATTGTTCTTGATCAGTTTATCAAACAACAAAAGCAAGCAGCATTGAAATGTTGATTTTGATAAATATTTCATTAAATGCTTAACCTACTATTGCTTGACCATGTTAAGTGTATATCAGCCCACCTTGTAGGTGTAGAACAGCTCTGTGTCGTCTTGCAGCAGCACTGGTAGACATCTGAGACATACAGTCTGCTCCACTTTGATGTCTTGCGTTTGCTGTTGTGAAAGATAAGAAAAAAAGGCTAAAATACCAACCATATATATTTACACTTTACTGCAGATTATACTCATTGTTTTTCTCTATATACTAGGGATATGTCACAGATATACTGTATATTTTTGTCTGAGCTAGAGTTCTTTGTAAATGCAAGTCCAATCCAATACTTTTTCATTCATATTTTGATTAAATATATACCTGGAACACTGATATAATGCAGCTTTAGCCTAATAACAGACTTTTATTTTACATTAGCATCTACATCCCAAAACTGAAGATCCAGACTGAAAAATGCAAAATTTATAAACATTCAGTAAATTGAGCATATGAATGAATATTTATCATGAAAAAATGTGACTCTTGACGTTGAAATCAAGAAATATCTGCTGAAGCTACTAGTTGAGTGTTCGGTATATTGCTCTTTGCTGGAAAAAGACAGGAGCTGGTTCAGCCAGCTGAGGTTATATGTGCCATATTTTAATGTACAGGGTAAACTAAGCTAAACTGTTACTAAAGACAGAAATCCTTAACTTTAGCTTGTTTGTAACAATTAGCTCTTAACTGAATCAGCGCTGTGCTTGTGTAAAACAACACAGCTGTGGTGGATGAGAGACTGAGCAGATTAAAATATCCCGTTCTACATGTTTATGTAACAGGTGTATTGATAAATATTTTAATAATTGCCGCGGTTTTTATGGTTGTGTTGCTTTTTCTGTGCTGAAGCTATCTTAAGAACTTGATGGTGTTATCCAGTTTGTTATTAAATTTGTAACAAACTATTGTGTATCTCAAAGCCCATAGTTTTTCATTATATTCCACTCAAATCTGATGTTCATTTATAAAGTTGGCTTATGGATAATGGTTACTAAATAATGATGCATCACTTTGTAGACACATTAATGTTTGATGTAAATTATGTGGAATCTAAAGTGAGTCATAAGATGACAATGACAAAAAAATGTTGCAAATTCTTTCACAAAATCACTAGAGGGCAGTCAGTGTCAAGTTTCTAAAAGGAGACACTCAGATCTGGTGTTCTTATTGACTTATTAAAAGACACTTGAACCCTGGACTGGATACTGTGACAGTTGATACTTTTCTACTCTAAACAAAAGTCATGTGTTAACTTGATTCAGCACATCTTGAACTAAAAAGTATGACAGCATATAAGTAATAAGTTTTTTTTTATACAACAAACCTAAAAAATCCAGACAACAATTAACCACATAGCATGATATTTGATGATATTTGATTAAGACAGTTTTATTTCTGACATAAATGTAAAATGTAGTTATAATCACAGAAAGTAACATATAAATGCGTGAACTTTAGTTTTTTCTAATATAAAAAAAACGTTTTTTGCATTTAGTCACACAGGTTTCAGTTCCTGAGCAGCTGTTTTCCTCTGGAAAGATGTCTTTGACATCTGCAAACACTGAAATTATTCATCATCGTCTTTTTTGCAAACCTTCAAATCTGACTTAAGTTTTTATACCATCTACATGATCCTGGCTGCCACTGTGTTTGCAGCAATATAATCTTAATGAATATGTTTTCCATTATCCATGAGTCATGTTAATATTTACATTAAGATTAGTTATAATGAAATAATGTAAAATGAAATTAAAACATCATATGTAAGGCAGAGCTGATTTCCAGGCATGTTTTCACTGCAGATATAATAACAGTCAACAGACTCTTCTATTGGCTCCAGTTAGACCAACATTGATGCTTCATGTGTTTGATTCTATGCAAACTCAGTGACCTTCCTTGTTACTCAGCTATAAAAACTTCCCATCAGGCTGTCAGTGGAGTTCACAGCACGTCACTTTCAACATAAACCATGTTTTCTGTAGCTCTGCTGCTGCTGTTGGCAGCTGGATGTGAGTCTCTCTGGATTTGTCAAATTCAGCAGTTCTTCTTTTGCAGTTTAACTTGATCATTTGTTGCAAAATATTTTCTTTTTTTAACAGGTGTGAAGTGTGAACAGTTGACACAGCCAGCCTCTGTGACTGTGCAGCCAGGTCAACGCCTGACCATCACCTGTCAGGTCTCTTATTCTTTGGGCAGCTACTGGACAGCTTGGATCAGACAGCCTGCAGGGAAAGGACTGGAGTGGATTGGAAGCGGATGTGATGGTTGCACTTCAAGCTACAAAGATTCCCTAAAGAACAAGTTCAGTATCTCTTTAGAATCTTCCAGCAAAACAGTGACTCTAAACGGACAGAATGTGCAGCCTGAAGACACTGCTGTGTATTACTGTGCCAGAGATCCACAGTGAGAGACAATAACGTGAGAGTCATACAATAAGTACTTCCTCTTTTTACCACCACCATTATCAAATTTTACTTGTCTCAGTATCACTTGTTTTTTTTCACAATGCTGATTGAATAGTAAAGTTGCAATGCAAGAAGAAACTACATTGTTGTTGTTTGTCCTTTGAAGCATGTTTCATACAATACTTGTTATTATAACAGTTTCCATGTATCTTTATAACAACAACAACAACAAATAAATATGGGTTATTAATAATAATACAAACAAAAAGTCAAAACAGATTTGGAATACTGTTTCCGCCACCACCCCCACCACTGCAAGTGACAATATACGTAGTACTTGAGTCATCTGCCCCCTGGCCTCAGGCCCTGCGAGGGTTGGACACGTTGGGTCAGCACACCTTTATGTTTAGAAGATTTTCCTATTTTACTCTATTTGTCTTTTAAAGGATTGTTGGTTTGTTTGTGTAATTTTGTCTGATGCTGGTCTTATTTTGGGTTGCTCCCAGACCCTTTAGGAGGGAACCAGCCCAAACTGGCCATGTCCAGTTTCTAAACTGCTCCCAGACCGTGAGGAGGGCGCCAGTTTAGTGAAGACTGTGCAATCATTTGCAAATTAAATATTATAATTATAATTTCTATATTCCAGCATCAGAGTGACTCTAAACGGACAGAATGTGCAGCCTGAAGACACTGCTGTGTATTACTGTGCCAGAGATCCACAATAACACAAACCATCAGTAGACCTGAACAAAAAACCCTCAGTGCCTGAACACTAGAGAAGGAACCCTTAGACCACTAATGAGTTCAACACCAGCTAACTTTTACAGAGAGAAACACTATTGATTTTATAATTTCTTCTTCATGTAATTTAACAGCAACTTTTTAAAATTTAAATACTCCGACATTACAATTACTGACTGTGCAGAATGAATTACACTATTACACATTTCTAAATATTAAATCTTTAATTTAATGAAATACATTCAATTGACAACTTAGCTTCAACTACTCATCAACAAGAAACAGATTTTCAAAAGCCATTTTCATTTAATCTTAAATCTTAAAATGGATAATTATCTGAATCATGTAACTGAAACAGTAATATTTAGCCAACTTTATTGTGATGTTCAATTCTGAAACAAAAAAAAATACAAATGTAATTTTAAAAATAGTTGAGGAAAAAAACACATTATGGCTTGTTTGATGATGATGAGGGAAGCAAATAGCAAAAAATGTTTCCTGAAGATCTCATAGAAGTTTAGCTTTTATGTCATGAGGTACTTTTTTCACAGGGAAATTCTGAAACCAACAACAGCTACAATTTAAATATGGCTGCAAAACCTATTTTTTAATGTATGATGATCAGCCGTGTGTTTATGTTTGCAGTTTGTACTGTCTGGGATTTCTCTTGTGAATAATTATTATGTACAATATTATCTAACTCTAAACATCTACTTTTAAACAACTAAAACTTAAAACACTAAATTCAACTACTGAAGACAATTCAAATTGAAGACAAATTAAAAAGACGTACGAATCAAATTAATTTTGTTTGACTCAATCCCTCCCTGTAAGGAGGAGTCAATGCAAAACTCAGATGTCTTCCACCTCTACTTATCTGACTGCAGAGAGGATGACAGAGAACAGTGGACACACAGTTTAACATGATGGACTATAGGACAGGACTGCTGCTTTTAACTGTCTGCTGGGCAGGTGAAGATATTAACAGGTCTTAATTTAGCATACCTTTTATTTAGGTAACCAGCTTATTTCACGTGATACTTTTTTCTCTTGACAGGTGTTGATGGTCAGACTCTGACAGAATCTGAACCAGTTGTTAAAAGGCCTGGAGAATCCCACAGATTGACCTGTACAGGCTCTGGATACACATTCAGCAGCTACTATATGGGCTGGATCAGACAGGCTCCTGGAAAAGGACTGGAGTGGATTGCCTATATCCAAGTTACAAGCACTTACTACTCTCAGTCAGTCCAAGGCCGGTTTACCATCTCCAGAGACGACAGCAAAGAGCAGTTGTATCTGCAGATGAACAGTCTGAAGACTGAAGATTCTGCTGTTTATTATTGTGCTCGAGACTCACAGTGACTGGAGTTGGTTCAGCAGCTGTACAAAAACCTACACTAGGCAGCTCATCCTCACTGGGCTGACATATCCTACGAAATAATTGTACTTTGATTCATTTTTCTTAAAAAAAAAGTTTTTTTGTACAATCATGTTAACCCAGAAAACCATCATTAAACACCAAACACACAAATAACTAAGTCACCGTCTTGTGGATTGTGCAACATGTTGACCAATGAGTGCTCAGAAGTCATCATTATTTCATGTGTACTCTGTACTGTACATGCAATAATTTTAAGTATCCTTGCTTCAACTACATCCATATTCAAACTCATTCAACCTTCACAACAAGACTCAATAATGTCTGTAATTAATATGGAATCTAAAGTGAGTCATAATGTGAGAGTGAAAGATAATGGAGTTTCTTTTATAAAATCACTAGAGGGCAGTCAGTGTCAACTCAACAAGCGTAAAACCTCTGACATATATAGCAATTGTAACTCGCTTTGGATAAAAGCTGAATGAATAAATGTAATTTAAGTTTGTTTTTTATATAACAAACCAAACACACACACAAACAATCAAACAACATGATAAATGATTAAGGCTGTTTTTCATTTCTGATGTAATCAGATACAGATGAAGGTAAAATATAGTGATAATCACAAAAAGCAACTTGTAGATGTGTGAACTTTAGTTTTCATCTAAGATAAAATATTTAGTTCTTTGCATTTCAAGTTTTAGTTCTTGAGCAGCTGTTTGACTTTAGATGCTCCAAGTTTCTCTTTTGTTTGTGTTGTCAGACATCTGCAAACACTGAAACCATTTATCATCATCATCAGGTCTTTAATGCAAACCTTCAAACCAGCAGCATCAGACATGATCCTGGCTGCTGTCTCTGTATTTCTGTTTGCAACAAATACAGAAAGTAGTAAGTGACCAAATAAATGAATAAATAAATGCTGTTATTAAAAAAGAACTGTGTTCAGAGGTTTGAAATTAATCATGAATGTGATGTAGGAGGTGCTGACAGTAAAAACATGATCTGTGGAAAATGGATCACATAATATTTAGAAGTGTGTTTGAATGATCTATAAACATGCTAAACACACTGTGCAAAACGGATTTTAATGAATATGTTTTCTGTTATCCATGATTCACGTGAATATTAACATTAACAAAAGCAGTAATGAAATGTTGTGTAATGAAATTAAAATATATGTAAATCAGAGCTGATTTCCAAACATGTTTTCACTCTGCAGATATAATAACAGTCAACAGACTCTTCTATTGGCTCCAGTTAGACCAACATTGATGCTTCATGTGTTTGATTCTATGCAAACTCAGTGACCTTCCTTGTTACTCAGCTATAAAAACTTCCCATCAGGCTGTCAGTGGAGTTCACAGCACGTCCCTTCAACATAAACCATGTTTTCTGTAGCTCTGCTGCTGCTGTTGGCAGCTGGATGTGAGTCTCTCTGGATTTGTCAAAGTCAGCAGTTCTTGTTTTGCAGTTTAACTTGATCATTTGTTGCAAAATATTTTCTTTTTTTAAACAGGTGTGAAGTGTGAACAGCTGACACAGCCAGCCTCTGTGACTGTGCAGCCAGGTCAACGTCTGACCATCACCTGTCAGGTCTCTTATTCTGTTGGCAGCTACTGGACAGCTTGGATCAGACAGCCTGCAGGGAAAGGACTGGAGTGGATTGGAATGAGAGTTGGCTCCAGCACACACTACAAAGATTCACTGAAGAACAAGTTCAGTATCGACTTAGACTCTTCCAGCAACAGAGTGACTCTAAACGGACAGAATGTGCAGCCTGAAGACACTGCTGTGTATTACTGTGCACGAGAGACACAATAACACAAACCATCAGTAGACCTGAACAAAAACCCCTCAGTGCCTGAACACTTGTAACATGAAGCCACCAGAGGAGGAGCCCTCAGACCACTAATGACTTCAACAGCAGCTCACTGTTACAGAGAGCTGGTTATAAAATTTTCTTCATGTAACTTAACAGCAACTTTTTTAATTTTAAGTACTCCGACATTACAATTACTGACTGTGCAGAATGAATTACACTATTACACATTTCTAAATATTAAATCTTTAAATTAATGAAATACATTCAATTGACAACTTAGCTTCAACTACTCATCAACAAGAAACAGATTTTCAAAAGCCAGTTTCTCTTCGTTTAATCTTAGATCTTAAAACGGATAATTATCTGAATCATGTAACTGAAACTGTAATCTTTAGCCAACAGTGGCGGTTCTAGACCAATTTTATTGAGGGGGCCAGACTGGGGCCTGTTGTTTTGCCAGAGGGGCACATTCAACCGGAGACAAATGAGACAAAGGAAAAGTTCAATCTTTCAAAATGTCCTGTTTAGTATATAATGTAATGTTTTAGTATGTTTCAGTAACTTACAGTTATTTGTTTCAAGTAACAGGATCTTTTTAGTGAGGCTAAATAATTAAATATATTATTTAAATTTTTTGTTGTTTCTAGAGCAGCAACAGGATTTACAGCAAAAAACAACAAACAAATTTAACATGTCAGTGAAATAAATATTTCATATTCTTGACATCAACATACTGTGTAAAGTTTAGAAATTATGAACAGCTTAGTCCCTCCTGTCCTCCTCCTCCCGATGCTGCTGCTGGTAGATGGGAGGGCTGGTTTGTCTCAGCCACCAGCTGAGTTTATAATGTGCCGTATTTTTATATACAGGCAAACTAAGCTGAACAGTTACTAAAGACAGACACATTTCACTTCAGCTTGTTTTTAACATTAAGCTATTAGCTGAACCAGAGCTGTGCCTGTGTAAAACCTAAAGACAGCTGCAGCGGTAAAATAGTGGCTTTTTACTGGCAAAGTTTTTATTGAACCACATACGTATTCAATTCAATTCAATTCAATTTTATTTATATAGCGCCAAATCACAACAACAGTTATCTCACAGCGCTTTTCATAAAGAGCAGGTCTAGACCATACTCTGAAGTTATTTACAGAAGCCCAACAATTCCCACCAAGAGCAAGCACTAGGCGACACAGGCAAGGAAAAACTTCCTTTTAAGAGGCAGAAACCTCGAGCAGAACCATGGCTCAGGGTGGGCGACCATCTGCCTCGACCGGTTGGGGTGAGGGGGAGAGAGAGAGAGAGAGAGAGAACAAGAGAGAGAGAGCAAGAGAGAGAGAGAGCAGAGGGAGGCAACCTACACAGTATACACACAGAGGTACAGACAATAAAGGTGATGGTGCTATAGACTGAATGAAAAATGGTACATAATAATAACAGATAATAATATGATAATAATAATAACAGTAATAATAGCAATAGGACTAGCAATAGCAGTTGCAACTGCAGCAGAGGGCGTTGAGCAGGAACACGGGGGCAGCAGGAGACTCCCAGCCACAGATCCAGACTTCACAGCTCCAGAGCCAGCAACACCCGCAGGAAGCGACCGGAGGAGGAAGCACACGACCACGGGAAAGGGAGAAAAAATCGAGTTAGTAACATGCATTAATGGGATGAGGTTGCACTCAGAGAGAGAGAGAGAGGAGAGAGGAGCTCAGTGCATCATGGAAATCCCCGGCAGTCTAGCCTATAGCAGCATAATTAAGGGATGGTTCAGGACTCACCCAAGCCAGCCCTAACTATAAGCTTTATCAAAAGGAAAGTCTTAAGCCTACTCTTAAATGTAGAGGCGGTGTCTGCCTCCCGAACCCAAACTGGAACCTGGTTCCACAGGAGGAGCCTGATAGCTGAGCAGCTC
Organism: Lepomis macrochirus; assembly: GCA_024633595.2. Taxonomy (NCBI): domain Eukaryota; kingdom Metazoa; phylum Chordata; class Actinopteri; order Centrarchiformes; family Centrarchidae; genus Lepomis; species Lepomis macrochirus. The sequence continues at coordinate 32,610,746 of JALXJV020000007.1, read as the reverse complement.
TGGCTCCCATTCTACTTTTGGAGACTCTAGGAACCACAAGTAACCCTGCATTCTGGGGCGCAGTGCTCTGGTGGGGGTAGTAAGGTACTATGAGCTCTTTAAGATAAGATGGTGCCTGACCATTAAGAGCTTTGTATGTGAGAAGAAGGATTTTAAAATCAATTCTGGATTTTACAGGAAGCCAATGCAGAGAAGCTAAGACAGGAGAGATATGATCTCTTTACTGGTTCCTGTCAGAACACGTGCTGCAGCATTCTGAATCAGCTGAAGAGTCTTAATGGACTTTTCGAAGAGCCTGATAATAAGGAATTGCAGTAATCCAGTCTAGAAGTAACAAATGCATGGACTAGTTTTTCTGCATCATTTTTTAGACAGGATGTTCCTGATTTTTTGCAATATTACGTGAGGTGAAAAAAGGCGGTCCTTGAAATTTGCTTAATGTGAGAGTTAAGCGACATGTCCTGGTCAAAGATAACTCCAAGATTTCTCACAGTGGTGCTGGAGGCCAGGGCGATGCCATCCAGGGAAACTATATCTTTAGATAACGTGTCACGGAGGTTCTTAGGTCCCAGGACAATAACTTCAGTTTTATCTGAGTTTAACATTAGAAAATTGCAGGTCATCCAGGTTTTAACATCCTGAAGACACATTTGAAGCATAGCTAACTGATGAGTTTCATCTGGCTTGATCGATAGATATAACTGAGTATCATCTGCATAACAATGAAAGTTTATGGAGTGTTTCCTGATAATATTGCCTAAAGGAAGCATATATAAAGTGAAGAGGATTGGTCCGAGCACAGATCCTTGTGGAACTCCATGACTAACTTTGGTATGCATGGAGGACTCATCGTTAACATGTACAAACTGAAATCGATCTGATAAATAGGACTTAAACCAGCTTAGAGCGGTTCCTTTAATGCCAATGAAATGTTCCATTCTCTGTAATAGGATCTGATGGTCAATGGTATCAAATGCAGCACTAAGATCTAGTAAAACCAATACAGAGACAAGTTCTTTGTCTGATGCAGTTAGGAGGTCATTAGTAATTTTCACCAGTGCTGTCTCTGTGCTATGGTGAGCTCTAAATCCTGACTGAAAATCCTCAAATAAACTATTGCTATGTAGAAAGACACACAGCTGTTTGGCGACTACTTTCTCCAGGACCTTAGAGATAAATGGAAGGTTAGATATAGGTCTATAGTTGGCTAAAACATCTGGATCCAGGTTGGGCTTTTTCAGAAGAGGTTTAATTACAGCTACTTTAAAGTAATGTGGCACGTAGCCTGTTGATAAAGACAAATTAATCACATCCAGCAGAGAAGTGCCAACCAAGGGCAAAACTTCTTTAAGCAGCCTAGTCGGGATGGGGTCTAAGAGGCAGGTAGATGGTTTAGATGAAGAAATTATTGAAGTTAGTTGATAAAGATTGAGGGAGGCAAAGCAGTCTAAACATATAACTGGTTTTACAGCTGTTTCTAAAGTTCCTGAGTATAGAGTTAAGTCGGTGCCAGTTGAGGGCAGGTCTTGGTGGATTTTGTTTCTAATAGCTAGGATTTTATCATTAAAGAAGCTCATGAAGTTGTAACTACTGAGAGCTATGGGAATACTTTGCTCAATAGAGCTGTGACTTTCTGTCAGCCTGGCTACAGTGCTGAAAAGAAACCTGGGGTTGTTCCTATTTTCCTCTATTAATGACGAGTGAGTACGCTGCTTTGGCATTCACGGAGGGCCTTCCTATAAGTTTTAAGACTATCTTGCCAAATTAAACGAGAATTTTCCAGTTTGGTGGAGCGCCAATTCCTCTCGAGTTTCTGTGATATTTGCTTTAATTTGCGAGTTTCAGTATTATACCATGGAGCTAACCGTCTTTGTTTTAGTATTTTCTTTTGTAGAGGGGCTACAGAGTCAAGTGTTGTTCGCAGCGAGCCTGCAGCACTATCAACAAGATGATCGACTTGGGAGGGACTGAAATTCGCGTAAGAGTCCTCTGTTAATTTGATACCTGATAGTGAACGTACACTAACAAGAGGAGTAGCCTAGTCATCAATGTCGCAATGTCCACTGATCAGCTGGCTGACTTCGTTCCGTGTGCGCGCATGTGTGTGTGGAGTGGAGGCGCTCTGCTTTCCATACAGAGGAGTGGAGAGGCTGCAGGTCCGACAGTAGGCTAAGTGTTGAGCCTTGATTGGCGGTGATCGGTACAGCGCATGTGAAACTCAACAGAGATGAGAAGGAATGGTTCAGCCTACAGCAGCTCACTCTTTAGATACTTTCATACACTAGTGTACTTTTGTTGTCATATAGGCTATGTTAGATCATATGCTGGGCCACATGGAGGTTGCATCGGGGCTTCGGGCGGCCCGCAGCCGCTAATTCATTAGGACTGGCCCCTGCTGGCCCCTCCCCAAAACCGCCCCAGTTAGCCAACTTTTGGTGATGTTCAATTCTGAAACAAAAAAAATATTAATGTAATACAAATGCAATTTTAAAAATGTTTGAGGTAAAAAACACCTTATAGCTTGTTTGATGATGATGAGGGAAGCAAATAGCAAAAAATGTTTCCTGAAGGTCTCATAGAAGTTTATTTTTTAAGTCATGAGGTAGTTTTTCACAGGGAAATTCTGAAACCAACAAATATGGCTGCAAAACCTATTTTTTAATGTATGATGAGCTGTGTGTTTTTGTTTGTAGCTTGTACTGTACTACTTCTATCTACTTTTAAACAACTAAAACTTAAAACACTAAATTCAACTACTGAAGACAATTCAAATTCAAGACAAATTAAAAAGATGTACGAATCAAATTAATTTGGTTTGACTCAATCCAGATATATCCTACCTGTTAGGAGGAGCCAATGCAAAACTCAGATGTCTTCCACCTCTACTTATCTGACTGCAGAGAGGATGACAGAGAACAGTGGACACATAGTTTAACACGATGGACTATAGGACAGGACTGCTGCTTTTAACTGTCTGCTGGGCAGGTGAAAAATTTAATTGATTTAATGTGACATCTTTTCATTTATGTGACCAATGTAACACACTAAATGAATGTCTTATTTTTATATGACAGGTGTTAATGGTCAGACTCTGACAGAATCTGAACCAGTGGTTAAAAGGCCTGGAGAATCCCACAGATTGACCTGTACAGCCTCTGGATTCACATTCAACAGCTACGAGATGAACTGGGTCAGACAGGCGCCTGGAAAAGGACTGGAGTGGGTTGCTTATATCAATAGCGGTGGTAGCACCAAATACTACTCTCAGTCAGTTCAAGGCCGGTTTACCATCTCCAGAGACAACAGCAGACAGCAGGTGTATCTGCAGATGAACAGTCTGAAGACTGAAGATTCTGCTGTTTATTATTGTGCTCGAGAAAGCCACAGTGACTGGAGTTGGTTGAGCAGCTGTACAAAATCCCACAGTACACATCTTTCATATGGTAGAGCCTAAGACTTATTTTTTAGTAGTACTTAAATCATATACTTTATGTTACATTACATGTTTTTTTCAAAAAACACAAAGTTGTGTAAACTGGTCCTGAGATATCTTATTACTGAAAATAAAATATATTAAAGAAAAACACAATAAAGATCACTCTTATAAATGACAGCACAACACATGGTTGTTGAAATTACAAAAACAAAAAGTATAAACATTTCTATACATGTCTACAAATTTAGATGATTTAATGTCTGTAAATTGTGTGGAATCTAAAGTACGGAAGCGTCTTGCTGCCACGGCAGAAAGAAAAAAACGGATCAGTATCACGTTATAACATGATATTTTTCACGTTATAACATGATATTTTCACGTTTTAACATGATATTTTTCACGTTTTAACATGATATTTTCACGTTTTAACATGATATTTTCACGTTTTAACATGATATTTTCATGTTATAACATGATATTTTTCACGTTTTAACATGATATTTTCACGTTTTAACATGATATTTTCACGCTATCACATGATATTTTTCACGTTTTAACATGATATTTTCACGTTTTAACATGATATTTTCATGTTATAACATGATATTTTTCACGCTATAACATGCATGTTATATTATGAAATTCATGTTTGAGGTGTTCGCAGAACAGAAAGGACAAACAAAGGAATATGGCTCATTTACAGGATTTGATTATGTTCTATTTCATGCTTGGATTGAGACATGGCGAGATTTTGCAGTTACTGAGCACTGTGGATAATATTGTGATAAGTATGCGTACTCTCAGAAGGATTTTGAAATGCATGGGGCTATACAGAAGGAAGAATGAGTCTGACCCTCTGGCAGTAGCATCGTTTCTCATTGATCAGCTGGAGGGACACAGAAGGTACCACGGATACAAGCTACACCATCTCTGCTGCATCCAAGCTGGGTATGTTGTGACCCAAAGTACAGTGAGGCATTTGTTAAAGTTTCTAGACCCCCGTGGTGTTGAGCAGAGACGGAGAAATCGCCTGATGCAACGCCTATACGTTAACCCTGGCCCTAATTTTATGTGGCATGTTGACTCATACGACAAACTAAAGCCATTTGGTATTTGTATAAATGGAGCGATTGATGGATTTTCAAGACTCATGGTATGGCTTCATGCATACTCAACAAACAGCAATCCCAAAATCATCCCTGGCTATTTCATAGCAGAAGTTGAGAAGAGGATGGGGACAGCTGCCAGAATTCGAACAGATTTGGGAACAGAAAATGTCACAATAGCAGAGATGCAGAGATTTTTACGATGGAGTATGGATCGTTGCAACGTCAGTAACTGTTATATTTCTGGGTCCAGTAATCACAATCAGAGGATTGAAAGCTGGTGGGCCTTTTTGAGAACGCATCATGCCCAATACTGGATCAATCGTCTTCAGGAGCTGAAAGACAATGACTGTTTCTCTGGAGACTTCTTGGACAAGCAGCTTGTATTGTTCACTTGTTTGAACACCATCGAGGTATGATAGGTCTATGTTGCTGTTTTTTTATGCTGTGTGTGTGTGGGGTGGGGGAGGGCACAGACCGACTGCTGCTTCATCACTATTTTTATATAGCATGCACAAAATTTTTAAGCCAAATTTACACTAAAATATAGACAAGCAGCCATAAACTATGGAGAAGCTATCTAACATCTTTAGAACAGTCTAGGTGTGCTACAAAAGTCCGATGAAACCTTACTTAGATTTTCGTTGATTGCTGCAGAAGCATATGAATTCTCATGGATTCATTCATGACTTAATGCGTTAAAGAGCATGAGTTCATTCAGATAATGATTCATGAATTATCAGGAATGTACAAGAATGAATAGCATCTCATGCATGACTTAATGCAAGCTCATAATGTTAATGCAACAACTAGGTATTTCAATCAGCATGATTTCTGAGTTCTTCGTGATGTTCATGAATCTTAATTAAGTCTGCAGTTAAAGGGACAGACTGTAGAACAGCAGTGCACATGTCCACTGTTGAATACATGACATGCATTGACAAAACAAATTTTCACTGTCCCACAACATGCAAAAAAAACCCTTAGCTATGGCTCTTGGATGCTACAAGCTTTTAACATTATTAATAATGTAAACAGTCATCTTACTTTTCAAAACACATTGTTGATATAATGTCCACTCTCCCTCTTTGTCCAGGGAGCATATGTCTGCATGTATAATACTGACTCAAAATAGGAAGTGTTACATTGATCTGTGTTTTCACTGATATTTTTCTTCTACAGGAACAACTGCAGCAAGTTGCACATTTGTGGAATACCCACATTATCCGCGGCAGCAGAAATGCAGTAGCTCCAAGGGGACGCCCTATTCTCATGTATACCATCCCTCGTCTATTTGGAGGACAAGATCACCTGAAAGAGGTCTCTCGGGAAGCAGTGGAGGCTTGTAAACCAGAGTGCCAACAGAGAGGACCTTTTCCTTGCGATGAAACAGTTTTCAGCCTGTGTTGCCTTATAATGGCAGAGAACTTCTTACTATCACCCACCACAGCAGATGAAGCCATAGAGCTATATCTCTTCTTGAGAGCATACATTCTTAAATACTTATAAATTACACCAGGAATTCTGACCAGTGGATTAAGGCAGGGCTACATTATGTCAACTGATGCCTTGTTTACTTTTGAACATTTTTGTGAGGAAAATATCCAAAACAAATAATCACAATGTTTCAGTGCAGAGTAAAAATAATATGTGGTTTCAAAAAATATTTAACCCACCGTGTACATTTGGTCACTTAAAACTATTGAAATAGGTTAAGGTCCCTGAATTCAACAATTCAATTCAGTCCCACGTTGCAGTTCATGCAGTGTCATAAAGGGAAGAGGTCCTTGCAGGGCCGTTTGAAGGAATTTGGGGGCCCCAAGCAAAATGGACATGGAGGCCCCCCCCAACCCCCCTGTACACACACACTCAATGCCTACTGGAACCACTGCATAGCCATACAGTTAAAGTTCACCCACACTTTATATAAAAAATTTTTTTACAGTGCAAATGCTGCTGTTGCATAAAATTTGAACATTTTCAACAATTGAACATTTTCAAAAAACACCACTGTACCATAAAATCAAATATACATTAAAAAAGTGTTTACTAATTATTAGTAGTGCTATAAATTAACAGTTTATTGTAACACACATTATATATATCATATATTATATTAGCTATTGGGTAATGATTAAAAAATGTTTGTAAACCTTTAAGAAACCATTTTTAAAACATCTATAAACGATATTCCTAACACTTTGTTAAGGGTTACTAACTAGTTGGTTTGTAAACTGTCTATAAACTATAAACATTATCTGGATGGTTAGGCTATTATAAAGTTGCAACAGATGACTATATACCTTATAAAATAGATAATAAATAAACAGTACCAGTAAAACATGTGGGTTGTCCTGATACTGTAGTAGCCTACTTCAAAATGAACAGTGTAAAAATTGCCACACAGAATGAAGTAACTGTTCAAGAGGCATAGTTCCGCTTCATGACTGCCAACGAGGAGGTTTGTATTTTGCCGGCAGCAGAGATAATGTGTTTGGCGCTGTTGTCAGCCTATGGCTGTCAGCGACTACTGAGAGAGGCCCACTTGAGGGGGATTCCGAAAACAGTGTCATTGCACTTTACTGCATTGACTATCTATCAAGGCGTGAGCTCACAGTTTTTGTCGTTGCATTTTATCCTTAAACAGTCGTTGTCTTGGGGCCCCAGTCCAGCTCGGGGCCCCAAGCAATTGCTTGGTTTGCCTGTCCTGTCGCGACGGGCCTGGGTCCTTGCCTGCTGAAAATCTGAGACTGTTTTCGACCCACAAACAAATGAAACAAATATAAAACACAGACTAATGTATGTTAATGCTCTAAGAAGAGGATGTCCAAGTGCCTGATGCTGTCCTTAAATTTGACATTTAATAGGCTTCCATTTTGGAAGACCTCCCCTTAGTGTACTTTAAGATACGTTAATATCATAGTTATCCAAAAGTGATTGTCATAAATTTGTGATTCTGGAGTGTCAAAAACATTTTTTGTATTGATGTGACCCCAGACTGAATGGTTGACAAAACTGAGTGGTTAGCCTGCTATGTGAGGAGCTTCTGAATAGGAGGGCTGCAACTAAGGATTAATTTCATTACCGATAAAGATGTCAATCATTACCTCAAATAATCGATTAGTTGTTTGGTCCATAAAAATGTCAATATGACAATATGACAAATGACAATATTGATAGCCCACGGAGATGTTTTCAAATGGCTTATTTTGTCTTCAACCTAAATATATTCAGCTTGCTGTCATAGAAGAGTAAAGAAACTGAAAATATTCACATTTCATAAATGGAAATCAGTGAATTAAAAATATCATGCATATGTCATCAAAGAATTATAAATCAATTATCAAAATAGTTGGTAATTAATTTAACATTTGACAAATTATGACTTTGATATAATGAGTTAATGGAAGAGGGATGAAGTGTTTGCCAATATATTTCAACAATAAATGTGCAACAGTGTGTTTGTTCAGTTATGTTTACCAATACCATGATTTGCACTTTCTGCTTCAGGAGATGGGGCACCAAACACTCTCAACTTAATAGCTCTTCCTTGTATTTCTCAAGGGTTTGTATCCCTTTATTTTTGTTATCATCAGTGTGAGACATTTTTCACTGTTGATACAACATTTGCCAAATCTCTGTGCTTTCGATGTGAATTCAATTTGAATTTTATAGTTTTGATTTGGGATGACAAGACTCAAACTACCAACAGCTCCACTTAACAGATTTTTGTGAACTGCTAAAATATAAACAAATCACATATGTCAATATTATGTAAGAATAAATAAACAATTTCAGAGATCAAGTAACTTCTTTTTTAATTATTTCATTTATAGAGAACAAAAGCGAGAGGTATTGATTCTTGATATGCTTCAATGGCTCAAGCTCCACCCCCTGCGGATACACATAATAATAAGACATAGGACGAAACAAACATCTGTCAGAAAATGACCAAAAGTGAAAATTCAGGTTGAAAGGTGCAACTGTGCATTTACTTTTGTATTTATGTAGTAACAACATGCAGAGCAGCCATCAACATCACAAAGTGATGTGTCTACCCAAAAACTCAAGTGTAAAACCATAGGCTGCTGTTAAGGTCAGTGCAATTACTCTAACTAAAACTTGTTGAAAACAATTACAAAAAATACAGCAGTACAAATACAAATCATCGCCCCTCACCTCACCAACCCACACTCATTCTCTCTCTCTCTCTCTCTCTCACACACACACACAGACACAACTTGTACTCACTGCTCTCTGTGGGAACTCATCAACAGGTAACAGTAACAGCTTTTAAAAAACAAAAAAGAACATGCTTGTTTTGAACAAACAGCAGCAAATAAAATTTGATGTCCAAAACTATAGACTGCTGTTTAGGCAAGTACAATTGGTGTAGCCAAACTTGACAAAAGCAAGTAAAGAAAACAAAACGCAATAACAGTACATAATAAACCCCATCACTCACGCCCTCACTGACTTGACTCACCGGCAAGCAGACACACACACACGCACGCACACACACACACACACGCACACGCACACACACACACACACACACACAGGTTACAGCTTTAAAAAGGAACATACCTGTATGGAACAAATGATAATAAGAAGCTGTGTGTATTTCTACAATTCTAAACATTACGTGCACGTCCAGCTATCAAGCACAGACAGGTACTTTATTGCTTCCAACGTACTTTGCAAATATTACTCTGACAGTTAAAACTTAGAAATTAGGTCTAACAGTACCCTCAAACGATACTGCAAATGCAGCATTGTTGATTACATATTTTACTGTTGTTCAAAACATCTCAACTTCTTATTTTATAAAGCCCTCTGTCTTTGTCATGGAAACATTCAGGATTGTAATCCTTTAGTTCCTTGATGGCATACATGTATATTCACTCCAAATGCAACTCCTTTACTTTTTCATGTTACTATGCTTTACCTTGAGTATATGTGTTGAATGGATCTAACCATCACTTATCATGGATTCATCAGCCCTTTTCATCAATTGGCGTGGCCCTGAAAAGATTAATAAGCTATGCTGAACTTATAGGAACTTTTAGCGACCAGTATACTGTCCATTTCAGTGCGTAGTTCTGGGTAGGAAGTGTATGTCCATGGCAGTTCCAGAGCCGGCCCACAAGTGTGTGCTACTGGTCGCCGTGCCAGTCCATCTACTGGTGTGAAAAGGACCTCAATCTTGTTGACACAGATAATATCTGACCCTGTGACAAACCTTAACATCCTTCTCAGTCCTGCATCATCCAGTCCTCTGATGTACTGTTGCAGAAAACGAAAGCTCTGGTTCTCTGCTTGCGTTGTAGGCGATGCATCCAGCAACTTCAAAAGCTTCCTTGTTGTTGGCTTTTTATCTTCATACATTTGCAGGACATGTTGTGGGCTCACAAATGCTTCTTTTAGGAAGTGGCTAGCAATTAATGACATTTTTTCTGCTGCATATCTTGGTTTTTGGATCATCTGCTTGTGTGCCACTTTTAGAAGGATGCCTTTCAAATTGTCTTTAGTTGGAAGTGCTGTTACATCCAAGCGGTCCAAAAGATCAAGTAGTTCATCCCTGTCCTCATCTAAAAGATCTTCTTTTAAGGCAGTTGATATCAGATCCCTATCTGACTGACTTATGTACAGGAGAAGACTTTCAAACAGCATATCATCTGAGACTTCTTTCTCACCAAAAATAAGTGCCACTGTGAAAACAGGGGCAAGCCGACATGGAAAGTATCCATGATCTTGAAATCCCTTGAGTAGAATTCGGCCAATGGATTTCCACTCTTCTTCCTGCCATTTAGGAGACAGTGATGGAACCCTCAGGTCCTCCCCTTCAGCTGTGTGGTCCATAAACTCAGTCCAAAATGTAGCATACACATCCCTTGAGACACCATCTGCGTCAGCTCCTTTTTCATCTATGTAGGTGTATTTTAAGGGGTGTTTGAGGAGTGCTGGATCCTTGAACTGGTTAATCATCTCCTCCAGAAGATTGACCCTGTGAAGCTTTATTGTGACACACACAACATCATATGATGCAGTAGAACTCCTTGACTCTTCACCAACAGATGTTGTGTCTGGAGTAATGGGTGCTGTGCTTGTTGGGGGAAGTGTGATGACCAGGTCATCTCCTTCAAACTGTAGGGTGGGTTGATATATCAAAGTGTCATCCATCTGACTAGCCATGGGTTCTCCAAGGAAGGGGCCAAACATCACCTCAGATGTGTCTGATAATGCATCTGCATCAACATCCTTTAAATCTTGTGACAATATGACAACAGTTTGAGTAAATTGTTCATCTTCTTCATGTGTGTCTCTCAATTGTTCATCATTGCTTAAATCAGATTTATCACCATCCTCATCTCTCAGGCTCTTGGTGCACAGGTAAAATCTTAACACTCCCATTCTAAGTACCGTGTACAGTTCCCCAACTGTGATATTGTGGTGTCCAACAATAATGCTGCGGTGACGTGTTGAGAAGAAATCCGCTTGACACTGTTCTTGATCTCAAAAAATTTATTAAAGCAAAAGAGTTCAGCATCTTTGACAAGCTCTGCAGAAGCTTGGAGAGTGACCCAGCCCAATTGCCACTCTGCCTCACTGTTCCTTACACATAGCTTATATAGGACATGTTAAAACATCTGTTAGGTATCATAAAAAGGTTGGGTCTGCAAGGTGAGAGGGCAGCCCCTTAAAAGGATATAGTACTATTTAGGTTGTAAACAAAAGGTCAAAAGTCAAATTCCATCACTACTCTTCCTGTAGTAGGTCACTGACCCTTTATCTTTGCTGATACAGCTGCTACGTGGAATGCTGTGAATGCAATGCACAGACACCAGATACCACATATTTCCCCCCTTTGAGACTAAATAAGTCTCGAAAACCAAAATGATAATTTCCAATATATGCTTCTTACAGTTGTATTTTAACAATTTATCAATTTTGTGGAGTGTGAGAACGAAAAACCTGTCCGGCAGCCTTCATTCCAAATTATCCTTCAAAACAATCTAGACAGGAAAACTTTCTCACGGCCCCTCTGCCTTAGGCGGCCACATATGGTACTCCAGTTTATCAATAAAAACATCTTTACCAGTCTATTCAAAAATTTGGTATAGTCAATACATATGAAAACCTCAGGGACTTAAATAAAATCAAAACTATGTCCGAATTCAGGCTAGTCATCCCATCGGACCCTCCAACGGACCTGTCCCTGCCTAGACCTTATATCCCTAAACGTCAAAAAAGAAAGAAAAACCTGAGGTCCCCATGTATGAACTCCCATAACTAACAGTATAAGTCTTTACAATTAACACCAAAAAAGGACATGATAGTTGCTTAAGTATTATCCATTCAAACATGTACATCAAAGCAGACACAGGAAGGTTTTCCACTGCAGCTCCTCAGCGGTGTCGACTTTCAGTGTAGTGTTGATGCAGTCCAGACATGTCCACATCGTCTTTGTCCCAAGTCCATTCATATTGTCCTTGTGTGAGTATCTGAATCCCCATCTGCACATTCCCATATACTCTGGAAGAAAAGAAAACACCAACCAGTATCTTTTGCAAAATAACATATGAAAATTAAACCACAATATATGAAAATACAGCTTAATATCAAAATGGATATCTTTCCATTTTTACTTCCTCTGGATCCACTTCGTCATCTCTACTAGCCCTCTCTTTCTTCCAGTCCTTCTCCTTCCATTTTGGCTCATCACTGTGCCTCTTTAGCTTACTTCCTCATCTCCTTGTCAAACTTCACTTGCTCACACTTTCCTTTTTCAACTTGTCTTTACCTTCATCTTTGCGCTCCTCTCTCATTCCATTCAGTTTTTCTCTCTCTTTCCCCTTCTTCTTCTTACCCATGTCATTTTATCCTTCTTCATAACTTTCTTTTTCTCCCTCGTCTTTCCTACCTTCCTCCCATTTCTCATCATCTTTACCATTTTTGCTCTGCCACTTGTTCTCGTTCCAGTGTTTCCCTTCACCCTTTACGTCCCTCAAGGTTGTAATCAGCATCTGCGTCTTATTGACAATAGTTGTTACTGCTGTAGTAACAACATTCAGTTCTTCTGAAGTTACTGCTGAAATAATGGAGTTAGCTGATGTATTAACTCTGTTAGTTACTTCCAAGGGCAAAGTGACAAATGTCCTCTGTATATTATTCACTCTTGGAGTGGCTACTGTAGTATATTGTTCCTGAACTGCTTTAGTGACTTGTGACACTTCAATTGGCTCTAAATCTTTCATCATAAGCTTCACCTTACGGGTCACATAACCCCTTATCCCATAATTCTGAAGCGAAACAAGCTTTAGCTCTGGATTTAAATAAGTGCAACTAGATCCTCCCAGGTGGCATTACGCCAAACAAAAGTGAACAATCACCCACAATTTTCCACCTCCTCATATCATTAAGCAGAGAATACTTTCTTTGACTAGGGGGCACACCCTCCTGTCCTGATAACAACACATCTTTACCGCGACTATTTATCCACTTAGGAGGCATGTTACCACTGGTATTCCATCTTTCACATTTACAAGGAAGATATGCCGAACCTCCAAACTTAACCTTCACCACAGTAGACAATGAAGTCGGTGTCGGGGAAACCATCTGAGCCGTCACTGTACTCAAAAGCGTTACATTTATATAGCAGAGGTACAGCCCTTGGTGACCTCTGTGGTTTCACATTCCACTGAAATAGGCCCCGCTGTTTCTGGGACATATTGAAAATCAATGACCCCAAATCTTCTTTCCTACCCATCAATTGCCGGGTCATATCTGACATTATCAGAAGTGTACACATGATTATCATCATTATCATCTGGCTCTCTTGAACCTTCACCATTTTGGCTGTCCACGAGTGGCACCTCTTCACTAGGCGCTTTAACACAATGTGATAAATGATACCACGTCGGAGACCCTTTAACTTGGACAGCTGTTAGCTGTACTACACTTGTCCCCAGATTTCACTGTGCTCCTTCTTTGCTCCTCAAGCTTCTCCGGCACCTCTTCTCTCCTTTGCCTGTCAGAAACATCCTTAACCCTTGCCGCTTGTTCGTAAACAAGGCGTAGGCATCCTTCTTCCTGTGACCAGTTCATGGGGCGTTAGACGTCCCCCCTTGCCACATGAGCTAACCCATGTGCTTCCTCAATCATCAGACCTCACAGGTCCAGAGGCGCCAACCTTAACAGCACCTCGATCTAGCCATAACTGTTTATCAGTCATAGAAGCAGCTTCCTGCATCAAAATCACCTCCTTTAGCGTAATTTTGTCTTCCAAGTCCACCCCATGAGTGACCAAAAAACCTTGCCCACTTTGTTAGCTCCTGTTACAGCTTTTGCAGCTTCATCAGCAGCTTTGTTCCCTTGTGTCACTCTTGACACATCTGTTTTATGAGCTGCACATTTAGCTATCGCTATCTCTTAAGGCCTCATCATAGCATGCAACAGTTTTATTATTTGAGCATGATGTTGTATTGGAGAACCATCCGTTTTCTTAAATCCCCGACCTTTCCACACTGCTCCAAACAAATGACATACATTATGCGCTCATGCAGAATCAGCCAATAAACATGCTTCTGTTAGCCCCACCAGTTCTGCAAGCTGTGCAGACGCAGGCTGTGGTATTACTTCAGCTTTTTCAACAACAAATCCAGTTCCTTGAGCTTTTACTACTGCATAGCCAGCACACAATTTATCTCCCACACGATAACAAGACCCCTCAGTCCAATACTCCCGGTCTGCCTCACGTAGAGGAAGAGCCTGCAAGTCTGATCCAAGCCTTGAATATTTCTCTTATTTCTTCTGGATTAATTGACTTCTCCAAGCATGATGCACTGATCCATGTCTTCTCTATTTCTTCCTCTTTCTGTAATTTGTTCATCTTCATCTCTGATGCAATAATCACCCTCCTGAATGATCACAGGGAGCTGAGGATAGATATCCTTAAACTCCTCTCCCTCCTCATAAGGTGGAGGTCTTTTTGCTGAATCCGTATGTGAGAAGGGTGTATTGACTTCTGCCATTAATTTTTCTGTCATCTTTGCCTGTTTTGCCATTTGCTCTTCACCTCTGTCCCTTTTTATCTTGAATATTTTTTTATCAGTTTTGTCCCTCATATTCAAATAACTTAAGAACACCCAGTTCTCTTTGTCTTTTTTCTTTACGTCGTTCCCCTTTTTTCCCCTTATTTTGATCTGCCTTATATGTGGACACAAGCACTTGCATTATTTTAATTACATCTGGGTTAAGAGTCCCTTCCACTGGCCATGGTTGTTCAATGCCAAGCCAACGTCTATGCCACTTTCAGATAATTTTGCAATACCATTAACTAGAGGATTATTTTTCTACACTACATCAAACAGAGTAATTACTTTCATAGTTTTCTTGTCCTTTTTCCCCATTGTGCCAACCCTTTTATAGTTACTTATTGTAAATTATTTTTCTTATTATTTATTTGTTTATTTTTCTCACAGCCGTTAAATGAAATGCCAAAGGAATCTGTCAACTTCAGAGCAATCACAGAATACTCGTTATCTAGCAATCACACAGCGCCAACTACTGCCTGATAAGCACCCAATTTAAGTTTTATCCCCACGATGACCTTGATACCCAAATTCCAACACCACTTCAAGCCAAACAACCCACTCACAAAAAACTCCAATATGTAATATTCAAATACATTGACTGATCAGTCCGTTGCCAAGTCTCCCATTAACTAGTCATAACATGAAATACGCCAAGCACACACAAGCAAATGGATTCCCCTTTCTAAAAATGCGTCTCCAATATCCCACAAAGACACCAACTAAATGTATATCAACAGTGATAATAGTAAATGAATATAGACACATACACACGGGCGTTGTAAAGAGTTTGTAAATTGAACAGTACTGGCCAGACCAGATCCGGGCTGCAATCTCTGTCACCTAACGCACTGGCCAGCGCTGCCTCTCTCTCTCTTAAACCACAGAGGAACAAAAACCAAAACACTCACAACAACAACTTAGCCCTTTTGTGTAATCACAAAGTACATGAAGGTTAAATACCCAACAAAGATGCCTTTAAAGAAGGGTAATCGCACATAAAGAAAACAACATGAAATGCATTTAACATATAGAAGTAACTTAAGCTAAAACAAATTAACTGCTGATTATGAAATAACCCAAACCGTAGAGCAGCACCAATCAATATGATACTATATTGTAACTTTAACAAATCTTATAACACAGCTCCCCTTGGCCAAATTCCCCTTTTCTATTATCTTACATGTATACAGTTCCCTTAATTCTACACACCCTCTCATATACAGCAGAGCCACAGCACCTCTGCAGCTCTTCACACACACACACCCTCCTATTTCTCTCACACACACACAGTAGCTCTCCAGTCAACAATAATGCATTCTTTCACACTAAGCATGCTACCGCCGCTCCCTTTCCTTAACTATTTCCTTTATTATTTCTTCCTAAATTTATGCTACCTCGAGGTTAGTAGATATTTAATGAGAGGCTACTTCGGACATGGTTACGATCAACACATGAAGCGGCGGTAACTTCAATCAAGCGTTATTCTACTAGCTCCCAGTTCCCAGAACGGACCCGAAAAGTCACCTAGTTCCTTTCCAGGATTTGCGGCCCATCTAAGATCGCCTTTTTTTAAAGGGCTTTTTGTCCAGATCTGCGGCGTCCTAATCCTTATTTTCCTTATTCCTTATTCCATATCCTTATACTATATCCTTCCTTACTCTTACTAAATTTATTAAAACCGAATGACCCTGGCCAGGGTTGCACTCTTTTTTTTCCCTTATTCCAATTTACCTATTTCCCTAAAGCCTAGTCTCACACAACAGTAGCCTTAATCCCATCTGTCTTACTGTTATAAGAATCTGAGGGCCCATATTCTTAATGTTTGCAAAGCTATCTCAGCTCACTGTCCGTTACCTAGGCTGTTCCTTTTTCTTCCTTTTATTTCTATCTATCTTTCTTAACTATATTCACACACACTAATTGCGTCATCTACAACGCACTCATATAAGGATATAGTACTATTTAGGTTGTAAACAAAAGGTCAAAAGTCAAATTCCATCACTACTCTTCCTGTAGTAGGTCACTGACCCTTTATCTTTGCTGATACAGCTGCTACGTGGAATGCTGTGAATGCAATGCACAGACACCAGATACCACAATATCTTCATCAAAAACAGCTTCCTCCTGATAGTCTAATATGTCATGACAGAATGTCTCAAATCTTCCAAATTTACTTTTCCCGTTTGAGAAGAAAAGGTCTTTAGCGTACTGTAATATGTCAGCTTTTTTTGATTCTTTGGGTACATCAAGGGTCCTTGTTCCCCCCTCCTCTGCGTTTTCTTACTTGTTTACCTTCATGAATCCACCCCAACTCAACTTTTCTGGTCTTTTTTTCAGCCCATTTGTTGTTTACTGCACAAGTTCTTTTCCGCTTTGGAGCAACAAAAGTCTCCTCTTGTTCCTTTTCACTATCATCATTTCCATCAATGCCCATCTTTTTCTTCAGTTTTTCAAGCAGCGAATGTTTTCTGGATTCTTTTGTACTTGTACCTTTATTTTCCAGACAGAACCGTCTTGCTGCTATTCGATCTCCATATGCTGGAATGTAGCCAGCAAGAGTGTCATCATCCATTATGTCAATGACTGTGGCATCAATCTGTAAAGATAGACATAATTATTATAACTCAAGGACAAGACTGGAAACACCTGCAGCATCCTCCAACCACACCTACATGCACTCACACACAAGAGGAGAAACAGAGGTGCCCTTTGTAACTCTGTTTAAAAAGTGCAAATTGTTTTATTAATTGCACTTGCACATAAATGTCACTGTATAACAAGAACCTAGCTGCAGTCATCTATAACATTTACAACCCAAACTGTTTTATATCTATATTTGACAACATACTGATTAATTTAAAATACATAATTTATTTTTGATATATTGCTGACACCTGAAAACTGTATTGTTTATACATGACGTGTGCATAGAAAATATTGTTTACACAAGAGCATGTGTAACGTTGGCTACAATGTGCTGATGCTGGCTACTAAAGTGTGCCCGTGGGCACCGTTTAAAAATTCATGGACACGGATAATGAATGCGCACTGATTTGGAAGCCGGTGTTGTGCTAAGATTTGCATCCACCTCTTTTCTCAGCATAACCGTTAGCAAGGTGCACGCAATTCTCGGCAGACTGGCAGAATTCGGCACCGGCAGGTTTTTACACATGGATAATTTTTCTCAACTGACCCCATAGGGGCTCGTTACTAACGTTAACCACAACCGCGGAGGGTAACGTAACTAAATGTTACGGCGGTGGGGGGCACACTTTCTAACGACACTGCAACTGTCTACTGCCTACTTTCACTCTGGCCACACAGTAAATTTCATCACTACGCAGCCGATGAATAGCTAATAACACACGGGACTGTGTTAACCAGGGCTGGCTGGCTAGCTGAAAGTTAGCTAACATGCTATGCATAACATATTGGTAGGCCCGAGGAGAATGAGCTACGTAAAAAATACACTCAAATGTTACTTACATGTTCCTGTTCCATGCGTGAGAGGCACTCTTCTGATAAACCGCGATTTCGTAGAAATTTCAACAGTGGGGTATCCGTGTTGCGGGCCATTGTCATGCCAGTTCGTTGCAAAAGGTCAAGTGCAAGTGCCAGTCACAACTGGAGTATCATGGGAAATCCACCTCCGCCCGAGATCAACTTTTCACATTATAACGTGAACAGTTTAAAGATAAATATATATTGATATACCAAGAAACAATTCTTGTAATAACGTGACAAGTTTGTATGTCATAACAACGTAAAAAAAACATTTTTATAACAATAAACTTATCATGTTAAAACGTGAAAATATCATGTTAAAACGTGAAAATATCATGTTAAAACGTGAAAAATATCATGTTAAAACGTGAAAATATCATGTTAAAACGTGAAAAATATCATGTTAAAACGTGAAAATATCATGTTAAAACGTGAAAAATATCATGTTAAAACGTGAAAAATATGTTAAAACGTGAAAAATTTCATGTTATAACGTGAAAATATCATGTTATAATGTGAAAAATATCATGTTATAACGTGATACTGATCCGTTTTTTTCTTTCTGCCGTGGCAGCAAGACGCTTCCGTACTAAAGAGAGTCATAATATGAGAGTGAAAATAATTTGTGTCAGTTTCTTTTTTAAAATCACTAGAGGGCAGTCAGTGTGAAGTTTCTAAAAGGAGACACTCAGATCTGGTGTTCTCATTGATTTTCACTGATGATACTATGATAGTTGATGATTTTCTACGTGAAACCAAAGTCCTCTTTCAACTTGATTCCACACATTTTGAACAGAAAAGTTTGAAAGCATATTTAAGTCTTTTTTTTTATAGAAGAAGCCAAAAACAAAACAACAATTAAACATAGCACATTTTTATTTCTGACATGAAAAGACACAGATAAAGGTAAATATAGTAATAATCACAAAATGTATCTTATAAATGTGTGAACTACTTTAGTTTTAATATAAGATAATTGTTTTTTTTACATTTAGTCATACAGGTTTCAGTCCCTGAGCAGCTATTTTACTCTGGAGGTGCCAAGTTATTCTATATGTCTGTGTCTTCAAACATCTGCAAACATTGAAGTCATTCAACATCATGTCTTTTATGCAAACCTTCAAACCAGCAGCATCAGACTTAAGTTTTTATACTATGTAAATGATCCTGGCTGCTGTCACTTTATTTCTGTTTGCAGCAAATACAGTAAATAAAGGAATAAATAAATGCTGCAATTACAAAAAGCCTATGCTCATAATTTTGACGTTATTCATGAATGTGATGTAGGAGGTGCTGCCAGTAAATAAATGATCTGAGGAAAACAGATTGCATCATATTTAAAGTGTGTTAATCATGTATAAACATGCTAAACACGATTAAATTTAAATGAATATGTTTTCCATTATCCATGTTAATATTCATGTTAATATTCACTTACAAATAGTAATAATGAAAGACCGTGTAATGAAATTAAAACATCATATGAAAGAAAACAGGGTTTGGGGAGGAGGGATGTGAAAACTGAGAAACAGGTGAGAAAGGGGTTAGACAGGCTTGGATTAAATAGGCGCAAGTGGTCGAATTAGTAAAAGAGAGGTCTGTTCCTGAACTTTAGTTAAATAACTCCCTTATTTTCAGTATCACCTTTTTTACAATACTGATTGTGATTAACTGTCGCTAATGAAAATTATTAGCGTATTAAAGAGTGTTAAAGCGTTTATATTAATACAAGATAGACATAAAAAGGAAACAAACACACAACAACCAAAAACAAAAGGTACAGAACGGCTTATGCAGGAGGGGGTATACAGCACAGTGCCCATAATAATAATAATAAATTATTTATTGCATGATCATAGTGTGTACTTTATCTGTAAAGGGGGAGCTAAGGTTTCAAAATATGCCCACATGGGGCTGCTCAGTAATCGTGTGTTTTAATTGCAAATATGAAACTCTGAAGCTCATTTCCAAATGTGATCCCAACTAATTTCAGTACTGTAACTTTATCAAAGCAATCATTAAAGCCACGTGCAACACTTTTTACAAAGAGCCAGTCGGTCTGACTGTAATGAAACACAATAAAGATAATCTTGACCAGGGTAACCTAACAAATGTATAACAATTCATTATTAACTCAGCTGTGTCAGTCAATTGACTGGAAGGCAGAGTGGAGAGATAGAGTCTGATCTACTGGCTGTCACCTTTGACTTAATTTAACCCAACAATCGACCCTATCCTGACTTGGATAAACCTGTGTCACACCACTGATGAATTATTTCTTCATATCTACAACTCACATCTACTGAATTTATAAATCTTACATAAAAAAAACAAAAACAATGTTTTTATGTATTTGATTTTGGGGTTTTCTGTCACAATGTCCTTAAATTATGAACAGTCTGTGAAAAAATCAACACTGACAAATAGAAATATTTCTTAAGGTTTTATTTGTTTTTTTTCTCCCTATTAAAATGTAATTTAAAATACTAATTTGGGGGTATTGTAAAACACATACACTGTTGTGACAGACATGACAGACTGTGTCTAATGATGAAGCAACCGACTTTAATAATGTGTTTGTCAAAAAAAAAAGAGGGACTCTGGAGGAATGACTTGTTAACAGTAAACATTTATTCTCCAGTTTCACGAAACAGTAACTGAGAGCCAAGTCAAATCCAGTTCCTCCCTGTGAGGAGGAGTCAATGCAAAACTCAGATGTCTTCCACCTCTACTTATCTGACTGCAGAGAGGATGACAGAGAACAGTGGACACACAGTTTAACATGATGGACTATAGGACAGGACTGCTGCTTTTAACTGTCTACTGGGCAGGTGTAGATTTTAACTGATCTTGATCTGACACATTTTCATTTACACCACTAACTTAACACATGACATGGTATCTTTCCCCACTTAACAGGTGTTGATGGTCAGACAGAATCTGAACCAGTGATGAAAAGGCCTGGAGAATCCCACAAACTGACCTGTACAACCTCTAGATTCACATTCAGTGACTACTATATGGGCTGGATCAGACAGGCTCCTGGAAAAGGACTGGAGTGGGTTTCCTTAATCAAAGTTCCAAGTACTTCCTATTCTCAGTCAGTTCAAGTGCAGCAGGTGTATCTGCAGATGAACAGTCTGAAGACTGAAGATTCTGCTGTTTATTATTGTGCTCGAGAGCCTCACAGCAGAGTTGGTTAAGCAGCTGTACAAAATCCTACACTAGGCAACTCATCCTCACTGGGCTGACATATCCTACGAAATAATTGTATTTTCATTCATTTTTCAAAAAAAAAAAAGTTTTTATGTGCAATCATGTTGTAAGAGCCATTTTGCCATTTATGTTGATTTGGAATTGTTGTTAAACACATGCTATGTTCATGGGTCATGCAGACGTTCTTTTGTTTTTGATATTGTGTTTTGGTAACTGTTAATTGGGTGGGTATGTGATTTACGCTAGCATGGGCAGTAGGAAAAAAAGTAACACAATATAGTTTAGGTGAGATCTGCAAGAGCCCTGTATGCATAACAAGTTTTTTGACCGTGTTTTGTAAAATATATTTGAGAAACCTTTGTGGACTGTACTTGGCTGGTAATGGACCAAGCCTTTTTTGTGTGCTCTGAATTAAAAGGTAAACTCAAATATTTTCGCGACTGTTTTTTGGATTTTTGCGTACATTGGGTACTCCAGGAGTGTGTATATTGGGACACACATGGATGGACACGCGTCAGCTTGGGATAGGCTTCTTGCAGAATAGTGGCCTTGGACTTTGTCAGTGAAACGGCCACGACACATGTTAACTGAGAAAACCATCATTAAACACCAAACAAACTAATAATTAAGTCACCGTCTTGTGGATTGTGCAACATGTTGACTTTCTGACGAATGAGTGCTCAGAAGTCATCATTATTTCATGTGTACTCAGTACTGTACATGCAATAACTTTCGTTCTATCTCACGCAGGCTCCGCCCTCTGCTGGACTCTATGGGTACTACTCCTCTTATCACACGCACGCACTTGCACACTGAAATTTTATCGTGCACGTAGCCGACCAATAGGACGCCGCTACCGATACGTGCGTGACATATAAATAGCAGTGTCCCTACTGCCTCAGCATCCTTTTTTCTTCAGCAAACGGCAAACTGCTCACTGATAATCTCCCAAGCCTGTACACGGGCGGGGTGATGTAGTGGTTGGGGCTTTGGCCGGCCTGTAGCCGACCGGCTTGGTGTGGTGGACTTTGACTTGTCGCGGCTAGGGCGGACAGTCATCGGGCTCCACCCACTGTCCCCATAGAGTCCAGTAGAGGGCGGAGCCTGTGTGATATAGAACGAAAGGTTACGATATGGTAACCCTAGTTCTATAAGCACAGGCGGAGCCCTCTACCGATGAGCCCTGCCGCTCTGACGCTGTCTGCTGAAGAGGCGGTCAGATGTTGAGGCAGTAGGGACACTGCTATTTATATGTCACGCATATCGGTAGCGGCATCCTATTGTCGGCTACGTGCACGATAAAATTTCAGTGGGCAAGTGCGTGCGTTTTATTAGAGGTGTAGTACCCATAGAGTCCAGTAGAGGTCTCCGCCTGTTCTGCTAGAACTAGGGTTACCATATTGTGACCTTTCGTTATCCTTGCTTCAACTGCATCCATATTCAAACTCATTAAACCTTCACAACAAGACTCAATAATGTCTGTAAATGATATGGCATCTAAAGTGAGTCATAATGTGAGAGTGAAAGATAATGTTGGAGTTTCTTTTATAAAATCACTAGAGGGCAGTCAGTGTCAACTCAACAAGTGTAAAACCTCTGACATATATAGCAATTGTAACTCGCTTTGGATAAAAGCTGAATGAATAAATGTAATTTAAGTTAGTTTTTTATATAACAAACCAAACACACACACAAACAATCAAACAACAAGATATATGATGAAGGCTGTTTTTTATTTCTGATGCAATCAGATACAGATGAAGGTAAAAGGTAGTGATAATCACAAAAAGAAACTTGTAAATGTGTGAACTTTAGTTTCCATCTAAGATAAAATATTTAGTTCTTTGCATTTCAAGTTTTAGTTCTTGAGCAGCTGTTTGACTTTAGATGCTCCAAGTTTCTCTTTTGTCTGTGTTGTCAGACATCTACAAACACTGAAACCATTTATCATCATCATCATCATCATCATCAGGTCTTTTATGCAAACCTTCAAACCAGCAGCATCAGACATGATCCTGGCTGCTGTCTCTGTATTTCTGTTTGCAACAAATACAGTAAGTGAGCAAATAAATGAATAAATAAATGCTGTTATTACAAAAAAAACTGTGTTTAGAGGTTTGACATTAATCATGAATGTGCTGTAGGAGGTGCTGACAGTAAAAACGTGATCCGAGGAAAATGGATCACATAATATTTAAAAATGTGTTTTAATGATCTATAAACATGCTAAACACACTGTGCAAAACGGATTTTAATGAATATGTTTTCTGTTATCCATGATTCACGTGAATATTAACATTAACAAAAGCAGTAATGAAATGTTGTGTGATGAAATTAAAATATATGTAAATCAGAGGTGATTTCCAAACATGTTTTCACTCTGCAGATATAATAACAGTCAACAGACTCTTCTATTGGCTCCAGTTAGACCAACATTGATGTTTCATGTGTTTGATTCTATGCAAACTCAATGACCTTCCTTGTTACTCAGCTATAAAAACTTCCCATCAGGCTGTCAGTGGAGTTCACAGCACGTCACTTTCAACATAAACCATGTTTTCTGTAGCTCTGCTGCTGCTGTTGGCAGCTGGATGTGAGTCTCTCTGGATTTGTCAAAGTCAGCAGTTCTTGTTTTGCAGTATAACTTGATCACTTGAACATTTTCTTTTTTTCACAGGTGTGAAGTGTGAACAGTTGACACAGCCAGCCTCTGTGACTGTGCAGCCAGGTCAACGTCTGACCATCACCTGTCAGGTCTCTTATTCTCTTAGCAGCTATCGTACAGCTTGGATCAGACAGCCTGCAGGGAAAGGACTGGAGTGGATTGGAGGTGCACATCTTGGATACACCACATACTACAAAGATTCACTGAAGAACAAGTTCAGTATCGACTTAGACTCTTCCAGCAACAGAGTGACTCTAAACGGACAGAATGTGCAGCCTGAAGACACTGCTGTGTATTACTGTGCCAGAGATCCACAATAACACAAACCATCAGTAGACCTGAACACAAACCCCTCAGTGCCTGAACACTTGTAACATGAAGCCACCAGAGGAGGAGCCCTCAGACCACTAATGAATTCAACAGCAGCTCACTGTTAAATACAGAAACAGAAACACGGAAAAAGTAAATGGCAATATAACATGGTTTAGTATATAATAATAATAATAATAATAATAATAATAATAATAATAATAATAATAATAATAATAATAGGCATTTTCCAAAAAGATTTTTCTCTGTCTGACTAATATTTATACTGATTAAGAATAATAATGCAAATAAATATGATAATATGTTTGTTCTCATTGATTTAGAATTGAATTGTGTGTGTCAAATTTTTCTTTACGATATTATTAAAATCACTTTGTGGACCTACAGTCAGATTAAGATTGGTAAACACAAAATACAATGTCATCTCACGTTTTGGTTAGGTCAAGGTTTTGATTCATGATGATTCCTTAGTGTGTATAAATAAAGTTCTGTGTTGGAGGATCACTTGATAAAACACAACATTTAACCTTTGAAGACAATTTATATTAAGCAAGTTTCAAATTTAGATTTCCTAAATCTAATTCATGTGGCTGGTGTTGCAACTGGTACATTATTGTTTTCCAAGTCCAACAAACAAAAGGCCAAACTCTTTCCTCAATATGAAGATGATTCAGTGCGACACCAAGCTGTTTTGCAGAGATGATAAACCTTTTTATTTTTCACTGGAAATTTTGCTTTAAAAAACACAACAGAGTTTATTTGTCTGACTGAACAATTTATTGTAATATTATCACAGTATTAACAGTTTACTTAATATTATATCACTTAGTTTTCTTTCCCCTGATGTCTTGAAAATGATTTGACTTAACACATGAACACTGTAACATAATAAGCAACATTTGATATGAGATTCAAGTCTACTTATCTTACTTTTGTTATTTGTTGTTTTTCTTGAAATTGAATTAATTGATAAATGACTGTCAAAGTCCAGGAACGGAATGACCATCAGAAGAACCAGGAGTTTAAGCAAATGACTAAAGAAATCATTTTTAATTTGTCATGTTCCTTTTTTAGAAAAACTGTACTTTTACTCTTTACAAGTATTTTATTGGTCATTAATCTACATTTAACTTAGCTACATTTATAAATCATACCTTCATAATATATCTAGTTAGTTAATTAGTCTGTTCTATCTTCTCTGCATTTTGCTTCATTTATCACAATGTGCTGTCATCCAAGCTGTGTGTAAGTGGTTACGTAGGAGAGCTTGTGTCAGATATTAAACAAGCTGGACAGATGCAAACATTTAGAAAATCAGGCAAATAAAATTTCCATTTAGGGTTTGGTTGTTTTACTAATGTATCTCAAATCCAGTAACTGCACACCATGCCACTGGTGGCCGTGTTGGAAAACATCATTTGCATCGTCCGCTCACAAGTCTCCAGAAATTCTTTCAACTAAAATGGTTTATTAAAAGTGTATTTAGTCTCTGCAGAACCAATTTAGGCTATACACTGTAACTACTGTGTACAGACACTGTTCAGAATTCATTAAATAGAATGATGCAAACTGATCTTGTCAAAATAATTCTTGATGTAAAAATTATGTTCATAGATTTTTTAGGAATAATCATAGTGCAGTGTGCTGTTGGAGAAGGCAGATCATATGCAGTGTCATTCATATCAAAGCAAGCGGTTCAATTAGCTACATGCCCATGATTAAAGACACAGGCATCAACAGTGTGTTGGGCAGCAAGCGTGACATATTTAAATTATGTAATCGATACCTTCATGTATATTAAAAAGAGGAAAATAATTGAAACAGAAATAGCTAATTCTTGCTAATAATCAACAAGCATAGCAAAGTGCATTCCCTAGAAGTAACCATGTTGCACAGTGCCTAACCTGATGCACAGCCGATGGGACACATATTATTCCATAAACAAAAGCTTTGAGTTTGGAAAGAAGATGAAATTACAATATGCACAGAGTCCTGCAGAGACTGTGGATCGAGAGAATCAATAGAGAATCAAATTATTTTTCAGCTGTACACTCACTCAACTGCTCAAATTGTCTAGTGTTTTGTTTACTATTTTTAATTGTGATTTAAGTTAAGTTACAGTTGTAAGTTCTTTGCATATCGTCCCACAGGTTTCACTTCCTAAATAATGAATTTCCTCTTGAGGCTCCAGGTTTCTCCGTATGTCTGTGGCTTCAAACTGCCACAGTTTATATTCTGAAACCTTTAAAAGTAAAAAAAGAAATAACAATCCAGGCCCTCAACCAGCTGCAACAAACTCAAATATTCATAGATTATATTGCTTTCACTTCACTTGTGTTTACAGCAACAGAATAAAAATAAAAACAAATGTATGAATCAATTAATTTTACAATTAAAATCAGATGTATTAGTTCATAATGGTAGGATTTCAGAATTGAAGTCAGTAAGTCATGAGTTGGTCAAATTTTAGAAGAACAAAACTTTTCAAATCAGAATCATGTGATTCTCAAATCACTATTTGCTAGTTGTCAGATTGTTTAAATGCTGTTTTATTTTTTGTTATGGTGTGTTAATACCATTGAATTTGATGTAGGAGGAGCTTACTGTAAACAAATTCTCACAGGGATTCAGTTTACATCATATTTAAAGGAGGTTCATAGATTTGACAACAGAAGCATGCTGTGATCATGGCTTACGCAAAGCTAACACTCTTGGTGGTCGCTCTGTTTGTTTTGACTGGTGCTGAAGGTCAGACCATAACAGAGTCTGAACCAGCAGTTAGAAAACCTGGAGAATCCCACAGACTCACCTGCACAACATCTGGGTTTAGCTTTAGTAGCTCAGTTTGGAACTGGATCAGACAGGCTCCTGGAAAAGGACTGGAGTGGATTGCTCTTGTACACACAGCTAGTTCTCCTATCTATTACTCCCAGTCAGTCCAGGGCAGATTCACCATCTCCAGAGATGACTCCAGCAGTAAAGTCTATCTACAGATGAACAACCTGAAGGCTGAGGACACAGCAGTGTATTACTGTGCCAGAAGAGACACAGTGGGAGACAATAACAGGAGAGTCATACAAAAACTACTTCCTCTATTTACCAACACCACTGAGAACATTACATTCAGTCTGTATAACATTTATTGGACTGCTGTTTTTGTGTTTTTATTAATCTACTTGTAAAGGACATTAAAATCAATCCACTAACACTCATCACATTGATCTAAAAAATACATTTAGACATAAATAAAACAATTCATGGCGAAAACACAAAGGCATTCTTTAAACTGGTTTTCTTTTTTTATTGCAGGACAAAAGAGAGTTATGAAATGACCGTCAGACATCAACTTTTCAAATATAAATAAGTTTGTTTATCTAAAGCAATTTCATGAGTTTTATATATAATCACAGCAGCTTTTTGCTATCACACATTATAGTAACTATATTATGTTGAACGCTAAAGTGATTTTACAATACAAGTTCTTAAATACAATCACATTTATTAACGTCAGTCTGGCAGACGAAGAAAAAAATCAGAGACCCACAGTGCATGGAACTTGGTCATCTTTCAGGCTGTTGTTGTCCAATCATGAATTTCTGGGACATGCTACCAGAAACGTAAATTATCTGTCCTGGAGTTGTTACAGTACATAAAACTTGCATGATCCAAAAAGATCTAAAACTGACTAGATGGTTGATTTCTGTGAGTTGTTCTTTAAAGGAATATGTCATTCATTAGGGTCTCAGATGTTTTTTTCTGTATTAAAAATACTTTTGACAGTTTTGTTTTGATAAAAACTGTTATAAAGAGAGAAACCATTAATTTTTACAAATAAGTTGTTCTCATTAATATCAATTGATTAAAACATGAAATTATACATACATTTTATAAATAAATAGTATTTTATAACGGTCCCCATGTTATGTCCTGTCCTGTCACGTTTATCTAAAACATTTTATAAAAAGTGTGCAATACGCCTTTAAAGTTAAGACTCAGTGGAATTGACCTAATTTGACCTAAGAGATGCTAAAATTCACAGAGGGTGAGTTCTGTCATTGAATTTTAAACATTTTAAGCTTGATTTAGAATGTTTTGAGGAGGAGGACGAGCTAAAGGGTCAGGCCCTGTCACACTAATATTCTCAGAAAAGAATAACATTTTTGTACATCCAAAACATGTCAATAAAGGTTACTGAAATTCCTTGCTTGCAAGCTAACAATTTTGCAGTTAGCATATTAACATGCTGAGCAATGGCAGTTAAAAAGGCTGACCGCCCTGTGACACGGCCTGCCAAATGAATGGTATCGTTCCTTTTATTTCTATTTCTAATAAATAATATGTATTGAACACATACAATTGTAAAAAAAATATTTGAATAAATAGACATTACCCTATAAATTTGAAAATTTTTATGCTTCTAGACAAAAGTTTTGAATGAAATCTGGAATACAAGAGCCAGGACACTTACAGAACAACTTTGTTCCACATATTTTTGACTTTGGCTTAGTGTTATAACGTCTTTGTTTAAGTTGACAAAACAACCTCACCTCAACATAGTTGTTATAATGCTATTTGATCATGATCTTCATCAGTTTATTGATTTTGCCAGTTGTCAAAGAATTATGGATGCTCAAATGTTCTCATTTTTAATACTAAATGTTAATTTTCATCCTAAATGTATAATTTTTATATCTTTAGCTGGCCGCTAACAAAGCCTACAGTATTTGCTGATGAGGATTATGTGAAATGATTGAAAGCACAGTGGATGTTGTGGTAAACAACTGTTTTGTTAACTGAATAACTTCTAAATCTATTGAATTAAAAATATGTTTGGTCTCAGTTGTCATTTGTTTATGAATTTGGTCATTATTATATGTCACTGGCTGAACATATCTGAATTAGTTTAATGTTACATTAACATTAAAATCATAATAAGAAATTAAAATAGGAATGTTTACCAATACTTAAACATATCTTGTCCTGTCACGTCAGCCCTGTCACGCCACAGTCAGTCCTGTCACATTAATATTATGATAAAAAATGTCATATTTGAGATAATATTGATTAATTAATTGTCTTAACTGTGTAGATGAAGGTGGCAGTATATACCCACCATTAGGTGTTGTTAAAATATCCTATGTTTTTTTTTACAACTATATAAGTGCCCTGCGGTTATTCTGGACTTTCCATTCACTACATCAGACCAAAACATTTCTTATATTTCTTACAGAAATTATAATGCCGTGTTAGATACAATCAGGGACATGTAATCAATAAGAAAATGCTATTTGTGTCAAACTAAATCATTACAAAACCATTCTGACATGTACAAATTTGTCTGTGTCAGGGCCTGACAATTTAGGTGTGAAACACTTTTAAAAATGTATTTTATTCAAAAATAAAAACATGCTGAGATGGCACGATATGCGTTTCCCATAGTTTAAAGTGTCTACAATATGACTCAATGTTCAGATTAAAGAATAAGATCTATTTTTCTCCAAGATATTTAGAAGTGGAATTGTACGTTTCTGGTAGAATGTCCCTTCTACCTTAGTATACATATTACATACTTTATTCTACAAATGTTTTGTTTTTTGTGTGTTTCTCTAGTCAGTGTCAAGTTTATCTCTCCTCTGTTTCTAAAAGGAGACACTCAGATCTGGGGTTCTCATTGATCTTAACTGACTGACACTTGAACCCTGGACTAAAGCTTAACACTCCTGCTGCTCATGTACACTGGATACTGTGATAGTTGATACTTTTCAACCCTAAACAAAAGGCATGTGTTTACTTGACTTCATTGTCAAGTAAAGTTTGACTATAAGTTGTTTACCATCAGCAGTGACTGCAGTTCCATCTGTCAGTGTCAGTTCATCTCAGCAGACAGGAAGTAGATCTTGAGATGAACAGCAGGAAGCCTGAAGGAGCTGCTCCACTAGAGTGCGTAAACACTGAAACCATTAAATGTATTTTATGCAAACCTGCAGCAAACTTACATTTCCGTTGTAATTACATGATCGTTGATGCTGTCACAGTATTTCTCTTGTTGATGTTGCAATGCTGATTTGGTATTCCATTACCCCTGACTCATTTTAATATTTATGCGAAGAATAGTAATATCAATTTTACAATTGCACAAAAATGTACATAATGGTTTAATATTAAGTTGTCTCAATATAATATATTTAGGTATTTAGATATGTATTATTTGTAAAGTTATATTATATCTGTAAATGCATGGACATTGTCAAAATAGAGTGTGAAATGAAATTACAATATCAGTAAAGCAGACTTGGTTTCCAGACATGTTTTCACTCTGCAGATGTAATAACAGTCAACAGACTCTTCTATTGGCTACAGTTGTTGCTTCACATATTTGATTCTATGCAAACTCAGTGACCTTCCTTGTTACTCAGCTATAAAAACTTCCCATCAGGCTGTCAGTGGAGTTCACAGCACGTCACTTTCAACATAAACCATGTTTTCTGTAGCTCTGTTGCTGTTGGCAGCTGGATGTGAGTCTCTCTGGATTTGTCAAAGTCAGAGGTTCTTGTTTTGCAGTATAACATGATCATTTGAACATTTTCTTTTTTTCACAGGTGTGAAGTGTGAACAGTTGACACAACCA
Organism: Lepomis macrochirus; assembly: GCA_024633595.2. Taxonomy (NCBI): domain Eukaryota; kingdom Metazoa; phylum Chordata; class Actinopteri; order Centrarchiformes; family Centrarchidae; genus Lepomis; species Lepomis macrochirus. The sequence goes on along the minus strand of JALXJV020000007.1, from coordinate 32,579,764 downwards.
GCCTCTGTGACTGTGCAGCCAGGTCAACGTCTGACCATCACCTGTCAGGTCTCTTATTCTTTGGGCAGCTATCGTACAGCTTGGATCAGACAGCCTGCAGGGAAAGGACTGGAGTGGATTGGAAGTGCACGTGATGGATACACCACATACTACAAAGATTCACTGAAGAACAAGTTCAGTATCGACTTAGACTCTTCCAGCAAGAGAGTGACTCTAAACGGACAGAACGTGCAGCCTGAAGACACTGCTGTGTACTACTGTGCCAGAGATCCACAATAACACAAACCATCAGTAGACCTGAACAAAAACCCCTCAGTGCCTGAACACTTGTAACATGAAGCCACCAGAGGAGGAGCCCTCAGACCACTAATGACTTCAACACCAGCTCACTGTTAAATGCAGAAACAGAAACATTGAAAAAGTAAATGGCAATATAACATTTAGTATACCATAATAATAATAATAATAATAATAATAATAATAATAATAATAATAATAGTATTAATAGGCATTTTCCAAAAAGATTCTTCTCTGTCTGACTGCTATTATACTGATTATTAACAATAATGAAAATAAATATGATAATATTTGTTCTCATTGTGTTAGAATTCAACTGTGCGACACCAAGCTGTTTTGCAGAGATGATAAACCTTTTCGTTTTCACTGGAAATTTTGCTTTACAAAACACAACAGAGTTTACTTGTCTGACTGAACAATTTCTTGTAATATTATGACAGTATTAACAGTTTACTTATTTTTCTATCCCATGATGTCCTGAAAATAATTTGACTGAGCACGTAATCAAAATCAACAATGTAACATAATAAGCAACATTTGATATGAGCTTCAAGTCTACTTATTTTACTTTTGTTAAGGTGATATTTGTTGTTTTTCTTAAAATTGAATTAATTGATAAATGACTGTCAAAGTCCAGGAACGGAATGACCATCAGAAGAACCAGGAGTTTAAGCAAATGAGTGAAGAAATCATTTTTAATTTGTCATGTTCCTTTTTAGAAAAAACTGTACTTTTACTAGTATTTTATTGGTCATTAATCTACATTTAACTTAGCTACATTTGCAAATCATACCTTCATAATAAATCTAGTTAGTTAATTAGTCTGTTCTATCTTCTCTGCATTTTGCTTCATTTATCACAATGTGCTGTCATCCAAGCTGTGTGTAAGTGGTTACGTAGGAGAGCTTGTGTCAGATATTAAACAAGCTGGACAGATGCAAACATTTAGAAAATCAGGCAAATAAAATTTCCATTTAGGGTTTGGTTGTTTTACTAATGTATCTCAGATCCAGTAACTGCACACCATGCCACTGGTGGCCGTGTTGGAAAACATCATTTGCATCGTCCGTTCACAAGCCTCCAGAAATTCTTTCAATTAAAACGGTTTATTAAAAGTGTATTTAGTCTCTGCAGAACCAATTTAGGCTATACACTGTAACTACTGTGTACAGACACTGTTCAGAATTCATTAAATAGAATGTTGCAAACTGATCTTGCCAAAATAATTCTTGATGTAAAAATTATGTTCATAGATTTTTTAGGAATAATCATAGTGCGGTGTGTTGTTGGAGAAGGCAGATCATATGCAGTGTCATTCATATCAAAGCAAGCGGTTCAGTTGGCTACATGCCCATGATTAAAGACGCAGGTAACAACAGTGTGTTGGGCAGCAGGCGTGACATTTTTAAATTATGTAATCGATACCTTCATGTAGATTAAAAAGAGGAAAATAATTGAAATAGAAATAGCTAATTCTTGCTAATAATCAACTAGGATAGCAAAGTGCATTCCCTAGAAGTAACCATGTTGCACAGTGCCTAACCTGATGCACAGCTGGAGGAACACATATTATTCCATAAAGAAAAGCTCTCTGGCCTGCACACACTATAACAATGTTAAAATACAAAGTAACTTGTTCTTTAGAAAGTTTATCAACCAAGTACTTTTATAATTTTACATGAGTAGGTTTGTCAAATAATAGTTATACTTGAGTAAATATTTTCAGTGCTATACCCGCCACTGGCCAGCGGCCCCAGTACTGGCGATGACATGGTGAACATGAGACAAACAGCAGAGATGAGGACCACAGGAATAGAGAGTCAAAGACAGTAAACTCAAACCACAGTGATTTTGTAAGACTGATAATGATATGACTTATTTCTGTATCATAATCAAGGGCTAAGCTGAAGTTAATGCTTTACTTGAAGAGAGCTAGTCTATATAGTTTTGAAAATGTATTTTAATTATTTTAATAATGTATTTCATGAAGTTCCTCAAGTTAAAATTAAAATTAAAATTAACTAAAATTCTCAAGAACGCAGGAATAAAAACATCTAAATTATACAAATTATACTAAAACGTGAAACTCGTAAACATTGATTAACCAGTTTCACCAAACAGTAAGGGATCCAAGTCAAAACCAGTTCCTCCCTGTGAGGAGGAGTCAATGCAAAACTCAGATGTCTTCCACCTCTATTTATCTGACTGCAGAGAGGATGACAGAGAACAGTGGACACACAGTTTAACATGATGGACTATAGGACAGGACTGCTGCTTTTAACTGTCTGCTGGGCAGGTGAAGATATTCTCTGATGTTTTACATAGATTTTATCTGTGTTACCAGCTTATTTCCTTTGGTGTTTTTTATCTTCTTGACAGGTGTTGATGGTCAGACTCTGACAGAATCTGAACCAGTAGTTAAAAGGCCTGGAGAATCCCACAGATTGACCTGTACAGCCTCTGGATTCACATTCAGCGGCTACTATATGAACTGGATCAGACAGGCTCCTGGAAAAGGACTGGAGTGGATTGCCTGGGTTGATAGTGGTAGTGGTAGCAGCAAACACTACTCTCAGTCAGTTCAAGGCCGGTTTACCATCTCCAGAGACAACAACAGACAGCAGGTGTATCTGCAGATGAACAGTCTGAAGACTGAAGATTCTGCTGTTTATTATTGTGCTCGAGGCTCACAGTGACTGGAGTTGGTTGAACAGCTGTACAAAAACGTGCATTACTCATCTGGGCTGATAGATCATACAAAAGAATTACGTTTTTTATTTAATTTTTTATGGTTTTATGTGCAATAATGTAAATTGGCCCTCAGAAATATCTTCATTAACCAACAACAATAACCATTAAACACATTAATAATATAGAAACAATCTTGCGATGGGATGGGCTCAAATTCATTTTGATCCAACCCCTTGATGCCTGAAATGATTTACAATTATATAAGAAAATGTATTATTTTTGTTTTCATTTGCTTTCAAGCTGATACTAAATTAAGTGGAAATTGTTAATTTGTCTGTAGAACATAGAATAGATATAAATTCAGGTATTATGTAGTTATGATGCAAATTAGAGACAACAGGCATAAATGAGAAACCTGCGCTTGCACAAACTGGCATTGGGAGAATACAACACACCGCCTCGGCTGCACTCTGAATGGAAGCAGTGTGATGCGAATTCACAAAAACTGGGGCTGAACCAAACACCTGTAACGTTTCATGACTTCATCGTGGACAAATTTTACACTATTGCATTATGAAAATTGGACACATACACAGACTCAAGAGGTGAAGTAAAAAAGTCTTTCTGATGTGATCACTTCATTAAAAATTACAGTAAATCTGCTGAAATTATTGGACTGAACTAAAGTTTTATTCTCACACTTTTGTGAGCTCGCTTTGCCACAACCCTAATTTCATTTCATAACATACATATAAGACAGAACACCATCTTACCATCTTGTATAGATTTCAAGATATCAGCTAAAAGACTGAAGGAGCTACTGTTTCCTCTTGTATGAAAAAGAAAGGGGGGACATGTTGAGAAAAGGAAGCACTCATATTTTGCAAATTTAGCAAGTTTTAGCATTAATTCCTTGTCAGCCACAGCCTGACACAAAAAGTAGGGCAGATAATGTTTTTAAGAGGGAAAAACATTTTTCATCAGTGGTTTTATAATCACACACAATCTTAATTTCATTTTTTAAACTGAATAGTCTGACCCACTTTGAAGTCTTTTTGCACTTTTTGTTACCATAAAACAAGACACATTACATTGATGATAAATGCATTAATGAGTTCAATAACTCTGACTGATGTTCAGTTTGACATGTTTGAATAAAATGCAAAAAGTGAATTACTATTTAATAATATTTTAATTATTTTTATGTTAAAAGTGAACCGTGTGTCAGATTTCTCTTTAATGTAATATGAAAATCACATTGTTGTGTGGTGGTGCAGTGGTTATCACTGTCGCCTCACAGCAAGAAGGTTCTGGGTTCAAACCCCGCCTTTCTGTGTGGAGTTTGCATGTTCTCCCCTATGTCTGCATGGGTTCTCTTCGGGTGCTCCGACTTCCTCCCACCATCCAAAGACATGCAGGCTAGGTTAATTGGTGAGTGTGTGTTTGGCCCTGTGATGGACTGGCGACCTTTGGTTTTGACCTATTGGTTTGCAAACAAAGGTGGAAAACAGAGGAACATAGAGGTCATAGAAAAACAACCAACATGCTCGATTTAAAGCCAGTTGCCTCAACTTGCCCATTCAGAATTTCTCTGCAAGGCATGTGTATAATGTCCCCCTTTTTTTGCTAAATCTTGTAAAAGTGCTGCGGCCCGCATCCAGCCCACACCTGACACTTTCATCTGCCCCACATACTGCATGGAATTATTGCACTTGGGCGGTCCACTCTTGTTTGCCAGATCTGGGCCACAAGCAAGCCGCCATGCCGCATGTCAACGAACAACAAACCAAGTAAACCAGAACTTGCCCATATCTGGGCCACAGTTAATTTGAATTCTGGCCCAGATGTGGCCCACATTCCTCATGTTCATATGGCCCACACGCTGCATGGTATGGTGGCATTTCAATTCTATGTTGTATGTATGTATATGTGTGTGAGTATGTATGTGTGTATACACACACATACATACTCACACACATATACATACATACATACAGTACATTGTTACCCCAAGTCGATTACTCAACGTAAAAAAACCCAAAACAAAACGTGAAAATGGTTTGCAAACAAAGCCTTTAAAAGTTACACCTATACAAAATAATTGTCACATGAACCTTCTCTGACTGGAAAGTCAGTTCAACACATCAACCAAATGATAAAATATTTTGTGTAACATCAAATTATGTCATGTCATTTATGTCAGTTATGTCATATTAGATGGGAATATCCAGTATAAGTAACACAAGTTTTGAAAGTTGTTATATATTAATGTTTTTTTCTAAAGACAAAGGATTTATGTTTGGAATCTAAAATCTATTTTAAGTGTGCAAACCGTTTTCACCCATATTCTCCAAACACTGCTTTTAAAAAGTTACATTTTTTAACTTTTTTAAAAAGTAAAATTTTAATTAGCACCTTGCACTCAATAAAAATAAACATATTAAAATGTTAGGTATCATGAAAACATCTCTCTGTTCATACAAACTCCCATGATGTCTCTACCTTCTCACTGCTAATCCAAAATCTATGGTTATGTAAGAAAACATCTAGGCAATATCTTCTAAAGTCTTTTTATTTATCAAACTGTAGAATCCAAAATTACACTGCATTGACATATGTAAGTGCCTAAATCAGGAATATAATAAGTTAACTTCTCAACAAAACAGCATAATTTCAACATTTCTGCAGTTACGTTTCTTACATTATTTTTGTAGTTTATATTTTTGGCTTTATGTTTAAAGGACAACAGTAGTTTCAGTTTTTCTCTATCCATTCTCTATTTTCTGGATGAACTCAAAATTATAAATCAATCCTCAGGCTGGAGGACATACAGCCATACATACTACCACAATCCAGTATAGACGACACTATAGCATCACTCAATCATGAGACTGTTGGAAAAAATTAAAATAGGTTTACAGTGTAATATTTACAAAATTTAAATAGTGTTCACCACATACTTGGGCTGCCCAGGAATATTGACAGCTGCCAAAGAACTTTTGGCAACCCATTTTAGCATTTTGCAGAGATACACACAGAGAGATGTTAACTGGTATTACAGGCGTGGACACGGTGGAAATTTTACAAGCACGGAGTGACTTCTGCAATTGGTGTGAACCATTTCAGATGTCACCCAGTACTACGGCTGCACGATATATTGTTTCAGCATCAGCATCGCAATGTGCCCTTGCACAGAACAATGCAATGCAAGTCAAATTAACTCAACCACCTCAACTTTTTTGCTGCTAGATTCAAGATTACTCTGATTTGGTTGCTAGAGATTAACAAGCAGGCTCTGCATGCACAGCGAACCACTAATCAAAATATTGTTCTTGATCAGTTTATCAAACAACAAAAGCAAGCAGCATTGAAATGTTGATTTTGATAAATATTTCATCAAATGCTTAACCTACTATTGCTTGACCATGTTAAGTGCATATCAGCCCACATTATTATAGGTGTAGAACAGCTGATGCAGCTTTAGCCTAATACATTCAACAGACTTCTATTTTACACAAGCATCTACATCCCAAAACTGAAAAAATGCAAAATTTATAAACATTCAGTAATTTAGGATATGAATGAATATTTATCATGAAAAAATGTAACTCTTGACGTTGAAATCAAGAAATATCTGCTGAAGCTACTAGTTGAGTGTTCGGTATATTGCACTTTGCTGGAAAAAGACAGGAGCTGGTTCAGCCAGCTGAGGTTATATGTGCCATATTTTAATGTACAGGGGAAACTAAGCTAAACTGTTGCTAAAGACAGAAATCCTTAACTTTAGCTTGTTTGTAACAATTAGCTATTAACCGAATCAGTGCTGTGCTTGTGTAAAACAACACAGCTGTGGTGGATGAGAGACTGAGTAGATTAAAATATAGCTCTCTGTGCTGAAATTATTTTAAGAACTTGATGGTTTTATCCAGTTTATTGTCAAATTTGGAACAAACTTTATTGTGTATCTCTTCAAGCAAAGCCCATAATTTTTCATTATATTCCATTCAAATCTGATGTTCATTATAAATTTTGCTCATGGATAGATGTTACTAAATAATGATGCGCCTGCATTGCATTGTAGATAATGTTTAATGTAAATTATGTGGAATCTAAAGTGAGTCATAAAAGCAGAGAGAGAAAAAATGTTGCAAATTCTTTCACAAAATCACTAGAGAGAAGTCAGTGTCAAGTTTCTAAAAGGAGACACTCAGATCTGGTATTCTCATTGATCTTAATGGACACTTGAACCCTGGAGTGGATACTGTGATAGTTGATACTTTTCTGCTCTAAACAAAACTCATGTGTTAACTTGATTTAGTACATTTTGAACTAAAAAGCATATTTATTTATTTTTTTTTATACAACAAACCTAAAAAATCCAGACAACAATTAACCACATAGCATGATATTTGAAGACAGTTTTATTTCTGACATAATTGGACACAAATAAATGTGAAATGTAGATCTAATCACAGAAAGTAACATATAAATGCGTGAACTACTTTAGTTTTTTCTAATATAAAAAAAAATGTTTTTTGCATTTAGTCACACAGGTTTCAGTTCCTGAGCAGCTGTTTTCCTCTGTAAACAATGTCTCTGACATCTGCAAACACTGAAATTATTCATCATCGTCTTTTTTGCAAACCTTCAAACCAGAAGCATCTGACTTAAGTTTTTATACCATCTACATGATCCTGGCTGCTGTAACTGTGTTTGCAGCAATATTATTTTAATGAATATGTTTTCCATTATCCATGAGTCATGTTAATATTTACATTAAGATTAGTTATAATGTAATATTGTGAAATGAAATTAAAACATCATATATAAGGCAGAGCTGATTTCCAGGCATGTTTTCACTCTGCAGATATAATAACAGTCAACAGACTCTTCTATTGGCTCCAGTTAGACCAACATTGATGCGTCATATGTTTGATTCTATGCAAACTCAGTGACCTTCCTTGTTACTCAGCTATAAAAACTTCCCATCAGGCTGTCAGTGGAGTTCACAGCACGTCACTTTCAACATAAACCATGTTTTCTGTAGCTCTGCTGCTGCTGTTGGCAGCTGGATGTGAGTCTCTCTGGATTTGTCAAATTCAGCAGTTCTTGTTTTGCAGTTTAACTTGATCATTTGTTGCAAAATATTTTCTTTTTTTAACAGGTGTGAAGTGTGAACAGCTGACACAGCCAGCCTCTGTGACTGTGCAGCCAGGTCAACGTCTGACCATCACCTGTCAGGTCTCTTATTCTGTTAGTGGCTACTACACAGCTTGGATCAGACAGCCTGCAGGGAAAGGACTGGAGTGGATTGGAATGAGAGCTGGCTCCACCACATATTACAAAGATTCACTAAAGAACAAGTTCAGTATCGAGTTAGACTCTTCCAGCAAAACAGTGACTCTAAACGGACAGAATGTGCAGCCTGAAGACACTGCTGTGTATTACTGTGCCAGAGAGCCACAGTGAGAGACAATAACGTGAGAGTCATACAAAAAGTACTTCCTCTTTTTACCACCACCGCTATCAACATTTACTTGTCTCAGTTTTACTTGTTTTTTTTTCTTCACAATGCTGATTGAATAGTAAAGTTGCAATGTAAGAAGAAACTACATTGTTGTTGTTTGTCCTTTGAAGCAATATTTCATACAATACTTATTATTGTAACGGTTTCCATGCATCTTTCTAATGAGACTGATTGATATCATGCATGTGCTGGAAAAAAATACATTTTTATTTAAATTTAGAGATAAACTCTTCCACAAGATTGGCAGGTTGAACACCAAAATTTGAAAACAATTTTCCCACACAAAACCCAATGCACAATTAAAATTCTGTCCCTTATACACTGTCAGTGTCCTTCTCTATGCAAAGTGAACTTCCTCACAGTCTGCTATAAAGACTTGATATCATGCTGTCAGTTACAGCAGAAGAAGAGAAGCTCTCATCAAGTGGTGCTAATTAGCAGAGTTTCAGGAGCGGGACCACACATGAAGCGCGTCACCGCCAGCATCTCCATAAATACCCACACGTCCTAACTCCTCCCCTTCGCTCTCGTATCCTGCATCCCCCCCCCCCACCCCTTTCTCTGTCCTCCTAATCTTTCTCCTCTCCATAGGGTTAGAAGGGGGTCCGTCGTGCCCGGGCGCTACGGCGGATTTCCCTATCGTAGCTTCCCCACAACGCTTTCGAATGTCTATTCAGCTACTGCAATCTTCATACATCTTCCGTTTGTTTATCAATAAATCATTTAATCATACCTGTTGATTGTGTGGTCCTTGCTAGTGAAATCACCTTCAATACCAACCATGTTCTCTGTAGCTCTGCTGCTGCTTGATCCTGTGAGTCTCACTGAGGCAGATAAACTGACAGTATGATCACAGCACACTGACTGTTCACTTTTATTTTTCTGTTTTGTTATTGCAAGACAAAACACACAACATAGACATGACAATACAATAGAAACAAGAAGAGAGAGACAAAGGAAAGAAATACATCAACAAAACGTACCTGACAATAACAGCAGCAACAAAATTACTTAATCTTGTGTGTGTGTGTATGTGCTTGTGTGTGTAAATACATTCCTCCCATATTGTCAGGGAAGGTAGATGCCTATTGGATAGATAATAGAGATAGGCTAAGAGGCTGGCGGGGGACTACAAACGAAGAAGAAAAAAACAACAACAAATAAATATGGGTCATTAATAATAATACAAACAAAAAGTCAAAACAGATTTGGAATACTGCTTCCGCCACCGCCCCCACCACTGCAAGTAATTGAGTCATCTGCCCCCTGGCCTCAGGCCCTGCAATGGTTGGACACGCCGGGTCAGCGTTCCTTTATGATTCGAAAGTTTTCCTATTTTACTCTATTTGTCTTTTAAAGGATTGTTGGTTTGTTTGTGTAATTTTGTCTGATGCTGGTCCTATTTTGAGTTGCTCCCAGACCTTTTAGGAGGGAGCCAGTCCAAAGTGGCCATGTCCAGTTTCTAAACTGCTCCCAGACCGTGAGGAGGGCGCCAGTTTAGTGAAGACTGTGCAATCATGTGCAAATTAAATATTATAATTATAATTTATATATTCCAGCATCAGAGTGACTCTAAACGGACAGAATGTGCAGCCTGAAGACACTGCTGTGTATTACTGTGCACGTGAGCCACAATAACACAAACCATCAGTAAACCCCTTAGTGCCTGAACACTTGTAACATGAAGCCACCAGAGGAGGAGCCCTCAGACCACTAATGACTTCAACACCAGCTCACTGTTAAAGAGGGAAACAGTGTGTAGAGTTTTATTATACAATAAAAAACTAATTTAAATTGACAGCAACTGTTTTCTCATTCTAAATTCTGACATTGCAATTACTGATAAGTGATACATATGTTTTCCCACAATGAAGAACGAATGAACATTAAATCTTTCAATTAAAGAAATACAGTCAGCTGACAAGATGGTTTTAAATGCTCATCATCAAACAAAAAACAGATTTTCAGACAGTTTCTCTTCCATAAAATCTATACATACATAAAATACATACATTACATAAAATAAAATTGATAATTATCTGAATCACTACTGCATCAGTAAGTGAAACAGTAGTCATTTCCAATTATGGCGATGTTCAATACAGAAACTAATAAAACCAAATATTAATATATGTTTTTTAAATTGGTTTCACTTTATAAAATTCACCTTGGGCACAGTTTGAGATGAGAGAAGCAATCAACATAAGATTTCTCCAAAAGATTTTCGTTTTATTCCACTATTATGTTTTGCGCCACGATAATAAAAAACGGGAAGTGGGTAGTAGACAATTTTAATGTAGCTGCAAAACCTATTTTTAAAGGTTTGCTTTTCAGTTGTGTGTTTTTGCTTGTAATTTGTCCCGTTCGGGATATTACTCATGAATGACATGAAGTCTAATTTCAAATAATAAAAATCAAAGCACAAAATTTAACTTCTCAGAACAATTCAGATTCAAATTCAGACGTACAAACCAAATTAATTTGGCTTGAGTCACAACAGTAAGAACAGATGATGTCCAAGTCCAATTCAGCAGTATCTTCCTCGTGAGGAGGAGTCAATGCTAAACTAAATATAATTTATTGATAAATTATTGTCAAACGCTTCTCATGTTGTCGACTGTGTGTAATAAACAACTTAAAGAATGTGTTTATCAATGTATTGCACAAATAAATACTGAAACATGAAACTCTTGCAGGAATCAGTCATGTACAGTAAACATTGATTATCTGGTTTCACCAAGCTCTGAGATCCAAGTCAAATCCAGTTCCTCCCTGTGAGGAGGAGTCAATGCAAAACTCAGATGTCTTCCACCTCTACTTATCTGACTGCAGAGAGGATGAAAGAGAACAGTGGACACACAGTTTAACATGATGGACTATAGGACAGGACTGCTGCTTTTAACTGTCTGCTGGGCAGGTGAAAATATAATCTGATCTTGATTTGACATAGGTCTTATTACATGTAAAAAATTAATTCATGTGGGTTTCTTTAAAAATGTCTTAACAGGTGTTGATGGTCAGACTCTGACAGAATCTGAACCAGTAGTTAAAAGGCCTGGAGAATCCCACAGATTGACCTGTACAGCCTCTGGATTCACATTCAGTGACTACTGGATGAACTGGGTCAGACAGGCTCCTGGAAAAGGACTGGAGTGGGTTGCCGCTATGTATAATAGTTACAACATATACTACTCTCAGTCAGTTCAAGGCCGGTTTACCATCTCCAGAGACAACAGCAGACAGCAGGTGTATCTGCAGATGAACAGTCTGAAGACTGAAGATTCTGCTGTTTATTATTGTACTCGAGACTCACAATGACTGGAGTTGGTTTAGCAGCTGTACAAAATCCTATAGTACTCATCTGGGCTGATAGACAAAAGAATAAGGGTTTTATTTTATTTTTTATGGTTTTATGTAGAATCATAAAAAAGTGGCCGTTAGAAATAACCGTTAAACACATTAATAATACAGAAAAAATCTTGCACCTTTCATTTTGATCCAACTGCTTAACGCCTGAGTTCATTTACAATTATATAAGAAAATTGATTAGTTTTGTTTTCATTTGCTTTTAAGCTGATACTAAATTAAGTGGATGTTGTTAATTTGTCTGTAGAACATAGAATAGATACAAATTCAGGTATTATGTAGTTATGATGCAAATTAGCAACAACAGACATAAATGAGAAATGAGCGCTTGCAAAATGTTCCTAGGTATGTATCGAATATGCACAAATTTGGCTTCAGTCTGAGTGGAAGCAGTATGATGTGAATTTGGGACAGTTGGCATTACGGGGCTAAACCAAACACCTGTAAAGTTTCATGACTCCATCTTGCACGGTTGTGACACTTGCATTAAGAACATGGTAAAGGACTGAAAATTACCTCTGTGGTAGTTCCGGCTGTCTCCAGGACCACATTTTGCCAACTTCAGTTTTATGAGTGAAGCTAGAGTCCATTAGAGAGGAGGTGGAGTTGCCATTTTGTTTAATGACTCTCTCCAGTGCAAAAAGAAGTCTTTTGGAAATTTTACTTTTTTTTAACATGTGGCTTTTCAGTTAAATATCTACAGGCCACATAAATACTGTGCGACCTTTTTTGATGACTTTGACGAATTGCTGTCTTTAATCTGTGGTGATTTTAAATACATCCATAAAGAGAGACTTCACATTTATAACTTATAATTTAGAAATGCAAGGTGGTCCTTCTTATCTGAGATCAACACAAAAAAAAATAAAAATGCACATGACTTGTTTGCTACTGTTGACAGACGAACCAACCCCCCATGTCTGTAGTCTCTGAACTTCTATCCACCAGGGCCTGCAATTATTTTGTCTCCTTCTTCACAGAAAAAATAAAAAAAATTAGACAACCAATGAGTTGTCTCCATGTCAGGTACAGGATTCAAATAGTATGAAATTTACATTTATTCATTTAGCTTACGCTTTCATCCAAAGTGACTTACAATTGCTTTTATTATGTCAGAGGTCGCACGGCCCTGGAGCAATTAGGGGTTAAGTGTCTTGCTCAGGGACACAATGGTGGATAGAACCCGGGTCTCTCATACTAAAGGCAGGCGTCTTATCCATTGTGCCTCCACCCCCGGTCAAACAATTTGATTTTATTAACCATAAAAACCTGGAGGAAATAATGAAATCCTCCTCCTGCAGCCTTGATATTCTTCCTACAGATTTTTTCAAAAATGTTTCCAATTGCATGGCCTCAGCTCTACTACATATTGTCAACATGTTTCTTCTGTCAGGTTTCTTCCCACAGGCCATTAAAACTGTAGTCATCAAGCCACTCTTAAAAAAGAACAATCTAGATTTGTCAGTAATGAGCATTTTCAGGCCCATATCAAACCTCCCATTTTTAAGTAAAATCATTGAAAAATTTGATTTTCAACTGCTTAGTGCTTTCTTGGCACTAAACAACTGTTTTGATGTCTTCCAGCCAGGATTTCGACCACACCACAGCACTGAGACCGCTCTTGTTAAGGTCTTCAATGACGTCCATTTAAACACAGACAGTGGCAGAATTTCAGTCCTTTTGGAACTCAGTGCTGCTTTTGACATATTACCATACTGACTGGAAAACTGGGTGGGACTTTCTGACACAGTACTAAACTGGTTTGAATCCACCTTAAATAATAGGGACTATTTTATGTCTATAATACAACTACTACTACTACTACTACTACTACAACTACTACTACTACTACTACTACTACTACTACTACTACTACTAATAATAACTAGAAAAGCAATTTCTGAAGAAATTGCGGTGTGAATGCTGTCTGCTGAATGGCTTGCGCTACGCTGAAATGCTAGCTTGAATAAAGTTGAACAGTAGAAATGTATGAAAGATCTGGAAGCTTTTGTTGAAAAGCTGACGCCACACTGCACTGCTGTCTTGAACAAATCTGAATAGTAGAAATGTATGAAAGATGTGGAAGGTTTAAAGAACTGTTGAAAAGCTGACGCTACACTGCACTGCTGTCTTGAACAAATCTGAATAGTACAAACGTATGAAAGATGTGGAAAGTTTTGTTGAAAAGCTGACGCTACACTGAATTGCTGGCTTTAATGTGCAGAAAGTAGCTGAAGGACTATGAAATCTTGGAAACATGGGAAATGTTCCAAAGAATATGAATAAGATTATAAAGTCACTTCAAACTGCCCTGATAAATGTAGAACATTTTACAGTTTGAATGTAGTCTTTAGCTGAAAGCCATGAAGAAGTTGAAGAAATGTGAGAAATTCCCCCAAGTGTTGTGAAGATATGACCTGAAATATTTAGAAAGGGGTATGAAAGGTGACATAAGCGTATCAACTCCAGCTGGAGGTCCTGGGTGAGCAGAATGACTCCACAGTGTGGAGTTGCACAGACTGATGGAGATGGGTGCAGCTGGCCTCTTGCTGGAATACCTGCCCATCTCCACTGTCTTCAGATCATTGAGGTCCAGATTGATCTGGCTGCTCCAGGACCCAAGATGGTCAATCTTCCACCTGTGGGCACACTGATTGTGCGGCCCTACCTTACAGTTTGATTTAGTTATAATGTTACACTGGATTGAGAGTGGGGGATGAGTTGAGTTGTGGTCAAACACTGCAGGGCCCCAGATGGTCAATCTCCCACCTGTGGGCAGACTGATCTACACAAGAGATGAGGCCAGTGCAGGTGGTGTCCTCTGCAAACTGCAGGAGCTTTGTGGTTTGGTGAATGGAGGTGCAGCTATTGGTGTTAAGGGCGGAGATCAGAGGGGAAAGAACATGGCCCTGAAGGGAACCACCGAGTGATGGTCCTGGAGTCAGAAACGTGTTTCCCCAGGTTCACGTGGCGCTTGCTGCTGGACAGTAAGTCTGTGATGCACCTGCAGGCATGATCAGCTGGGAGAACTTGTCCTGGAGCAGAGCTGGAATAATGTTGTTGAAGGCAGAGTCCACTAACAGGATCCTGGTGTAGTCTCCTGGAGAGTCCAGGTGCTGGAGGATGTAGTAAAGGGCCGTGTTTACTGTTTACATCATCTCAATCAGCTGTGTGCTGAGCCAGCATTCCCAGGTTTCCATGGCGATGCTAAAAGCTGTCTGACTTAGACAGGCTTAGACAGCTGATCTCATTGAGTTTTAACCTGGAGCGCAGCTCTGCTTTTCCTGCTCCTAACGAACAGACCGTAATTCTCAGTGCCAAAGTAAACCTATTTTCAGAGAGATAAGATCCTCGTGATGATGATGTCCGAGATTTGTGCGTCTACTGTCAAAAATGGCTTCACAGCAGCAGTGTAGAAATGTCCACCTGTCTGCCTCTTGCTTGAACCTGCAGCACTTTTTTAACATGGGAGTCTATGCGGCAGTTGACTGGCGCACCTCTCATTCTCAAGCCCACTGTACCAGCTGTGAAAGTCTGTTTGCTTTCAAAGTTGGACATGAGCGGCACAACAAGTTTTTCTACAACCTGTGAAAAAATTACGTATGTAGAGTGAAAATTGTGGGAGATACAGCGAGTTGAAGACAAATTCTTCAGATGATTTTGAAGTGTATTCGCACTCTGTCAGTTGGTCCTCTCCACTCTAGCTGCCAACATTCCGTCCCATTGAAACCCATTATAAACTCGAAATTCAGGCTGATAACGACATGGTACTTGAATCGAGACTGTGTGAAAAGTATAAGAGATGTGAAAAAGTTGAATTCACTGGAAAGAGTCGAAAGATTTCTGAACATTTTAAAGGTGGAATGGCGTTTCTACGTGAATGTATGAATGAGTGGGAAGAGGTTGAAGATCAGTGAATTTGAATGATTTTCTCATTGACTTTCATTGTAACAAAGTTTCAAGGAAAGTGGAATAGATTGAAGAGTTTGAATGGGATTTGAATGTTGACTAATATGAATAAAGAAGGAAAGATGTGGAATCTTTACCATTTTGAATGAAGTTTCTAGCTGAAAGTATGAATGAGAAGTTAACAGTTGAAAAACCTTGAAAAAGTGTGAATATGGGGACATTTTGAACATTCCGTCCATTCATTTGAATGGGGAAAATTTCCTGGAAAACCTTGAATATCTTGAAAAGTATGAAGGTTAGGAAAATTCTGAATAGTTGCAATCGATTCCTAATTGAGAGGAATATTTTAAGCTTTGAATGACGTTTCTACGTTGAAAACTGTGGAACTAGTTACATCGCAAAATAACGAGCGGAATAATAAGAATAATAAAAATAAAGAATTCCGAAATCATAGAAGAACATATGTTGTGAATGCTTTACAGCATTCACACCAATAATAATAATAATAATAATAAATATAGAGTGGAGGTACTTTCCAAAAGGTTTCTTCTCTGTCTGACTCACAATGTTTAGACAATTCCGTTTTAAAAAGATAAACATAAATTTTTACTTGAGCCACTTTTTAAAACTTTTTATTACCATAAACAAGACACGTTACATTGATGGTAAATGAATTAATAAGTTCAATAACTCTGACTGATGCATAATTTGACCTGTCGGAATAAAATTAAAAAAGTGAATTACTATTTAACAATTAATTAATTATTCATAATATTTAAAAGTGAACCATTTGTTAGGGGATCACTTGACAATACACAAAATTAAGACTTTATAAACCAATTTAAGATTTTATAAACCAAGGCTTAATAAGACTTGAAGACAAGTCATATTTAGCAAATTTCAAATTTAGATTGCCTCAATCTAGTTTCCTTCGGCTGGTTTTGAAACTTATACATGACTATTTTAAAATTCAAAAAACAAAAGGCCAAACAACTGCTACTATAGGAAAGCAGGGGATGCATGGAAATAAATTAAATTGTTTTAAACTATTTTGTGTGCGTAATAAAACTAACAGATATGTTACTGAAACAATAATTGAACAGACAAAAAATTTAATCAGAACAGTTACAATGTTATTGTAAATGTGAAGAGGTTAAAGGCTGACATTAGATTCCCAGTCTGAATTATTATCCCTATCCGGCCCTGTGAAAAAAGAATGTCAGTTTCTTTCTAAAAAATATTCCTTTGGTAATGATTGTCGATTTGATGTTTAAAATTTTACATAAATTAACATACTGTTCACTCACCCAACACTAGTGATCCAAGTATTTTCCAGCTCTCTCCTCCCTGTGAGGAGGAGTCAATGCAAAACTCAGATCTCTTCCACCTCTACTTATCTGACTGCAGAGAGGATGACAGAGAACAGTGGACACACAGTTTAACAAGATGGACTATAGGACAGGACTGCTGCTTTTAACTGTCTGCTGTGCAGGTGAAGATCTTCACTGATCTAGATCATTTTTTTTTTGTTTCATCAGCTTATTTCACTTAATGATTTTTTCATCCTCCTAACAGGTGTTGATGGTCAGACTCTGACAGAATCTGAACCAGTGGTTAAAAGGCCTGGAGAATCCCACAGATTGACCTGTACAGCCTCTGGATTCACATTCAGCAGCTACAACATGAACTGGATCAGACAGGCTCCTGGAAAAGGACTGGAGTGGATTGCTTTTATCTATAGTGATGCTAGTGGCACATTCTACTCTCAGTCAGTTCAAGGCCGGTTTACCATCTCCAGAGACAACAGCAGACAGCAGCTGTATCTGCAGATGAACAGTCTGAAGACTGAAGATTCTGCTGTTTATTATTGTGCTCGAGAGCCACAGTGACTGGAGCTGGTTGAACAGCTGTACAAAATCCTAAGGTAGTCATCTTGCCCACTGTCAGAGCCCTGGACTGAACTAAAGCTTATCAGTCCTGATGCTCATGTACACTGGATATTGTGAAAGTTAATAATTTTCTGCTCTAAACAAAATTCATGTGTTAACTTGACTTCATTTTGTATAGTAAGTTTAACTATAAGGTGTTTTTTTATCAGCAGGGACTGCAGTTCCATCTGTCAGTGTCAGTTCATTCAATTCAATTCAGTTTTATTTATATAGCACGAAATCACAACAGCAGTTATCTCATAGCACTTTTCATAAAAGTGCAGGTCCTAGACCGTACTCTGTGATAATATTTAAAGAAACCCAACAACTTTCCTTAAAAGGAAAACTTACTTTGCTGTACTGACAGTAAAGACAGTAAAGTTCATGTTGGTACAGACTGAATGAATAATGGTACAGATATTTAAAGTAATGGTAATGATAACATTGTTAATGAAAATAATCGTAATGTTAACTATATAATAACAGTAATAATAACAATAGGACTAGTAATAACAATTGAAGCAGACAAGATTAACAACTAACACTGAGTAAAAACTCTTTTCTCATCCTCGCTGGGGTGATTGACACATTTAAAATGATATAAAACCAAAGAACTAATTATTGACTTTGGGTGAAATAGAGATACTGCTTCAGAGAGCATCATACATAATGAAAAGGTGGAAATTGTTTCATCATATAAATACTTGGGCACTGTTTTTGATGACCATCTTAAGTTTGATTTAAACAGCGCTGCCATTGTGAAGCGGGGGCAACAGAGAATTTATCTTCTCCACAAACTAAACTCCTTCTCTGTCACACCAGTCATCTTGTGTAGATTTTATCAGTCTTTTATTGAGAGTCTTTTAAGTTTTTCTTTTATCTGTTGGTTTCACAATCAGACAGTGAAAGACAGGAACAGCCTGAACAACATTGTAAAGATCTGTTCTAAAATCATCGGTGTGAAACAGAGAGACCTAAATGTCTTCTGCAACCAACAAATAGTTCGGAAGGCAGCGAGTATCCTAGCCTCTCCAGGACATGTCTGGCAGGTGAATTTTCTCTGTTGCCTTCTGGCCGTCGTTATGCGCTTCCTGTGTGTAAGACAAACCGCCACTCCAAATCTTTTATCCCTTCTGCAATCAAACTTTTAAACTCTGTGTAGGGTTCTTTGGGTTTTTTTAATGTGCACATACTGACTGCTTGTATGTTGTGAATAATGTGTGTGATTGTGTTATGTACTGTTGCAAACACGCTGCTCTTAACTAATTGCCCCTTGTGGGATTAATAAAGTTGATTGAATTGAACACAGACATTTGAGTGCCAATGATATGTGACTGGCTTTAACATTACATTTCATGAGAGAATAATTATGAAAAAAATTCTTATTGCTCTATACTACAAAGCAGCTGAAAGGTAAGAAAATATCTCTACATCACAGACTGTTGTTTCATTAAAACCAATTTTGAGAGAAAGTGGAGTGTTGGCAGGGTATTTAAGTTTAACGTTTACAAACAAAGTTAATTACTTTAATCCTATATATATTTTGTATGGAGATCATATATAGCAAGGTTTTTGATGATTTTTGATTGTTGAAAGTATAATAACATGGGACATGGGATGTGGAGAGAATTCTGACAGTTTGATGCAATTAAACAGCACTACAGTTATTTGAAAAGCAGAAAATCTCCAGTTAGACCAACGTTGACGCCTCACATATTTGATGTTTGTTATTCAGCAATAAAAACTTCCCATCAGGCTGTCAGTGGAGTTCACAGCACGTCACTTTCTATATATACCATGCACTGGATCACACAGACTCCTGGAAAAGGACTGGAGTGGGTTTAAGCTATGGTGACAGTAGCAGCAAAAACTTCTCTCAGTCAGTTCAAGACGACAGCAGACAGCAGGTGTATCTGCAGATGAACAGTATGAAGACTGAAGATTCTGCTGTTTATTTTTGTGCTCGGTTGAGCAGCTATACAAAATTCTACAGTACTCATTTTTACCATAGTTATTTCAGATGGTAAATGTCATCATTTCAAGCACTATTTGAAGAAAATGATACAATACAGTAACAACAAACACTCTGTGAGAACCATTACTGTTTGATTTGGAAAATATCCCTTAACAGAGATGTGGATGTAGAAATAATTTTTTGATAGGCACATTTTGCTTGTTCCATAGCTTCATTAAACAACTCCTCTGAGAAGACATGACCCCTAGCACCTATTTCTAGGAAAAAACGCCTAAAATAACATACCCAAAATAAATCAGCAATATCTCCTCAACCATTGGGTGTTTACCCAGGTAAGAACTATGAAGGTCTTGTGGTGTTTTTCTATTGGAAAAACCCTGATATGATGATATTGTGAGTATATTAGCTTAAGCTTAAGCTTCAGTTCAGTCTAGAGTTCAAGTCTTAAAACCGCTCATGTACACTGGATACTGTGATAGTTGGTACTTTTCTACTCTAAATAAAAGTCAGGTGTTAACTTGATTCTTCATATTTTGAACAGAAAAGTATAACAGCATATTTAAGTGTT
This sequence comes from Lepomis macrochirus, assembly GCA_024633595.2. Lineage (NCBI taxonomy): Eukaryota > Metazoa > Chordata > Actinopteri > Centrarchiformes > Centrarchidae > Lepomis > Lepomis macrochirus. The sequence continues at coordinate 32,559,503 of JALXJV020000007.1, read as the reverse complement.
AACAAAAACAACAAAAAACATCGACAGTTAACCACATAGCATGATATTTGATTGATTTGAGTTTTTCTTATTTTTTAACATAATCAGACAGATAAAGGTAACATTTAGTGATAATCACAAAAGTGAACTTGTACTTGAATAATTTGTACTTTAACGCATGTGCGGCTATCGCTCAGGAGGTAGAGTTGGTTGGCCGTCTATCGGACGGTCGGCGGTTCAATCCCTGGTTCCCCCCATGCATGTGGAAGTGTCCTTGGGCAAGACATTGAACCTGAATTTCCCCTGGTGGCTGTTCTGCCAGTGTATGAATGTGTCTGAATGCTAGTTTCTGTTTGAGAACTTAGGCTCAGATTAATGATGTATGAATGTGAGGGAAAGGTGAATGCAGATGTAGTGTAAAAGCGCTTTGAGTGGTCGAAAAGACTAGAAAGGCGCTATACAAATATGGAGCATTTACATAAGAAGATTTACATTATGATAATGTGAAAATCTATGTGATTTGCAGTTGTACAACACTCTTTAACTTGATAACTGCCACCTGTTTCTAAGAAAAATGCCTAAAATAACATACCCAAAATAAAGCAGTAATAACTCCTCTACCAATTTTCTGTTCTATTCTATTTTTCTATTAAAGAGTATATTGAGATGTAATAAATGAAAATATGATATTTTCATCCTCGCCTGATAAAAAGATGTATTTTTTATGCAAGAAACCATTAAAACCATCATCCAATGCATTTTAATGCAACTGGATATCTTCTACTACACCTAGAATACACCTGTAACTCTAAATTTTATGAAAAGAAGCTAATATGTAACAGTTATTACACAATTTTTCAAAAATGTACCAGGCGAATGTCCATGTTTTGGCCATATTTACTGTTTATATGTGCACTGGTGTTGGGAGTTTTCTTCAAAACACTATTTCTCTCCATACACCCATATTTCAAATAACACAAAGCTTCTAAATCATTGAAATATTGACAAAAACAATGAATATTGATCTATATTCCTGTGTCCAAAGGTACTCCAGGCGCACAAGTTGAGAACAGAACATCCTACAGAGCTTTGTCTTTATTTTGAGCGGACGGATCTATTGGTATACTACATGTCTGTGTAACTCCTATGGGTTGGCCAGTAGTGGCCAACAAAGACCGTCTCTCCCAATGCAACTCTTCCTCTCTCTTTCAATTTGATGAAAGAAACAAAACTACTCACTGACCTCACTAAGATGGCGGCCCACAACGAAGGGCTCTATTGACACAGAATAACAGCTGTTTTTGGACTGAATACAGCAAAAATAACAAAAGTAAGTCAGCGATTGTAACTATAGATGTATATTGCTGCTTCAATTTTGGTGAACCCGTGCAAATTGTAGATTCAGTTTCCTGTTCTTGACAGAAGTGGCACCCAGTGTGGTCTTCTGCTGCTGTAGCCCATCTGCTTCAAGGTTTGACGTGTTGTGCGTTCAGAGATGGTGTTCTGCATACCTTGGTTGTAATGAGTGGTTATTTGAGTTACTGTTGCCTTTTTGTCATCTTGAACCAGTCTGCCCACTCTCCTCTGACCTCTGACATCAACAAGACATTTTCATCCACACAACTGCCGCTCACTGGATATTTTCTCTTTTTCTGTAAACCTTAGAGATGGTTGTGCAGAAAAATCCTAGTAGATCAGCAGTGTCTTAAATACTTAGACTAGCCCGTAAGTTCCTTAAATCCCCTTTCTTCCCTATTCTGATCCTCGGTTTGAAGTCAGCAAGTTGTCTTGACCACGTCTATAATCCTAAACGCATTGAATTGCTGCCATGATTGGCTGATTAGCTATTTGTGTTAACAAGCAATTGAACAGGTGTACCTACTAAAGTGGTAAGTGTACATATACTGCTGAAGGAAAAGCTGTTAGGATGGATTCCTTCATAACAGCTTTTGCAGTTGCAGGCTCAGTCAATTCCAATCATGACAGTTACACCAACTGTCCTCCTCTTGGCTCTCATTTCAGGTGAGCGTAGTCGTCCAGAGAAGGAGAAAAGGAGCTTTGGATGTCTGCTGGCTCCCGGTCATCTAAACTCTATGTCTCTTTCAGTTGCTCAGGGCCAGTCCTTCACTTCCTCAGAGCCAGTAGTCACCAGAGCCGGAGAACAAGTCACTCTGTCCTGTAAAGTTTAATGACTTGCTCTGGCTTGCCTGCACTGGATTTGTCAGAAACCAGAGGAAGGGCTGGAATGGATCGGACGCATTGATAGTGGAACTTGCACAATATTTGCCCAAAGTCTCCACGGGTAGTTTTCCATCGCTAAAGACACGTCCAAAAATCTTGTGTACTTAGAGGTGAAGAGTCTGAAATGTAACGTGGGGGTTTGATGTGTGGTGGTTGACCCTTTTTATGAGCAGAAACAACAAGATGGAGACGGATAACTTTCTCACGCAGCACTTTACTCTTTTCCACACTTAGTCAGCTTCATAACAACAACAGAACTTCCTAATTTCGCCTCTCACATAACTGAGCTAACCAATCAGAAGCCAGCAAGAGTTTGACTGAATGCAAGGAATACACAGAGGTAGATTGTGTATAAAAATGAACAATTCAACAAATCCAAATATGCGCACGTGCAGGGAATACTCGCAGAGGACAATGTACTAGACAAAGTTTAGAATCGACAGAGGTCAGAGAAGTGGCCTGAGGAAAGACGCTTTTTCTGAGTCTCTCTACTTGTGAAGATATTTGCTGAGTTTAGTGTTTAGTGACAGCATAAGTTCAATCCAGCTCTCTCCTCCCTGTGAGGAGGAGTCAATGCAAAACTCAGATGTCTTCCACCTCTACTTATCTGACTGCAGAGAGGATGACAGAGAACAGTGGACACGCAGTTTAACATGATGGACTATAGGACAGGACTGCTGCTTTTAACTGTCTGCTGGGCAGGTGAAGATCTTCACAGGTCTAAATTGTACATAGCTTTTATTTGTGTCATCAGCTTACTTCACTTGATGTGTTTTTATCCTCTTAACAGGTGTTGATGGTCAGACTCTGACAGAATCTGAACCAGTGGTTAAAAGGCCTGGAGAATCCCACAGATTGACCTGTACGGATTCACATTCAGCAGCTACGGGATGAGTTGGGTCAGATAGGCTCCTGGAAAAGGACTGGAGTGGATTGCCGCTATCAGCAATGGTGGTGGTAGCAGCAAACACTACTCTCAGTCAGTTCAAGAGAATGAACAGTCTGAAGACTGAAGATTATGCTGTTTATTATTGTGCTCGATAATCACACTGACTGGAGTTGGTTGAGCAGCTATACAAAATCCTACTGTACACATCTACACAACATGTTTTTTTCCTTAGTATTCATAACACATTCTATAATCTATACATGTTTTATATAATGAGTTATTGGATATATTTTACATTACGTTTTTGATGATGCATTATACAAAGTCCTCAAGAGTGTTCCTGATAATTATTAGTACTAAAAATTAAACTCAGCACAATTAAGATCACTTGTTTTTAAAAGGTCCAAAGACGGCACAACAATCTGGTTGCTGAAGTGAAACTTCTGCAAATACTTTACATTTCTACAAATTAAGACACAATAATGTAAAATATGTGGAATCTCAAGGGAGTCATGTAATGAGAGGGAAAAATAATTTTCCAGTTTCTTTTATAAAATCACTAGAGGGCAGTCAGCGTCAAGTTTCTCTTTCTTCTGTTTCTAAAAGGAGACCCTCAGATCTGGTGTTATCATTGATCTCAACTGACTGATACTTGAACCCTAGACTGAACTAAAGCTTAACCCTCCTGCTGCTCATGTACACTGGATACTGGATACTTTTTTACTCCAAAAAAAAGCCATGTGTTAACTTGATTCAGCACATTTTGAAAATTACAGTTTGACTATAAGATGTTTACCATCATGGATTTTAATTATTTGAAAACATGCTAAACACATTGTAAACATGGCTTATAGAAAGCAAAGTTCCTGATGGTTGCTGCTTTAGTTTCCATGGGTGCACACTGTCATAGTTACTGCAATGCTGATTTTAATAAATATGTTTTACATTACTCATGATTCATGTTAGTATTCACATTAAGACTCACAGTAATGATCTGTATGATTGCTGCAAATAAACAAACATTTACTGTCAAATATTGCTGTCAACATAGTGAATTGTTGTCATTTAAGATCAAGATAAAGACAATCTTTAGTGCACCGAGAGGGAAATTTGTCTTGGGCAACAGTACCATGCAAGGTTACAGTAACAGGCATAAGGACTTAAGAATCACACAAATGAATAGATTCTAAACATTTAACATGGTATTGCACAAGTAGATATGCACTGCTACATATCAGTAATTATTGAGTAAAATCCCATATATATAGGAGTAAGATAAACACACAATGATTCTGTGAAATTGAGCATTAATATTTTACAGTAAAAGCAAATTCAACAGTTCTTATATTTCTGTAAATGTAAACATTTTCAAAATACTAAAATAGAGTGTGTAATGAAATTAAAACATCATATGTAAAGCAGAGGTGATTTCCAAACATGTTTTCACTCTGCAGATTTAATAATAGTCATCAGACTCTTAGACCAACATTGAAGCCTCATGTGTTTGATTCTATGCAAACTCAGTGACCTTCCTTGTTACTCAGCTATAAAAACTTCCCATCAGGCTGTCAGTGGAGTTCACAGCACGTCACTTTCAACATAAACCATGTTTTCTGTAGCTCTGCTGCTGCTGTTGGCAGCCGGATGTGAGTCTCTCTGGATTTGTCAAAGTCAGCAGTTCCTCTTTTACAGTTTAACTTGATCATTTGTTACAAAACATTTTCTTTTTTTAACAGGTGTGAAGTGTGAACAGTTGACACAGCCAGCCTCTGTGACTGTGCAGCCAGGTCAACGTCTGACCATCACCTGTCAGGTCTCTTATTCTCTTGGCTACTTCACAGCGTGGATCAGACAGCCTGCAGGGAAAGGACTGGAGTGGATTGGAATGAAATATACTGGAGACTCATACTACAAAGATTCACTTAAGAACAAGTTCAGTATCGACTTAGACTCTTCCAGCAAAACAGTGACTCTAAACGGACAGAATGTGCAGCCTGAAGATACTGCTGTGTATTATTGTGCCAGAGATCCACAGTGAGAGACAACAACAGGAAACCTGTACAAAAACGTCTTCCTCTATTTACCACTATCACTGGCAATATTCTGTATTATTTTTTGGTTTTTTCCACAATACTGATTGTTACTGTCAGTGATGGAAAGTATGAGTAGTGACTTAAAGAATATTGAAGTTCCAACGTACACCAACAAATAAAATATAATTCTTTATTTTTAAGGAAAAATATAATTTTCTTTGTTTGCCCTTTAAAGCAATGTTTCATTAGTGTGGTGAAATGGTTTCCATGTATCTTTGTAATGACTCGGATTGATATTGTGCATGTGATACAAAAATGTACATTTTGGTAAAAATAAAAAAAGTCTTCCATATGATTTTGCAGATTGAACACCAACATTTTAAGAAAACAATTTTCCTACACAAAACCCAATCCACAAATTAATTGTTCTTTGTCCGGTCCCTTATATACATGAAGACAGTGTCGGTTCTACACCAATATTATTGATGGGGCCAGTTGTTTTGTCAGAGGACATTCAATCCAAGACAAAAGATACAAAGATAATGTTCAAGCTTAATGTCTTGTTTAGTATATAATGCAATGTTTTAGCATGTTTCAGTTACAGTTATTATTTTCAGTAACAGGATCTTTTCAGTAAGTTATAGTTTTATTAAATTACATTATTTAAAAAAAAACAAACCTGACAACATTCCTGTTAACTTTAGCTCAAGTTACAGTACATTCTTTGATGCAACACTTCTTTGTAAGCCTTAATGAACAGGATAAGGTCTAGTGTACAAGACTTTCTCTGGATCGCAGTTTGTATTTTGTATCCCACTATAACTTTTGCCAGGAAACAACAAATGTCTCCATACTCACCCCTGTTATTAGTCATGATGTGAAGTAGGCTATACACAAAATTAAATACATGATACATATTTTGGCAGACTGCATGTTCAGCCTCGTAGGACCAGTAGGTTACCGTTATTGCTTTTTGTGTATGAAAAGTACTGTTTAAATGCAATGAATTATTAAATTCTTATATCAATAATTTGCCCAAATTACTTTGTGTTGAAAAGTGGTGGGGAAATAGGGGCTCAGATTAGGGGTGCGAAGAGCCCAAGAGATCATGCAATATTAGGTTCACAATAACGAGACAAAAAGTTCGTTAAACAGTGTTTTTTCCTGCACCAATTTATGACAAACATGTTTTTATTTAGACAAAAGGAAACACAAAATTCAGGTGGGATGTTACATTTCGAAATATATAGCTATAACAGGCGTTCTGTGTTGCTTTCAGATCTACTTCTCCTGTAGATCAACTTTTCTCATGTAATATCATCCAGCACATATGTAGGCATGATTTAGTCTTCCCTCCTCTTTTGTCATGTTCAAAGGGACAGAACGGAAGACTTGGCCAAAAAAAACTGTGTCAAGAAGTTTTAAATTTTCAGATTAGTGCTGCACTTTTTGGGTCATTTTATAATCAGCAGCTTGTTTTTTTAAGCTTTTGTTAAAAAAAAAACAAAAAAAAAACTTTCTTTTTTTTTAGACAATGCACATTTGTTTCTTCTATATTTTAATTGCATTGCATGTTTTCTTAATGTGCAAATAAACCTTTCTAGAGGCATTTTATTTGTTGTTTACTGAGAGCTATATTTCAAAACATTTATTTAAACAAATTAGGCTTTAAAAAAGTGGTGGGGACATGTCCCTAGCATCTGCAGTGTAAATGACACCTATGAATTTACCCTTTAGGAGGGGGGACTCTCAGGGGGGCTGCATTCAGATGACTAAGTGATCTACGTGGTCAGTTATAACATCACAAGACTATTGTGAAATAACTGTTTGCTTTACAGGGAAACTAGTGAAACAGACCACTAATGACTTCAACACAGCTCACAGAGAGAAACAGACATATTTAGCAATGAAAAAGGTAAACGGAACATTAAATGTTTTGTGTAAACATTTTAACAATATTAAATATACAGTGGAGGCATTTTCCAAAACAAATGTTCTCTGTCTGGTTGTCATTACTATTAATTAACAATAATATATTTTTTCTTTCTGTTGTTACAAGTGAACCGTCTGTGTCAGAATTTTCTCCATTGTAATATGAATATCCCTTTGTGGACCAGCAGTCAGATTAAGATGGGTAAAAAGAAAACATATCACATTTTTTTTTGCAAAGTCAAGATTTTGACTCATCACAGTTGAAGTGAGTATGTTTAACATTTTTGTTTGTTGGAGGATCATTTGATAAAACACAAAATTCCACTTTATGGGAAATTCATATTAAGCAAGGTTTTAAATTTAGGGTTAATTTAAAACCAAGCTGTTTTCTACCTTCACCAATGTGACTGCAGGGAGGATGATGAACTTTGTATTTTTCACTGAAACCTTTGTTTTACATGACATGAGTTTATGTGTCTGACTGGGAAATGTCTTGTAATATAATCTAAAGTTTTCTTCTTTTTATTCTTGTTGGGGTATTCACTGATATATTTATGTTGTTGGTGTGTCTGTCTGTTTTTAACCCACTGTATCTTTCAGGGTACTGCACTCCTGTCCTGACAGATTTTAGTCTTTTTTGTCAACATTGTATCTCCAAAATCTCTGACTGATGTCCTGAAAATTATTTTACATATGTAAATGTGAGAAAGTCTTCACATTGTTCACATGTTGTCGACTGTGTGTAATAAACAACTTAAAACATGTGTTTATCAATGTATTGAACAAATAAATACTGAAACATGAAACTGTTGTAGCAACCAGTCATATACAGTAAACATTGATTCTCCAGTTTCAACAAACAGTAACTGAGATCCAAGTAAAATCAATTTCTGCCCTGTGAGGAGGAGTCAATGCAAAACTCAGATGTCTTCCACCTCTACTTATCTGACTGCAGAGAGGCTGACAGAGAACAGTGGACACACAGTTAAACATGATGGACTATAGGACAGGACTGCTGCTTTTAACTGTCTGCTGGGCAGGTGAAGATCTTCACTGAACTTAATTATTGCATATATTTTATTGGTGTCAGCAGCTTATTTCACTGTGTGCAATTTTATCTTCTAAACAGGTGTTGATGGTCAGACTCTGACAGAATCTGAACCAGTGGTTAAAAGGCCTGGAGAATCCCACAGATTGACCTGTACAGCCTCTGGATTCACATTCAGCAGCCACTGGATGGCTTGGGTCAGACAGGCTCCTGGAAAAGGACTGGAGTGGGTTGCTTTAATCAATAGTGACAGTAGCAACAAATACTACTCTCAGTCAGTTCAAGGCCGGTTTACCATCTCCAGAGACGACAGCAGACAGCAGGTGTATCTGCAGATGAACAGTCTGAAGACTGAAGATTCTGCTGTTTATTATTGTGCTCGATACTCACAGTGACTGGAGTTGGTTGAGCAGCTGTACAAAAACCTACAGTACACAACTCATCATTGCTGGGCGGACAGAACATACGAAATAATTTGATTTTCATTAATTCATGCAAAAAAATGTTTTATGTACATCATGTAAACTGTTAAAACCATCATTAACCAACAACAATAACCAAACACCCAAATAACACAGGGACAATCTGGACAATTCCGACCAGTGAGTACTCAGAAGTCATCATTATTTCATGTGTATTGAGTACTGCAACAACCTTCGGTATCCTTGCTCGGCAACCTTCATTTTGATATAAACTAAACTCCTGTCAAGTTTTAACACTATTGCATTTTGAAAATCTGTTTAATTCCAGGGCCACATTTTGCCACAATGACAGAGACACAGACTCAGGAGGTGAAAACAATATGAGCCACATGCTGTCACAGCTGGTAAAACTGTTTAACTGTAATGAACACTTTCACATTCAAAACAGTCAATGACAGCAAATCTGGTGAAATCATTGTGTAAATGAAAGAAATACTACATGTGTACATTTCAATCACATTCAGGTTATTTGGCATCCAAGTCAGTCACAATATGGGAGGGAAGAATCTGCTGAAGATAAAAAGCTGGAAGAGTGAAAGATTTCCTGTTTCTTCTTGTGCCTGTGAGACATTGTGATGAAAGCTGAAAGAATAAGTGACACTGCAATAAGACAAATTCTCAAATCCTGGGCTCTTGCAGGAAAACAGACTTCCTTTCTCACATTTTTTTCTGTCTTGGCAGTAATCCATTCACCAGGTGTGGATCAGTTTTGAAATGAAAGTTGTTTAAGTGTTCTTTTTAAGTACACATTCTTAGTCTGAGTCTATCTTACAAATGCACACAGTGAAAAAGAGGACAAACACATTTCAAAGAGGTGAAAGACTGAACTGCATCTTTATTGTTGGTGTCTACATTTGTTTTTAATCCACTCTCTCTGAAACTCCAGCACTCCTCCTTCTCTGACAGATTTAGTCTTTATGTCTCAACACGGTATGTCCAAGATCTCTGACTGGTAAAATGCAAATTCTCATCACGCTGCACAGGCCCCACCCATTCCCCCTGCACAATATCCTTCTGAAGGAGTCTCTCAACTTGTCTCGAGACTCACAGAGACTCCTCTTTAAGCTGGTAGAGTCGAAGAGTTACATTTTTTATAGTATGACTCTAAATGGACCGAATGTGCAGCCTGAAGACACTGCTGTGTATTACTGTGCCAGAGAGACACAATAACACAAACCATCATAGACCTGAACAAAAACCCCTTAGTGCCTGAACACTTGTAACATGAAGCCACCAGAGGAGGAGCCCTCAGACCACTAATGACTTCAACACCAGCTCACTGTTACAGAGACAGTCATATTTAGCAATGAAAAAGTAAAGGGCAATTTAACATGGTTTACTATACCATAATAATAATATTAATACAGTGGAGGCATTTTCCAAAAAGATTTTTCTCTGTCTGACTGTCATTTATACTAATAAAAAAAAAATACTACTACTACTACTACTACTACGACTAATATTATTATTATTATTATTATTATTATTATTATTATTATTATTATTATTAGATATTTGTTCTTATTGTGTTAAAATTGAACTGTATGTATGTGTGTCAGATTTTTCTTTACAGTATTATTAAACTCACTTCATGGATGTACAGTCAGATTAAGATGGGTAAACAAAAAACATAATGTCACCTCATGTTTTGGCAAGGTCAAGATTCATTAGTGAGTAAGCTGTGTGTTGGAGGATCACTTGATAAAACACAACATTTAGGTTTTGAAGACAATTCATATTAAGCAAGTTTCAAATTTAGATTGCCTAAATCTAATTTATGTGGCTGGTGTTGCAACTGGTACATTATTGTTTCCAAGTCCAACAAACAAAAGGGCAAACTTTTCTCCCTATGAATGAGTCAATGCGACACCAAGCAGTTCTGCAGAGATGATAAACCTTTTTATTTTTCACTGGAACTTTTGCTTTACAGAACACAACAGAGTTTATTTGTCTGACTGCCCAATATCTAGTAATATTATCATTGTATTAACAGTTTACTTTTTTTTTTTTCTACAGGGGTTTTCTTTCCCCTGATGTCCTTTACTTCATCAAAATCCAAATTACAACATAAACAACATTTGATATGAGATTCAAGCAATTTGTTGTCACTATGTAGCACAACAACATTACTTCTGTTAAGGTTATTCGTTACCTATAAGTTATTTCTTGTTTTTTCTATTAAAATTAAATTAATTGATAAATCACTGTCAAAGTCTAGAATGATCATTGGAAGAACTGGGAGTTTAAGCCAATGAGTTAAAATTTGTTGTAAATTTTCATGGTCCTTTTAAAAAAAAATATTTTTAGTCTTTATAAGTATTTTACTGTAAAGAAATAGCTCACTTCTGCTAATAATCAACAAGCATAGCAAATTGCATTCCTTAGAAATTACCATGTTGCACAGTGCCTAACCTGATGCACAGCAGATGGAACATTATTCCAAAAAGGAAAAGCTCTCTGGCCTGCACACACTATAACAATGTTAAAATAAAAAGTAACTTGTTATAGAAAGTTTATCAAGCAAGTACTTTTATAATTTTACATGAGTTTGTCAAATAATAGTTTTACTTCTGTAAAGATTTTCACTACACCCACAACTGGTAGCGGCCCCAGTACTAGAGCTGACATGGTGAACATCAAACAGCAGAGATGAGGGCAACAGCAAAAGAGAGTCAAAGATAGCAAACACAAACCACAGTGATTTTGTAAGATTTATGATAATATGGTTTATTTCAACCGGTTTATTCATGTATCATAATCAAGGGCTAGGCTGAAGTTAATAATTTACATGAAGAGAGCTATTAAGTTTGGAAAATGTATTTTAATGGCTCATTTCGTGAGGTACCGTAAATAAAATTAATCAAAATTCTCAAGAATGCAGGAAAGAAAATCTCTAAATTATACTGAAAGGTGAAACTCTTGGAGGAAAGATAGTCAAGATTCACCAATTTCACAAGTAAATTCAGTTCCTCCCTGTGAGGAGGAGTCAATGCAAAATTCAGATGTCTTCCACCTCTACTTATCTGATTGCAGAGAGGATGACAGAGAACAGTGGACACACAGTTTAACATGATGGACTATAGGACAGGACTGCTGCTTTTAACTGTCTGCTGGGCAGGTGAAGATCTTCTCTGATCTTTAATATAGATTTTATTTGTGTTACCAGCTTATTTCTTTTGATGCATTTTTCTCTTAACAGGTGTTTATGGTCAGACTCTGACTCAGTCTGAACCAGTGGTTAAAAGGCCTGGAGAATCCCACAGATTGACCTGTACAACCTCTGGATTCACACTCAGCAGCCACTGGATGCACTGGATCAGACAGGCTCCCGGAAAAGGACTGGAGTGGGTTGCTGCTGATACTGGTGGCACCAATTACTACTCTCAGTCAGTTCAAGGCCGGTTTACCGTCTCCAGAGACAACAGCAGACAGCAGGTGTATCTGCAGATGAACAGTCTGAAGACTGAAGATTCTGCTGTTTATTATTGTGCTCGAGACTCACAGTGACTGGAGTTGGTTGAGCAGCTGTACAAAAACTTACTGTTCCCATCTGGGCTGATAGATCATACAAAAGACTTAGGTTTTTATTTAATTGTTTTATGGTTTTATGTGCAATAATGTAAATTGACCCTCAGAAATATCTTAACCAACAACAATAACCATTAAACACATTAATAATATAGAAACAATCTTGCGATGGGATCGGCTCACCTTTCATTTTGATCCAACCCCTTGAGCCTGAATTCATTTACAATTTTTTTAAAAAAGGTATTATTTTTTATTTCATTTGCTTTCAAGCTGATACTTAATTAAGTGGATATTGTTAATTTACATAGAATAAATATAAATTCAGGTAATATGTAGTTATGCAAATTAGCAACAACAGGCATAAATGAGAAATGAGTGCTTGCAAAAAGTTCCTAGGTAGGCTACGTTTCCTTCGGCTGGTTTTGCAACTCATACATTACAATTTTTAAATTCAAGAAACAAAAGGCCAAACAACTACTAATATAGGAAAGTAGGAGAAGCATGGAAAAAAACTATTTTATGTGCATAATAAAACTAACAGATATGTTATTGAAATAATCAGTGAACAGACAAAAACTATTTAATCAGAACAGATACAATGTTATTGTAAACGTGAAGAGTTAGGCCTGGGCTGACATTAGATTTCCAGTCTGAATTATTATTCCAGTAAAAAAAGTATGTCAGTTGAGTTCAAAGAAATATACTGTTTATATTGACTGTTGATTTGAAGTTTAATATTTTACACAAATTAATACTGTTAACTTACCCAACACTAGTGATCCAGAGATGACTCCAGCAGTAAGCTCTATCTACAGATGAACAATCTGAAGCCCGAGGACACAGCAGTGTATTACTGTGCCCGATAGAGTGAGAGACAATGACAGGAGAGTCATATAAAAATACAACATCTGGTTAGACTATCAAGATAAACCCGGTGGTAAACGCTCTGAAACTGTGGCAGTTTGGTTAGCTTTAGGTAACATAACTACCTGGTTGGTTCTAGGAAATGATTATGGTTTATGGTTAAAATAAGTAGGTTAATTGGGTAAGTTACTTAATGCGTTATGAAGTTAAAAATAGATAGTAAACACAGAACTGCAAAAAGCAGCTGCAATGCTGAATGGTTTTGTTAAACATCTAACCCACATTTACAATGATGAGCTTTTCTCAGTATACATTAGAGCTTAGTTCACATTAGAGTGAAATGAGAGCTTCTTTGGATCTGCTGTCCAACAGAGACTGAAAGCATCTATTTCATTTTGGGATGAATGTTTAGTTTGCATAATTTTTTTTACATTTTGTTTAAATGTGAAAAAATGTGAAAAAAATAGTACAGTATATTGAGAGGATGAATGGAGTTTCAAGCTTTGTTTCAGCAACATCACCTTACCAACTGACAAAAATAATTGTTTTTCAAATTCACTGAATGGTAGAGGCAGAGGAGAGAAGAGATGAGGTTTTTTTAAATGTATCTATGTGGATCACATTTGACCTCTACTGAAGCTGACATCAGTATAAAAGAGACTTATAGGATGCATATGACACGTTTTGTTAATTTTACAATATAGAGATTGAGAAAAAAAACACATTCAACAAATTACAAATTCCCATTTTGTAATTTGGCCAAGATGAAAAAAAACTCTTTGACACCAGATTTTCATTGCAGAAGATAAAAGTTTTATTTCCCTACTCCATTGATTCAGGAAATAGTTTTATGTATTGCTAATTGAAAGTTTCCACTTTTGTTGTAGAGACACTCAGGGAATATATCTGTGTCACATTGAGCCTGTAGAGGGAGGTCTATGCAAACTTTTCATAAAAAGTACTCACTCATAAACACACCATCAGCAACTTGTAGCAGTACACTGGGACAGTCATGATCACAGAATGGGAATTACAATTATCTAGAGTTGTTATTTGTACTATTCTTGGTGAGAAAATACTTCTTAGAAATAGAATTAGTTCTTCCAAATGTCAAATACTTTTTAATACTAAATCAAACATGTTACATTTACCAGAACAAACAAAAAAATATATGAAATCAGATGGTGAATTGTCCACGTTGAAACAATAAGTTCAAAACATTGGTGGATATAACATGATGGTAGATTTAATATCAACACAGGATTGTATTCACCTTATTTTCCACGGCAACAAGGGTGACGCCATTGCGTTCGTTTTGTCATCCGACTTCCGGTTGAGAGTGATTTGTACTTCCGGTTGAGAGGAACCTATGCTAGGTGCTAGCCACAACTGTATAGCCGTAACGAAAGACAAAAAATACGTTATGTCAAGTATTATATGTTCAGTTAGGGGCTGCCATAACAATTGGATCAAGAGGAGAGAACAATTGCAGCAACGATGTTACGAACACAACGTGAAGCGGTCGGAGTGTTGTGGTGCACTTTACAGTTTGTACCCACCACCTAAAGAGGAGGAGCACCTCAGGCAGTGGCTGAAGGCGCTAAACTTGAAGTGTCCACCCAAGCGCCCATATGTATGTTCGTACCATTTTGTGGATGGGAAGCCGACCGATGAACACCCATACCCTGAGAAATGGCTCGGCTACGATATTCCGCTAAAGAAGTCACGCCGGGTTCTGAACAGGAGGAAAGATTCCGGTAAGCTAACTTAGCTAGCTATGTGCTTGTTAGATTTGTCCGTTCTATAAATACATTTAAAGAACAGTAACGAGCAGTTAACAAAATACAATGAATCGTGCATGATTATTATTGTCCACCTAATTATTTCATATTTAAAATGATATTGTGAGATCCTTCATTTACAATCTTACAATAGGTCACATTATTCTTGGAAGTTAGAGAGATTGCAGATGCTTTCACGCCAGCTATCTACATCTCTCAGATTTTTACCTTTGTATTAATGCTAAAATTAGAAATATTTTTTTCTATATTGTCTTGTTTTTAATGCATCTCTCTGTCACACACTGTTATGTATAATTATAGTTGCCATTATATATTAATTCTAGTTATGTATTTTGAATACTAATGTAAAATATGTTTATGGTGGTTATTTCCACAGATGCATCGATGAGCATCAGCGAGGAAGTGGAGAGCTGTGAGGGTGACCACATCCAGAAGCCTCTGAACTGTGATGCAGAAACACAGTGGGAGGATCCATCTGTCTCCGACCACAGCTACGCTTTAAAATCACAACTCAATCTGAAGCCACCGACATCTGACATGGGAACACAATGCGTTGAGCCAGCTCCATTGTACATAACACTGCTGAGAAACAACCACCTTTGTCAGCTCTACACAGGGTTGACATTGGATGCATTTCATTTTGTTGCTGAGCATCTTGCCAAGGGATACACAAACAGCTTCCAGCTACACACTTGGGATCAGCTCCTGATGACTCTGATGAAGCTGCGTCTAAATTTATTGCAGGGTGATCTTGCTGAAAGGTTTTGTGTTTCTCAGTCAATTGTGAGTAAGGTGATTTCATGCTGGCTTGACATCATGGAGGAGAACATGAGGTGTTACATACCATGGCTTCCCAGGGAGACAATCCAAGCAACAATGCCTCAGTGTTTCAGAGAACATTTCCCAAATACAACGTGTGTGATTGACTGTTCAGAGACACCCCTTCAAAAGCCACGCAACCTTGACTCGAGAGGTGAGTCCTACAGCCATTACTACGGCCAGAACACCATTAAATACCTTGTCTCGATTGCACCATGTGGACTGATCATGTTCATCTCACCAGCATATGAGGGGAGGTGCAGTGATAAATTTATAACTGCAAATTCAGGGTTCCTGGAATACCTCCGGCCAGGTGATGAAGTAATGGCAGACAGAGGCTTCACCATCACTGATCTCCTCTATGAAAGAAAGGTCAAACTTGTCATTCCAGCATTCACCAAGAGAGGCATGCAACTCTCTGAAGAAGACACCACCAGCACTAGGCGCATCGCCAATGTTTGTGTCCACGTTGAGCGGGTCATATGCCGACTGAAAAACTTCAAAATCCTATCTCAAACTGTCCCAATTAACCTTACCTCTAAAATGGATAAAATCTTAAGAATTTGTGCAGCCTTGTGTAACCTTAGAAGCGACATCATTTCTGATGTAGAGGGTGAATGAGATTGTTGATTTGTAGGTGCGTTTCACATCTGTTGATACATTTAGCTGTTTTTGCTTTAACTAATCAGTGTAAATAGTGTAAGTAGTTATTTTTCTATAAACCTTTACACTGCGACTAGATGTTAGCTGTTAATTATTTTCTAGAAACCTTTACATTGTGACCACATGTTACCTGTTGTAAATAGTTATCTTTTTATAAACCTTTACATTGTGACCACATGTTACCTGTCAATTGTTATGTCTTATAAAGCCATATGATATGAGTTCTGTGTTTTACCTTAAAACTTAAGAATTTATTTTGATTTGAAGGACCAAGTCATGTCAACAAGTTAAAAAATTAATTCCATCTTGGTTTATTACATATGATAATGAAATGATGAAATTTTATCTGTACATAAAGGGCAGTAGAAGATGTCTCTAGCTCTAACAAGCTTCTGACAACAAATTTTAAACAACTTATCTTAAATTACACATTTACTTAAAAAGAAATCACAACTATCTCTCGTTCAACACAACTGATTTCAAATAGTTCTAGTCTTGTCCTACACCCTCTACATACCACCCCAATTACCTAAAGCCTATTTATTCTTGTTCCAGCATATTATTTACAAAGCTGCATGTACCTTGCGGAAAGCAAAAGTCGGCCAGCGTGAAACTCATCTGACACATGAGGGAGCATATACTTAAAATAAAAGATTTTAAGTCTAGCTACAGTCTTGGCACAGAATTGCTGATTGTATTGGACTTGTAGCATAACTTGCCGTGATGGAGCCCAGATGAGCAGCTTACAGGCCCTCAGCCCTGTACAGAACATGCCAAGCTGCACTTGCGTATAGAAGCCCCGTGGACCATTTGGCTGCAGCTGAGGCGTCCCCTCCACCATCTTCACATCATACCTCTGACTCTTGAACAGGTCCTCCAGAGACTCATCATTCTTAAGGAGAGGGCATTTGATCTCCAGCAGTTCCTCCGAGTTCAAAACTCCATCGGGGCTTGCTGACAGCCATGGCTCGCTTGCACACACGACTGTGCCCCTGCGGCTGACTGCAAACCCACAACCCTCTAGCCACTCTACAGCAGATGCCTCGCTTTCTAAGCCATGGTGAGTTGCCACATTCCCATGGAACCTGGGATAGAGGTGCTCTCTGATGAAGGTCTGAGGGTTGCCTCTGATGGGGACCTTCTTTGCTGTGCTCGCAGTGATTCTAACCTTACGGGAGTCATGCCACAAGTGAGAGGCACTCTGCTCAAGGGTTACATGTTCCAATGCTGTACATTTATCAGAATCAATGGCCACAAAAGTGTCATAAAACAACATACACCTCTGGCAGATGTTGGTGCCATCATGGTCAGCATGTGGTGAGGATGCAGGCTTTTCTGGCTCCTTTTCCTGTGCAGCACTCAGGCATTTGTGCAGAAGGCTTGACACAGGCAGTCGAACATGCTTGAGACCCTCTCTCAGCTCATCCTGGGAGCAAAATGAAGGAGTGGGAGGCAGAGGTAAATGGTCGGGCATTACCTCTGACGTCAGCAGCACATCAGTGGCTCGGTGGTGAGAAAAGGTGATGTCCATTAACCTGACAGGCTAATGGACATTAACTTTGGGCAGAGGTTCCTCTGGGTCCCCATATTCCAGAGCCGCTGCTCATCTGTGCACTCAATGCCAGTGAGCCCACTGGATACAGCATTTTCAACCTGAGACCAAACATATTTACTGATGGGTTTATATACTTTATTCAGTAATTATTTCAAAGCTTTCACATTTTTGTTATTAAAAATTCACTCATTAATATTACACCTGATGTTTACCTACCTCGTTCCAAATATATAACATAAATTCAAAGCTTTCACAGTTGTCTTATTTAAAAAATATTCAATATCACAC
This sequence comes from Lepomis macrochirus, assembly GCA_024633595.2. NCBI lineage: Eukaryota > Metazoa > Chordata > Actinopteri > Centrarchiformes > Centrarchidae > Lepomis > Lepomis macrochirus. The sequence goes on along the minus strand of JALXJV020000007.1, from coordinate 32,541,380 downwards.
TTGATGTTTACCTACCTTATTCCTCACATATAAAATGAACTTCATAGCATTCACAGATATCTTATTTCAAAATCATTTATTAATATTACACTTTTTACCTACCTTGTTCCTCATATCAGTTGATAGTGTGATTAGACTTAATGTACATCTACCAAATCTTACCTTACCTTTTGCATTTACGTACCTGGACACCATTCACTTACCTTGCTCCACTGTACCATTAAGAGATTTGACAAGATACTTAGCCTGCAGATGGTCATCAGGTCTGAAGCTGTGTATATGTCACAAAAACATGTTAATATACTTATGTTTATACATTGAAAACATACTTACATTAACAACAAACGTTGCAAGATGTGTGCTAGTCTTACCTTCCATAATATTGAGGCTGCGTGGCTACACGACCTTCCCAAACCAGCGATGCACGAACATCCAGTGGTCTCCACTGATCCCTGGCTGCTAACTAGCACCCAAGCAGAGTGGTATGGGCTGCTTGACTGGCTGGGGTGCACATCTGCTTTTACAAAGATGAAATCGCCCTCACTGTGTAACAGTACACGACCTACTTTCCCGCTGTGTAAATACTGGTAGGCCTCAGTACTTTTATAGTTCTTCATTGCTGCTCCATCAACTCCTTCTGACAGGACGAAGTAGTTAAATACGTCCCCATACGTTACCTCTGGCCACTTCTTCATATCGTCAACCCACGTAGACAATGACGATGGATGGGGCAATATGAGCCCATCTGATCGTCGTATGTGTTTTTTTCCGTGCTCCCAATTTAAAACGTTTACGGCGTTACCGTTATTTGACATTTTGACAACGTTATAGCTAGCTACTTACAATATTCTAACTATCAAAATAGCAACCGGATGTGTCCTGTCAGTGTAGCGGAAGTCGGATGACAAAATGCGGAAGAGCGAAGAATTGAAAGTGGGCGGGGCGGAATAAGGTGAATAATGAGATGAAGAAAACAGCGATTTTTAAAAAATGTTAATGGATATTGGTGATCAGAGGAATACTGTAGATTATTTAGCTCATCTGATGCCCAATATGCTCACAGAGTTTAATTAGGCCAAATGATATTTGAACTAATTTAATTAAACTTTGATTGTAAATGTGTCAGATTGTTGAATTAAGAATAACATTTTTCAAGTTTAATTAAGGAAATGTACAAAATGTGGTTGTGGTGCTAATACTTTATATACATTTTATTCAAATTAAATTAAAGCATGTCAGAAAACTTTGAACTAATTGACTTGGAAGAATGACTCCTGAACATTGATTCTCTAGTTTCATCAAACCAAATCTGAAAACCAAATCCTCTACAGGAGGAGGAGCCAATGCAAAACTCAAATGTCTTCCACCTCTACTTATCTGACTGCAGAGAGGATGACAGAGAACAGTGGACACACAGTTTAACATGATGGACTTTAGGACAGGACTGCTGCTTTTAACTGTCTGCTGGGCAGGTGAAAACATTCAAAGTTCTTATGTTGAATCCATCTTCATAAATTTGCCATCTTACAGTGACAATGTTCTTGTTTGTCTTAACAGGTGTTGATGGTCAGACTCTGACAGAATCTGAACCAGTGGTTAAAAGGCCTGGAGAATCCCACAGTTTGACCTGTACAGCCTCTGGATTCACATTCAGTGACTACTGGATGAACTGGGTCAGGCAGGCTCCTGGAAAAGGACTGGAGTGGATTGCATTTATCAGTTTCCCTAGTGGTAACAACAAATACTACTCTCAGTCAGTTCAAAGCCGGTTTACCATCTCCAGAGACAACAGCAGACAGCAGCTGTATCTGCAGATGAACAGTCTGAAGACTGAAGATTCTGCTGTTTATTATTGTGCTCGAGAACCACAGTGACTGGAGTTGGTTGAGCAGCTGTACAAAATCATACAGTACTCATCTTTGAGCTAGTTAAGCCTAAGAATTGCATCTTTTCATTGCACTTATGTACCATATGCTACATTATATATATTTTTTCATGTAATGCAAGGTTATTTAAACTGTTCCTGAGAAATATTATTTCTGAATATTATGACAGCATATTTAAGTTTATTTTTTTTACCCAGCGAGCAACAACAAAAAAAAACAAAACACGGTAACAATTAACCACATGGCATGATATTTGATTGGGTTTTTTAAAATTTCATAATAATCAGACAAAATGTAGTTAATCACAGAAAGTAATATGTAAATGTGGAACTATTTAGTTTTAATCTAATAATTAAAACATGTTTTTTTGCATTTAGTCACACAGGTTTCAGTTCCTGAGCAGCTGTTTTGTTCTGAAATCATTCATCATCACCAAGTCTGTTGTGGTCTAGTTTATGCAAAACAGCAACATCAGACTTACGTTTTTATACCATCTACATGATCCTGGCTGCTGTCACTGAATTTGTGTTTGCAGCAATATTATTTTATGCAGCAATTCCTTATTTTAATGAACCATGCTTTCTGTAGCTCTGCTGCTGCTGTTGGCAGCTGGATGTGAGTCTCTCTAGATTTGTCAAAGTCAGCAGTTCTTCTTTTGCACTATAACTTGATCACTTGAACATTTTTTTAAGAGGTGTGAAGTGTGAACAGTTGACACAGCCAGCCTCTGTGACTGTGCAGCCAGGTCAACGTCTGACCATCACCTGTCAGGTCTCTTATTCTCTTAGTGGCTACTACACAGCTTGGATCAGACAGCCTGCAGGGAAAGGACTGGAGTGGATTGGAATGAAAAATACAGGAGCCTCTTACTTCAAGGATTCGCTAAAGAACAAGTTCAGTATCGACTTAGACTCTTCCAGCAAAACAGTGACTCTAAACGGACAGAATGTGCAGCCTGAAGACACTGCTGTGTATTACTGTGCCAGAGATCCACAGTGAGAGACAACAACAGAAGAGTTGTACAAAACTACTTCCTCTATTTACAACCACTATTGGCAATATTCAGTATCACTTTGTTGTTTTTTCCACAATACTGATTGTTACTCTCAAAAGCATTTATTTTATTCAAGTTTTATCAAAAGCAAAAGGAAATGGTAATATAATTTGGAAGCAATTAATAGTCTAATAAAACCAAAAGTAAATATCACCTAAAAATATGAAGTTAAAGTCGGGAAAGACATTATTTCTAATCATGGTCAAGTTGCTAATGAATTTAATGATTTTTTTATTTAATCCATTAAAGATCTTGTCATAAGCTTCCCCCACATCACTACTAAAACGAATATCATTGCTCCTAATGAAGGTGATGTCAACTCATTTCAGAACAGAGATGTTGATCAATCAGTTATTTTGACAGCAATTGAGGATTTAAACATTACTTTTTCTAAGGATATGTATAATTTAGATCCTGTATTCTTAAAAATATATAGTAGTCTTCTGGTTCAGCTACTTACTCACCTCATTGATATCTCCATCAAAACTGGACAATTCCCAGATGGATGGAAAAATGCCTTGGTAATGCCTATTTTAAATTGCGGGGATGCTAAAGTAGTTACCAGCTGTCGACCAATTAGTCTTCTTGTCCTGTCTAAAGTTCTGGAGAAAGTTGTTTCAGAACAACTAGAGAAAAACAATTATTAGCACCCTCTTCAGTTTGGTTTCAGACATAATCACTCCACAGAGTCAGCAACCTGTTTATTGCTATAAAACATAAAACAGTCACTTGACAAAGGTAATGTGGTAGGTGCAGTGTTGCTGGTTTTGAAAAAGAACCACAATATCTTAATTTCAAACCTCTCAATGCTAAAGTTGTCAAAACAGTCATTATCTTGGTTTGACTCATATTTAAAGGGTTGCATTTTAAGCAAATACAAGATTTTAAGTTTTGCAAACTTATACAAACTAAATACAAAGCTTGTATTTAAATGTTTTAATTGACTTGCTCTCAGCCTCTCTGTAAGTACGTTAAGAGGCTAGAGAGTAGCAGCAGATTCACCAGAGCACTTTGAAGTTGCAATTTTAAAGTTTCATTTTGCAAAACTTATTTTGCTCAGAGGGCCTTTTCTGTGATAGGAGCAAAGTTTTGGAACTTGCTACCTAAACACTTGAAAACTGCTGCAAACTTCACCACTTTTAAAAGAGAGGCCAAGTCCTGGTTAGTTCAGCAACAAGCTTGTACTTACATCAAGTCTACATGTTTTTCATCACATTTTGATTTACTCATTTTACCTCACTTTATCTTGTGTTATACTGTAATGTATCATACTGTATTATATTTTTCCTTTCATCACTGTTTTAATGTTTTAATGTTACTATTTCTTTAAAAGCCCTTCTAGGGACAGGTGTTGCAAATTAGCAAATGCTAAAAACACTATGGTACACACATTTGATTGATGTTTTCTGTTTATCTATGTTAGATTTATCGGTCCCAAATAAAAATAAACCATAAATAAATAATACTGTCACTGATGAAAATTCTGAGTAGTGACTGTTTAAATATTAAAGTTTCAAACTACACAAAAAAAATATTTTTGTTGTTGTCCTTGCAATGTTTCATGCAATGCTGTATTAGTGTGGTAAAACGGTTTCCATGTATCTTTCTAATGACATTGATTGATATCATGCATGTGATAGAAAAATGTACATTTCGGTAAAATTAAAAAAAAAAGATTAAATGTTCCACATGATTGGCAACAATTTTCCTACACAAAACCCAATACACAATCAGCATGTTACCAGTATGTCTTGCACTGTGCCAGAAGTTACGGGAAATGTAATAAAATCCAATTAGAAAAACCAGCAAGACCTCAGTAGCCTCCCAGTCCACAGATGTCCATACTGTGACAAAGAGGGTATGATTTCAACATTTTGATGACCTACACAGGAATAAGCTCCTGTGCTGCTCAGTGAAACACTTTGGGGGTATGAGTCTGTAGCTGAAGACGCTTCTCTTGTCAAAGCATATTGTTTTGACAAATATTCACATGTTCGTTTGTTACTTAGTTGTTTTTTTAAATAAATGTTTAACACAGTTCCAAGCACTGAGTAACTGTGACACACTTCTCTTTCTCTTATAGCCTGTCAGTGTCCTTCTCTATGCAAAGTGAAATTCCTCACAGTCTGTTATAAAGACTTGATATCATGCTGTCAGTTGCAGCAGAAGAAGAGAAGCTCCCATCAGATCACCTTCAATACCAACCATGTTCTCTGTAGCTCTGCTGCTGCTGGATCCTGTGAGTCTCACTGAGGCAGAGACACTGACAGTATGATCACAGCACACTGACTGTTCACTGTTTCACATCAGAATCAGAATCAGCTTTATTGCCAGGCATGTGTACACATAAGAAGAATTTGACTCAGGATTGTATGTTGCTCATGATGTGCTTACTCATACAAAAATACAATTTCACAATAATAAAAATAAAATAAAATCAGACACAGACTTCAGTGTAGACAACACAAAAATATACACTATGAACAAAACAATACAGACATATTGACAAATAGTGCAGTGAGCACTAGGATGCAAAGAATGTATAGGAGTATGTACATGTCGGAAGTGGATGTGATATTCAGATATACATACATGGATAAAAGAAAACATGTATACAGTGCAATGAAGCATAGTGGAAAGGATGCTGGAATAAATAAGTACAAGTATTTTGTGCAGGAGTTATGACTTGAGGTAGGTGGATTGGTATACAGTATCTGCAAAATCACAATATAAGAGTATGCACAGCTCTGAAAAAGAGAGTGGTGAATAATTAATAAGTGGTAACCAGTAAACAGGTGGCTGATTAGAGACAGAGTTACTGGGTTATTGCACAGGAATTGTTACTGACACTGTGAGTCAGAAATCAGCTGTTCATCAGAGTGATGGCTTGTGGGAAGAAATTGTTCCTGAGTCTGTTGATTATGGCGAACAGAGCTCTGTAGCACCTACCAGAGGGGAGGAGCTGGAACAGGTTGTGTCCGGGGTGAGATGGATCTGCAGTGATGTTTCCTGCCCGTTTCCTGACTCTGGAAATGTATAAGTCCTGAACAGTGGGCAGGTTGGCACAGATGATCTTTGCTGCAGTCCTGACTGTCCGTTATAGTCTGTCCCTGTCCCTTTTGGCAGATCCAAACCAGACAGTGAACGTACAGAGAACAGACTGGATGATGGCTATGTAGTAAAAGTGGATAAGCAGCTCCTTAGGCAGCTTGAGCTTCCTGAGCTGGTGCAAGAAGTACATCCTCTGCTGGGTCTTCTTGATGATGGTGTCAGCGTTGAGCTCCCATGTCAGGTCCTAGTGGGTCCCAGAAACCTGAATGATTCCACAGCACACACAGGGCTGTTGAGTATGGTGAAGGGGGCATAATGGGTGGGCTCTACCTGACGTCTGGAGGTTCATACAATAAAGATTCACTAAAGAACAAGTTCAGTATTGACTTAGACTTTTCCAGCAACAGAGTGACTCTAAATGGACAGAATGTGCAGCCTGAAGACACTGCTGTGTATTACTGTGCCGGAGATCCACAACAACACAAACCATCAGCAGACCTCTTCCATAAAATCATTACTTAAATATCTGATTATTATCTAATATTATCAGAATCATAACTGTAGTCTTTAGCCAACTTTACAGTGATGTTCAAAAGTGAAATATGTGGTGGTTCCCGCTACAGAAGGTATATCCAGGACCACATTTTGCCACAATGACCCACACATAGACTTCACAAGACAACTAGCTGATGTATGTGCGTTTGTGGGTGTATGAAGGGATAATTATCAATCTCATAAAATATCTGCAGATATTGTACATATTCACTGTAGTAATAGGGTAAAATTTGTACAGGGGAGACTTAGTGTTCCCTTCATTGAAATCAAAAAAGATGTGTAAATATCAGTATCGGCTTCGGCCAAAATAAGTTTTAGTATATATTTAATATCGGCCAAAATCCTGCATCCCTAGGTATATGTGTGTGTGCGTGCACAAGCCTGTGACGAATGTAGCTGTTAGTGAGAGAGGGGTGCCGCACTGACCCCAGTGGCAGGCAGGTAAGAACCTAAGCAGCCAGGTCATAGTGAGACCACGAGAGAACCAGGGCAACACACGGCCACCCCCGAAATGCCAGCATAGCCAGTGGCACCCAAGGGCCTGAACGTTCAGAACCCAAGGTCCGCTCACAGGTCCGCTCCCTGAATGAGGGCCCAGACACCCAACCCCACAAGAGCGGGCCAAGACCCACCACGACAACACCGACCATGCACCCCTGGAACTACCTCTTGTCAATTAGCAAAGGGTCAATTACAACATAATTCATCTGCAGTGAAAACTTTGCTTTAAATGATGTATTGTATAATATTCAGTTTCAGTTTTAAGACATTTATAGTAAGAAAAAAACTCAACAGCAGCACCACAACTTTGCAGAATGACTTTTAAGTTTATATAAGCCCTTTTATAAAAAAAAAAAAAAAGTTCTTTAAATAAAAAACTATTTCTCTATTCTGGATACTTGAGGAGAAACACTTCAACTCATTGTAATCCATCCATCCATCCATCCATCGTCATCCGCTTATCCTGCTTGCAGGGTCGCGGGGGGCTGGAGCCTATCCCAGCTGGCATAGGGCTAAAGGCGGGGGTACACCCTGGACAGGTCTAACTCATTATAATGAAATTTAAAATTATTTAACATATGCAAAAAATATTGCTCATGAGGAAATAAAGTGTGTGTGTGTTAATGAGAGGGCGGGAGAGCTCACATTAGTTCAGCTTCAACTTCAACATGTTCTCTGTTGCTCCAGTACTTCTGGCATAAGTATCAGTATGAATAATATAAACAGTTCTAGATAAAATATTATTAATATGTTGCACATATGCTAAAATACTAAACTGAAAAACAGCACAGTGTGTGGGTGGTGTGTGCAATTTTTCAGTATATAAATACTAACATTGTCATAAATGCAAATATGCACATGTGGAGGGAGGAACAAAGTATTCACAGAAGACTAAGTGCTAGAAGAAGCAATGGTCAGAGAAGTGGCCTGAGCCTGAGCTTTTTCTGAACATAGACCAATTAAAACATATCAGACAGATGTCAGATGTCAACAGCTGTCTTTGAGTATTGACTCTTGTGTTTCACAGCATATGTTCCACTACAGTTTCCACTACAGGGGCGGCTGTGGCTCAGGAGGAGGTAGCGTGGGTTGGTCGTTAATCGTAAGGTCGGCGGCTCAATCCCCGGCTCCCTCCAGGCTGCGTGTCGAAGTGTCCTTAGGCAAGACACTGAACCCCGAATTGCCCCAGGCGGCTGTTCCGCCAGTATATGAATATGTGTGAATGTTAGTTTCTGTTTTAGCACTTAGGCTCAGTGAGTGAATGTGTGTGTGAATGGTGAATGCAGAAGTAGTGTAAAAGCGCTTTGAGTGGTCAAAAAGACTAGAAAGGCGCTTTACAAGTACGGAACATTTACAGTTTCCTCCTCCCTGTGAGGAGGAGTCAATGCAAAACTCAGATGTCTTCCACCTCTACTTATCTGACTGCAGAGAGGATGACAGAGAACAGTGGACACACAGTTTAACATGATGGACTATAGGACAGGACTGCTGCTTTTAACTGTCTGCTGGGCAGGTGAAGATCTTCACTGATCTTGACTTCACTCTGTCTTCTTTAATTTTCCAACTTAAAGCAAGTGACTATTTTCTTGTTTGTCTTGACAGGTGTTGATGGTCAGACTCTGGTAGAATCTGAACCAGTGGTTAAAAGGCCTGGAGAATCGCACAGATTGACCTGTACAGCCTCTGGATTCACATTCAGCAGTTACAGCATGGACTGGATCAGACAGGCTCCTGGAAAAGGACTGGAGTGGGTTGCTTATATCATCAGTGGCGGTAGTAGCGTCTACTACTCTCAGTCAGTTCAAGGCCAGTTTACCATCTCCAGAGACAACAGCAGACAGCAGCTGTATCTGCAGATGAACAGTCTGAAGACTGAAGATTCTGCTGTTTATTATTGTGCTCGAGAGTCACAGTGACTGGAGTTGGTTGAGCAGCTGTACAAAAACCTACTGTACTCATCTTGCAGGCCTCTAGATACGAAATGTGACTTATTTTATATTCACATTCTCTAAACTATATGTTTTATAGTGTCTTATTTGATATATTTTACATTTATTTAAATAATGCAGTATATAAAGTCCTGAGTGTTCTTGATAATTATTAGTACTAAAAATGAAGCACAGCACAATAAAGATCACGTGTTCATAAAAGGTCCAAAGATGGCACAACAATCTGGTTGTTAAAATGAAACTCCAGCAAATACTATACATTTCAACAAATTAAGACACAATAATGTAAAATATGTGGAATCTAAAGTGAGTCATGTAATGAGAGAGAAAATTAATTTTGCAGTTTCTTTCAGAAAATCCCTAGAGGGCAGTCAGTGTCACGTTTGTCTCTTCTCTGTTTCTCAAAGGAGACTTTCAGATCTGGTGTTCTCATTGATCTTACAGTTTTTTTCAGTCGCTAACAAGCGTTTGTCCAATCAGTTGTCACATTTTCAAAACTCTAAACACAGTTAGCACAGCATCGGTCTTTTGTGGCCATACCATTCACACATTTCATGTCGTTTTCACACAATACGCAGTCAGTGAACACATTTCCACAATGCTTAAATTTTCTTAACAGACAAGCTATACCTCCCAACAAAATTATAGATTATTTTTTTAGTATTTACTGAATGTTAACACACACCATCCCACAATAGCAAAACAATATTCCAAACCTTAGATACAGTATAAAAACCTCTGTTTCTGCAATGATATCAGTTCGAAAACAATATATCTCGGCTGATAATAAACAAACATTTAAATAATTGACACATCGCTGATTTATGTTGGGTAAATTGGGCAAACACAGCTGATTCCAGTCTGGCATAGACTTCAGCCACATGTCCCTCCTTGAAGCCATGGATGCTGGCTGCAGGGACATCACAGTTCAGGATTGTCAAGGGTGGATCCTCATACCAAGCAGTTTTATCCCAGGTGCATCGCCTTGGATAATATCAGATGTGATGTTGACGAATACATGTGGCCTAACCCTGAAGATCGCAGAGATTAGATACAGCAATGTTGTGCTTTTTTTTTTTTAGTTCCCCCAATTTTTATCTGGACTTTTTGCTGTTGTTTTTTGTTTGTTTTGTTTTGGTCTTGTGTGTTTCCACGGATATTATGTTCACTGTAAGAAATACTGTAAAACTTTTTTCTGTTCTATCATATCGCAGTGTCTACTGTACCTCCTGTAGTAAACAGTAAAGGAAAAAAACGGATTTGCTTTTTACTGGAATGCTTTTGAATGTGAACATTACTGTGGACATACAGTTACCAACCAAGAAATTTAGTGTAAAAACGGTGGATTGCATGTTTTGCATGCAAATACCTGTAAAACTGAAACATAAAAGTCTATGTAGTTTTTGTAATGTCAACAATAGCCAGTATTTTGAAACCTGGTGTACTTTGATGGACTGCATGTACTTTGTGAAGTGAAAACAAGCGTCATTCTTTGACAGAATAATTTCATTTTGTGTCAGATTTCCAGTGTTTTGCTAAAGATAGTTTGTGCAGAGAAAAATGTGTTCTATTTTGAAATGAAGAGTTAGTATATATTTAACAAAATGTGTTTTTGAGAAGAAAATTATCCATTTGGCCAATTGTGTTTTGTAGGTGTGAGTCTGTGTTAAGAGTTTAGAAAAAGTATCTGAAGTATGGGTAAGCGCTTGTTAGCGACTGAAAAAAACTGTAAGAATGGAGAGTATGGAGGGAGGTTGAGTGCCATGAAGAATGGGTGGTCTGTAAAACAGTTGCGGACCAAAGCAGCCCTATGGAAACTAACATTGTCCCATATGATGACATATCGGGTCTGCTCTGGTCTCTGAACAGTGAGCATGTCATGTAAGGTGTCCAGGAATGCAAAAGTGTGCAGTGTTTTATGGGCCTATGGTTGCATGATGGTGAACAACACCATTTTGGCTCCTCGGCCTCCTCTGATTCTCACTCTTCTCACTCTTACTGCTCGTTCCATTGTACTCCACACAGACAGCTTACCTGTGGCTTATTTATAGTGCTTAGGCTGATTGCAAAGTGAACTAATTATCTAAAACAGTTTTCACATGTGAAAGTGTGCCAGAGAGTTGGCAAAATAGTGTTAGTGATAGCCATACATGTGTATAATTTTGCTAGGAGTGTGTTGGAAATTTGGTAATTGAGTGTAAGCAGTGAGTTGTGTTTAAAGTTCTGCAAAAAGAGTGTTGTGCAGTGAATTGTGCCTACAGTTTTGCAAAGTGTGTGTTACAAAATTGCAAACTGAGTGCAAAGCAGTGTTTGTGCTTTTAGTTTTGCAAACCCAGTGAGTGGTTTTGCTATACGTATTAATAGTTTTAGAAATTGTGCTACAACAATCACGATTAGCGTTTAAGCATTCAGAAAAAACTGTAATATTCACATTGAGAATCACAATAATGATCTTTATCGTTGCTGCAATTAAACAAACATTTACATAGTGCAAAAATAGTGAATTTTTTGTCAACACAATGTATTTAAGATCAAGATAAAGACAATCTTTAGTGTACCGAAACCGAACTTTGTCTTGTTACTCAGCATTAAAAACTTCCCATCAGGCTGTCAGTGGAGTTCACAGCATGTCACCTTCAACATAAACCATGTTTTCTGTAGCTCTGCTGCTGCTGTTGGCAGCTGGATGTGAGTCTCTCTGGATTTGTCAAAGTCATCAGTTCTTCTTTTGCAGTATAACTTGATCATTTGTTACAAAACATTTTCTTTTTTTTAACAGGTGTGAAGTGTGAACAGTTGATACAGCCAGCCTCTGTGACTGTGCAGCCAGGTCAACGCCTGACCATCACCTGTCAGGTCTCTTATTCTCTTAGTGACTACTACACAGCTTGGATCAGACAGCCTGCAGGGAAAGGACTGGAGTGGATTGGAATGAAATATACAGGAGGCTCTCACTTCGAGGATTCACTAAAGAACAAGTTCAGTATCGACTTAGATTCTTCCAGCAAAACAGTGACTCTAAGCGGACAGAATTTGCAGCCTGAAGACACTGCTGTGTATTACTGTGCCAGAGAGACATAGTGAAACACATTAACAGGAGAGTCATACAAAAACTACTTCCTCTATTTACCACTACCACTAGCAATTTTCCCCCATGCAGCTCAGTGAAACACTTGGTGTGAGTGTCTTTAGTGAGTCTTTAGTTGAAGACACTTCTCTTTTCAATTTTAGTAAATATTTACTTGTTTGTTTGTTAGTTGTTTTTTATGTAAATATTCAGCACAATTCCAAGCATCAACTAATTGTGACACAGTTCATCTTTCTCTTATAGCCTGTCAGTGTCCATATGCAAAGTGAACTTCCTCAAAATCTGCTATAAAGACTTGATATCAGTCAGTTGTAGCAGAAGAAGAGAAGCTCCCATCAGATCACCTTCAATACCAATCATGTTCTCTGTAGCTCTGCTGCTGCTGCTGGATCCTGTGAGTCTCACTGAGGCAGAGACACTGACAGTATGATCACAGCACACTGACTGTTCATGAAGCCACCAGAGGGGGAGCCCTCAGACCACTAATGACTTCAACACCAGTTCACTGTATGGAATAGACAGGAATATGTTTTGTTTAAATTATAATAACATTAAATATACAGTGGAGGTATTTTCCAAAACAAATCTTCTCTGTCTGACTGTCATTACTACTAATTAACAATAATATAATTTTCTTTCCTGTTGTTACAAATGAACTGTCTGTGTTTTGCAAAGTCAAGATTTTATCTCATACTAGTTGGTGAGTATGTTTAATATTGTTGTTTGTTGGAGGATCACTTGAGAAAACACAAAATTCCACTTTTGAGGGAAATTTATATTAAGCAAGATTTTAAATTTAGGGTTAATGCAAAACCTAACAGTTTTCCACCTTCACCAATGTGACTGCAGGGAGGATGACGAACTTTGTTTTTTCACTGAAACTTTTGTTTTACATCAAGTTTATGTGTCATAATGAAAAGTTTCACTGGGGTATTCGCTGAAGAGTCCTGCACTCTTCCTTTCCTAATAGATTTAGTTTTAGTATCAACACTGTATCTCCAAAATCTCGGACTAATGTCCTGAAAATGATTTTACTCAAGTCTTCATACTGTCACATGTTTTTGACTGTGTATAATAAACAACTTGAAAATGTGTTTATCAGTGTATTGCACAAATAAATACTGAAACATGAAACTCTTGTGGAACCAGTCAGTAAACATTGATTCCCCAATTTCACCAAACAGTAACAGAGATCCAAGCCAAATCCAGTTCCTCCCTGTGAGGAGGAGTCAATGCAAAACTCAGATGTCTTCCACCTCTACTTATCTGACTGCAGAGAGGATGACAGAGAACAGTGGACACACAGCTTAACATGATGGACTATAGGACAGGACTGCTGCTTTTAACTGTCTGCTGGGCAGGTGAAAATATTATCTGATCTTCTACATAGATTATATCTGTGTTACCAGCTTATTTCCTTTGGTGTTTTTTATCCTCTTAACAGGTGTTGATGGTCAGACTCTGACAGAATCTGAACCAGTGGTTAAAAGGCCTGGAGAATCCCACAGATTGACCTGTACAGCCTCTGGATTCACATTCAGCAGCTACGAGATGAACTGGGTCAGACAGGCTCCTGGAAAAGGACTGGAGTGGGTTGCCTGGACTGATACTGGTGGTAGCAGCAAATCCTACTCTCAGTCAGTCCAAGGCCGGTTTACCATCTCCAGAGACAACAGCAGACAGCAGGTGTATCTGCAGATGAACAGTCTGAAGACTGAAGATTCTGCTGTTTATTATTGTGCTCGAGAGTCACAGTGACTGGAGTTGGTTGAGCAGCTGTACAAAAACCCACAGTTCTCATATTTCAGGCTGATAGAACATGCAAAATAATTAGTTTTTTAAATTTTATTTATTTATTTCTGTTTTTACGCACAATCATGTAAATTGGCCTCCAGAAATATCTTCATTAACCAACAACAATAACCATTTGTATGGTCGTTTTTATTTTTTTTTATTTTTTTGGGGGGGGACTGTTGGTTGGGTCAGGATCTTCCGCGTTTCCATCGCAGTGCATCTTTTTTTTTTTTTCCCACCCCTATTGGCAAGAATCTGGGCCACAGTCCATTTTCATTCTGGCCCAGATGTGTCCCACATTCCATATTCTCACCCACCCACTCCAGTTTGCCAGATTTGACATGCCGATGTCAACCAAGAACAAATTAAATATATCAGAACTGGCCCAAATATGGGCCACAGTCCATTTTTATTCTGGTCCAGATTCCATGTTCTCATCTGGCCCACATACCGCGTGGAATGATGCCGCTTGGGCGGTCCACTCCTGTTTGCCAGATCTGGGCCACGAGGAAGCCGTAACCATGCCGCATGTCAATCAAGAACAAACGAAATAAACCAGAACTTGCCCATCTGGGCCACAGTCAATTTTAATTCTGGCCCAGACGTGGCCCACATTCCTCATGTTCATATGGCCAACATGCTGCATGGTATGGTGGCATTTCAATTCAACGATTCAATGATGAAATGATTCAATGAATAAATATATACCTGGCACACTGATATAATGTACAATACATTTAACAGACCTTATTTTACACAAGCATCTACATCCCAAAACTGAATCCGGATTGAAAAATGCAAAATTTATAAACATTCAGTAATTTAGCATATGAATGAATATTTTTCATGAAAAAATGTAACTCTTGACTTTGAAATAAAGAAATATCAATCTGCTGAAGCTACTAGTTGAGGTTTCGGTATACTGCTCTTTGCTGGAAAAAAAACCTGTCGCATCACAGCAATAAGGTCGTGGGTGAACATCTTAAAATTTGGTGCTATAACCTCATCAGTTTCTGAGTGGAAACCTGTTTGTCTCACAGGTGTCTCACATTCAGTCGTTGAAAGAGAGAAAACAATTCCCCACTCATCCTACCTTACCTATGAAATGAAGTTAAAATACACTCTCAAACACTCACACAAATCTAAAATTTCAGAAAAATAAATCATATTCCTGACGTCAACATGAGTGAAGTTTGGAAAGAATTATGAAGTCAGTCAGAAGGTAGAAAGAAGCTGGTTCAGCCAGCAGCCGAATTTATATGTGCCATATTTTAAGGTACGGGGTAAAGCTAATGTAGCCCACATTAAAATATGATCAATAAAAAGTTTTATTTTATTTTAGTTTATTAAAATGCATAAATCACCAGTCACCAATTCACGTATTTTGGTTGATTAAGAAAATGGGTATAAATGTATAATGTGTTAAGTTGATAAATGTGAGTTGTATTTCATGTAACAGAATGTGGGAAAAATGTGATTAAAGGCCTGACGACAGAGAAAAAATTATACACAGCTCTGTTGCCAGCTTGAGGCTTAGAAAGATAATTTACCTTCAGTAGTGTAGCAGTAGTGTCACGCTTCACAGTGATTGTATAAGCTTGTGTACGTTATTTGTACGATCAGAATGATTTATTTCAAGACCTGTTGTACAGGTCAGGTTTTTTCTTCTTTGTATTCCTGTTTGGAGGCGGGTACCCCGACTTCACGAGTAGCAGCTGAATGACGTCACAAAACAATGTCAGCGCCCATGGAAGCACACTTTGTAAACGGTAAAGCATGTATATAACCCTCCCGCCGGCCCGGCTTCGCGTAGACACGGCGGGTCCTTCCCCGGGCGGGTCAAACCGTCCCGCGATCCGCCTCGTCGGCGCAAGCGGCGCAGTAAGGGAGCGCGCAGCTCCTGCAGACAAATTTCATGCAGCCGCGGCAGACGGTGCTCGTCTTGCGATCCTTTTTCTGCGGACACGACTGACACCTCTTTCTCTTTCGTTCTCGTTCTGTCGCCGGCCCCTGCCGCCGCGCGCTTCTGGACGCCCTCGAGCCCGGCGTCCTTCTTCTTCTTCTTCTTCGTCTCCTTCTTCTTCTTCTCCTCGCCCCCCTCCTCCTCCTTCTCCTCGTCCTCCCCCTCCCCGTCCTCCTCCTCCTCCTCCTCGTCCCCGACCCCTCGAGGAGGAGCTTAACGGATCTGACCAGCGCCGCTGGAGGCCTCGGCGCAGGGAGACGGCGGCGCCTCGATGAGCGGCCGGACGAGCGCTTTGCCCAGCAGCTCGAGGAAGACGCGCCTCTGTTACGGTCGCGAGGCAGCCACGCTGGGTTCGCCTCGCGCCACAGGACGGCGCTTGTACGCTGACACGCCGAGGATGTTGTGGAACACGCACCAGGGGCCAGCGAGCCGTCATCCTCCTGCAGCTGTAGGCGCCGATCACCTTGTCCAGGGTTGTCGACGCCTCCCTTGGTGGCGCGTAGCGGAGGACGAGGGCCGGCTTATGCGGTTCGGCGCGACGCTGACGGCGCCGACGGGTAAGGTCTCGGCGGCGGCGGGCGGCGTCGTCGCCGCGGTGCTCATCAGCAGCACGCTTCTGTTTTTCTTGGGCAAGTACGGGACCAGAGCGGTGGCGCCAGCGAGGCAAACTTTGAGGAGAAGACCTCGCGTCCCTTGGTGACGAAAGCAGCTCGGGGCAGCTCGGGCTTGTTCTTGCGCACCGCTCCGAGCATGGCGAGGTTTCGCTCGAGGAGTCGCCGGCCGAGCTCGAAGGAGGTGAAAAAGTTGTCGCAGGTGACGCAGCGGGGGCCACGTCGTCAGAGTCGTCAGAGTCGTCAGAGTAGTCGGAGCGGTCAGAGTACCGGTCGTCGCCGTCGCCGCCGCCGTCGCCGTCGAAATCGTCGTCAGAGTCGTCCCCCCGACGGTCCCCGAGAGACTCTCTCGGGACGCTCATGGCTTTTTGTTTGGTTTTGTTTTGTTTTGTTTTGTTTCGTTTCGTTTCGTTTCGAGGACAGCTTTTTCCTCCTCTTCTTTTGCGGCTCTACGCTCGGTCCGGGGTCTTTTTCTGCGTCTCGTTAGTAGTAGACTCGTTTTTTGTATTCACCCCCCTCAGCGGGTCCCCTTGACCCCCCCCCGCGAGGACGGCTCTAGGGCGCCGCCGCGTGTTAGCGGCGAGTAGTCGGCAGGGGCCTTTTTGACCCCGCAGAGGACGGCGGTCGTTATGTATTTTTTTTCGTCCCCCCACCCCCCTCAGCGGTTCCCCTTGACCCCCGCGAGGACGGCTCTAGGGCGCCGCCGCGTGTTAGCGGCGAGTAGTCGCTCGGGGTCGTTTTGACCCGGGAGAGGACGGCGCTCGAGCGGACGGGGACATTATGTACCCCCCCATGGGTCCCCGTGACCCCCCCGCGAGGACGGCTCTAGGGCACCGCCGCGTATTAGGGGCGAGTAGTCACGAGGGGCCTTTTTGACCCCGCCGAGGACGCCGCTCGGGCGGTCGTTATGTATTTTTTTTTTGCCCTGGTTTGCCCCCAACCCCGAGTAGCGGCGAGAGGGCAGCGAGGGGCCGTTTTGACCCCGCCTCGGGACAGCTCGAGAGGGGCGCCTCGCGTTCCCGCCGATCGTCAGACGGATTGGCCGAGAGAGGGACCGAGCGGTCACTGTGACCCGCTCGGGGCAGCGATTTAGAAATATGTTCTACACACAAGGTAGCTGTCTACAGTAAAGAATCTCATAAAGTCATCTTTTCTGCATAAAAGTTAGGCTATTGTTAAAAATGCCAAAACATTAGGAAGTGCAATCTACAACATTGACTGACTTGAGGGCTGCCAACTTATGTAGCCAGAGAGGAACACAGAACTAGTAACGTATGGGTTATTTATGTCAGTTGTTGCAGTTAAACTGCCATCCTTTTAATTAACACCTAAAGCACTGCTGAGGGTGCAACTGTGTGCACACTTTGTCACGGTCAACCAAGGTTTTCGTTCACTTTCGGCTTCATGTACCGCCATGCACCTGGAACGCTTTGATGTCGTAAATTTCAACTGGGAAATATCCCAGTTACGACCAGTCTCGAACGCGTCATTACAGATTAATCCGCTGGATACAAGATGGCGAGCCGAAACCCGAGGAGATTTCTAGTAACGACGTGCCTGAAGGAATCTGCGTCACGCGGTTGGACAGTTGGTAAACTCCCTGCCAGAGCGGTAGGAGTTGGATTATTTCCCTTTGAACTAAACTGAACTGATCTGAACCTTGAACTTGACTTGAGCTAAGCTGGTCTGATTTGAACTTGAGCACAAGAGTGGAACTAAACCTTGGACTGAACTTAAAGGGATGCTTTATGTTATGTCTTGTTTTCATAATTGTGAGTATTATGATTTAAGCGTTTAAGGCCCCGTGTCCACCAAAGCGTTTTTTTCTGACGCCAGCGTCTTTTTCAATTCATTCCAATGGGAGCCTCGCTTTTCCGAAAGCTGCTAAAACGCCAGGAGCGTGACGAGGCGCTGAGTGTCTTTTTCGCCGGGCTCAAGTGCTGAGCGCTTTTTTCATCGCCGACGAGTTGAAAAATTTTCAACTTTGGGGAAAACGCCACTTCGCCACTGTCACTTTTACCCAGTCGTCCAATCACGGTGCAGGAGGGCGGGACAAACACTGCACCGGAGCACATCCGGATTTTGAACGAAACTATGTGCCTACTCGCCGAGGTGTTGCCTCGCCACAAAATCTCATGAACACATCGCACGGAAAAGTCTGTACTCTCATGTTTCAGCCTTCTTTTCATGCAGAGCGAGGGCCAGAGCAAGTAGGCCTCACGTACTTTGTGGTGACATTTTTACATTCAGTAAATTAAGTAGGCTACTCTACTTGTAGCACATCGCCTCCACAGAAATTATGTATCATAGCAACCACAGCTTCTCGAAAAAAAACACTGGCCTCCAAAACGCACCCTAGAGCTGGCAGCTACGCGTTTTCAGAACAGCAGGTGGCGTTTTCAGCTGGCAAAAAACGTTTTGGTGGACACGGGGCCTTAGTGTTTCATTTGGTTTTTAATTTGGAAATTGTGAAATTCCTTTCCTGTGAAAGGGAGGGGAAAAAAGAGTTAACTCAAGAAACAGAGAAACTAGGATCGGTAGAGTCAATTTACCTATTGACCGGCCTAAAATAAAAAGCTATCTAAACTTAATCTTTTATAACTTAAGAAAGAAGTAGGGCAGCAGCGGCTCGCCCATAGAGGGCATTGGGGCGCCGCCCTCTCGCCGACCTGTCTGTCTGTTTTTTTTTTAATATATATAATAATTTATCATTTTGAAAAATAATCTGTGTTAATTATATGCTAATAATGGTTTTACTTTGAAAAGTGTTTTGAACTCTCCAGAATGATATTTGCATTCACTTTAGTTACGTTTATCATGTTGGTGTAGTCGTATAGCCAATAGGCTGTCTTCTCTGGGCGCCAGTTCGCTCAGCCCTACAGTGCTGGAATTTAAGCCAATGGTTCCCCGGTTGCTACCTGGTTGCTACACAAAAAAGTTTATATTTCGCCAATCAGCGTTGTCGAATTTTATGGTTTGGGGGCTCTGAAAATATCGCCCGGAGTGCACCGTGCACGCGCACCACGGAACATTTACCTCAGAGTGCAGAATGTCAGCGTCTGTGACGTCGAGTGGAATTAATGTAAAATTAGTCGTGGGAATTGAGCTAGCCCCAAATGCAGTTAAATCTCTACACCTGTATCCATTCGAAAGAAGAACATTAGCAGAAAAACTCCAGACAAGCCAGACGTGAATATAACCCAACAGGCGCGAGAAAAGGAGAAAACCTACAAGAGAACATTTTCCCGAGGTTGGTTTGATACCTCTCTCATACACACAAATCTGTCACAGACACCATACCTTAGTCTCTCTCTACTCCTTTACTCTCTCTTTCTCTCTCACACACACACACGGTCATTCTCGTATCTCTATCACTCTCTCTCTCACACACACACACACGCACGCACGCGCAGTCATTCTCTTATCTCTATCACTCTCTCACACACACATATACGTGGTCATTCTCTTACGCTCTCACTCACACAAAAAACACACTCGCTGTCATTCTCTTGCTCTGACAAACACACATGCTATCTCAACTCAATAAGCTTCATTGTCTGTCTCTGTCACTCTCTCTCACTCACTCACTCACACATAAACACTATGTTTCACACACATTTGATATTAAAATAGTTATAGGAATATACCTGTATGTTTGCTTTGTTTTTTGATGTTTTTAAGTTCTGAGCTAGATTACTGTGTTTTTATACTAGTAAAAATCAACTTTCTCATACTTGGTGTTCTCCTCAAGAATGTTGTCCCACCCTCTCTTTGAGAGCCTTTTCTCTCTCTCTTTCTCTAGTCTCAAAACAGTTACTCATTACTGTTATCCATTATCCAATTGTCAATTTGTCAAAGAAATGTAGTCTACAGCTGGGGATTGATTAAACAACTAGATTGTTTTATTACCTATTATTTTTTGTATTTCCTATTATAATTTATCATTATGCGTTTGCACTTTTTCTGTCTGGACATAGAGTATAATAAACATGCAACTTGTTCATTATCATTAAAGCTTCAGTAGGTAACTTTTGTAAAAATGTATTTTTTACATATTTGTTAAAATTGTCACTATGTCCTGACAGTACAATATGAGACAGATAATCTGTGAAAAAATCTAGCTCCTCTGGCTCCTCCAAGTGGTCCTAGTGCCATTTGCAGAAATTCACCGCTCCCGGTCAGAAACAACCAATCAGAGCCGATCAGAGCCAGGAGGAGTGTCTTAGCAGTGTCAGTGACGCTCGTGTAATGCCGCTGCTCACTCCCTCCCCGCATTGCAGCGTGCACCGTCGTTCAAGCTCAAGGTTGTCGGTGTGCCGCAGCTGTGCTAATGGCGGAGAAACAACCTAACATTTCAGGAAAACTGCCAATTTCTCGAGTGTCATCTGCTCAGAAAACAAAGAGGGGTAAACAGAAGAAGACCGATGACGAAACACTAGCTAAAAAGAAAGAATTAGACCGAGCCGTAATAAAACGGGGGGTAAACATTGGAGCGGCTTTTCAGAGGTGGAGGGAGCTACGTGACCTGAAAGGATTCAAAACCGATGCAGAGCTAGCCACATTTCTGCTTGACAAGTAAGTAACGTTATCCCTGCTTGATTTGTTTCATTTTTAAGAACTACACAACTAAGATAGCGATGCTTACAGTGTAAATGGTGATAGCGCAAATCTCATTTTACTCTGTAACGTTAGCTTGTTGCTAAGTCTGACAGTTAGCTTGTTAGCTTGCAGCACGGCAGGAATGTTGTACCAGGTGAAGATTAACTTTAACTTTACCTGCTAACTTGTTCGACCCTTTATATATACAGTCCACAATTCACCCTCAGTATAAGCAACATTGTTTCAATATCTACACTTAGTAGTAGCCGAATTTATTTTGTGGATCAGAATTAAATGCATGTAAGTTAGATATGGTGAAATAACTGTAATTGTGCGCTGTTCCTGTCAAAAATTAAAAGCAAATAAAATCTAATGACTGGACTGCCGGTTTTCAGCTGTTTGTAATCTCAAGGTATTCATTGAAAAGTATGGACTAGTTCTTCTGCCGAATATAAATCTTTCCATAATCACATCTTGATGTATGCCAGCAAGCGCTTCAGTTTCAGCCCTCCTGTATATGAAGCCTGAATCTTACTGGCTGGCCTGGATTAAAACAACCATGTTCACAGACCACCCAAGAGAAAGCCTGATGGCTCCATAGAGTATGTAATATACATAATGTCTTATCAAGGAGTGTTGGGTAGTAAATGCGATTATTTGCACATTGTGTTGCAGACGTCTGCATTGTAATCACCATGTAACATAATCTGGAGTTACAAGCCTACACAGAATTATAGCCTACTTCTATTGATTGTAATCTGTATTTTGGAATACTAATAGACTCAAACCACTAGAGTAAAGTGTGAGCTTATCGTTACTTTACCAGATCAAAAAAGGCATAGAATATAAATATTTTCATCTGTTTTCATTGTCTGTGAAATATCTAATATCAGATTTCGCAAACTCTCACCACACAGGAGCTGTTGGAGACCCAAGTCAGCAAGGCCAAAGTAAGAAGTAAATATTTGTATCAAACCATCACTGCTACCTTTTACCTTCCTAATGAAAACTGGAAATTAATTTAATTTAAAAAACCCAGGCCTTGTTTGGCAAAGCAGAATTCTATTTTTGATTTATCTTTAAACATACATGTTTTCTTCCCCCTCAGGATGTAATAATTTGTAAATCAAAATGTCTGACACCAAATTCTTTATGCTCTGTCAACAGGTCAGACATTGCCCCAGACATAGACACGTGAAGGAATCATCTATCAGCACAAATCAAAATGTTGAACTTGCAAGAAAAGCTGTTTTATTTTGCATATGGGTAAAATAAAACATATTTCTAAGATGTTATTCCTTGGCTTAGTGAGCTTCCTTGACATTGCTTGACTAGTATTGACCCAGTGATTCTCATCATACTGAAAGTGTTTTAAATTGATTCAAAATGTAATTCAGTACTATGGTAGTCGTGCTTTTGTTTAAACCCTTTATTGAAAAATATTTACAAATCTTTTAATAGAAATATTATTTTAAATAAGCAATTTTTTTACACACAAGAAAGCATTCAAAATTTTTAAGCACAGCACACAGCAGCTAAACCCTCTGGCTGATGCACCATGATGGCTGGACAGGGACAGGAGGTAATGTTGGCGGAGCAGCAGGTCCCAAATGGCTGAGGACATCAAAGATCAGGCTTGGATCCCGTACCAAACATTGCTCCAACACTTGCTGTGTCTGTTGTAAATGTAATTTTTGGAATTTGCTCCTAGTGATAACATAAATGTAGTTACTGAAGCTCATTATCCACAGATAAACAGCTGACATTACACTACATAGGCCTATATTTTACTATACTTTATGATGTGCAAAGGGAAAACATTTATACCTGAGCTAACTTTACATGTTCATAAGGAGTCCTCTCTAATCTTAAAATCTCCATACGCGCCATGTCCTCTCTGCTGAGGTGCTCGGGAGTTGGACCTACTGGGCGACCTCTGCCCAGTCTCCACGTGCCCTGCTTGATGCTCCACGCACACTGCTTCCTCTTCTCCCCCGTCGGCTCGTAGAAGTAGCTGTGGGTGTGAATTCCTCGTCGGAGCCCATTGACCCAGTGTCAAAGCTCTAGTCACATAACATACAGATAAAATGTCAGGCACTGTGCAACAATTGAAACCTGCTAATACACTTGGCATGTTGCTGAAATAATGTACTAGAAAATCTTATCTAACATTACATATCGCTAGAATAATTACTTACATAAGTTACTGCAATGTTAGCTACTGTTATGTTAGCTTACTAACGTTAGCTATTTATAACTAATAGAGTGCAACTTTATAAAGTTACATTACATGTATTGCAAAATACGTAATGATTTGAGGACCAAGTTTGTAGTCAAAATATGGGTAGGCCATAGTCAATGTAAAGCATGTCGTTGATGTTTTGTTCCTACCAGTGAATGTGCCATCGCTGTTTATCCGCGTCATCGGTGGCCCTGCTTACTAGCCTGCGCGTTCACGGCAGGCTCCGCTGTGGGGGAGGAGCTGTGGAGGGAGGGCTGTAGCGCAGCAGAGAGCAAGGGGGGAGGGACCTGTGAAGTGTACTTGTTCAAATTTTCAGGCTAAGTCCACGTTTTCTCAGAACTCCCTACTGCAGCTTTAACTGTCAAACTGTTATTATTATTATTGTATTTTTTTACCATTGGTATTGACTGGTTTAAGTTATTTTATTGGTATAGGTAAGGGCATGGCCTAAGGCCTAAAATGCAGGAAATCACATCTGCGAAATTCAAAATTTTCTGGGGGGGGGGCCCCCGGATCCCCCTCTTAGTCAGACCCCTGTTAAAAGTACGCCGACTTCCCCGAGTCCGTTAATGAGAAAGGATCAGAAGGAGATGAGTCATCAGATTCCCACAATATTTTATTGAGCTCAGAAAACAGATATATATCTGGAGACTCTGCTCTCCTCCTCACCAGTCTGAGGTTCCCCACAAGAGTCTGAGGTCTTCCTACTAAACAATGACTATATACTAGAAACCACACCCAACTGCACATCTTCCTTTGGTCTTGTTTAGGTATGTCTGGTTAAGATGTAAATCTCATGGCTGACCTCTGACCTTATGTAGGAGTGCATGGAGTCTGGACAGTGTAAAGGGCATGTTGTGTGTGAGTATGGGGATAGGAGAGGTCTATCCTCAGTGTATGTGTGTGTGTGAAGAGATGTATGGGTGTAAATGTATGGTCTGTATGCTGCAGAGTTTACTAGGTGAAAGGTGTGGTTCCTGTTTTCTGCACAAGCTCTGTTATTAATTATATACTGATTAATATGATGCTAGATGTTTTGTTCATATCTTATCACTACGTCAATCATAAGCAAATCACACTTCTAAGTATACGAAAGAGCAAAAGCAACCCCTTGATGAATGTATAATCCCACACCCCCCTCCAATATTTTTCACCAGCCGCCACTGAAGTAGGGATAAGAGTAAGGAAAGGTGAGTTTTACTTACCATTTGTTACCTATTGAACTGTTCACTGGTTCTGATGCGTATTTTAATTTCTGTGTTTGACCTTCAGTAAACTGCCGGCTTTTGTGTTTAAAGTACCTGGTCTCTGGCTTAATTTGGTATTGTTGCCTCCACTCCATCTGAACCTAGAACTGGTCCAGTAGCATTATACATAGAGTTGTTTTAGAGTACACAGGTGCTACACTAAACAGTTACAAAAGACAGAAATCCTTAACTTTAGCTTGTTTGTAACAATTAGCTATTAGCTGAATCAGCACTGTGCTTGTGTAAAACCACAACACAGCTGTGGTGGATGAGAGACTGAGAAGATTACAGTTTTTCTCAATTGGTTTGGCTCATTTCTTGAAACAGAAATTACATTCTCAAAACATCATGGACAAACTTCCAAACAACTTGGCAATTGTTCACAACAGAATTGAATTTCTCATTCATTTCATCAAATTCTCAAATGTCTAAGTACATGTCTCAATGTCTCAGTACATCTTTGCAAATGATTAAGTACAGGTAGCCTACATTTAGCGCAATTTTCAAGTGAATAGATCTTGTTGATCTAAACTGATTGTTCATTCTGCAGTCTAATGGTTGTTCACTCCAAAACGTGTCAGCGTCATTTCATTGTATAAGTCATCACATGCACAATAGTCTGTTCAATTGTCAAAATTAGTCAAGCACATAATACCATGAATACCATATATGAATCCCTTGGGACATTTGATAAATTTATTACAGCAATTGACAGGTGAAAGTAGAACTTGACTAACGAATGAGGAGTCTCACACATCTCAGATGACCAATCAAACAGTATGTTTAGTCACGTCAGTGGTGCTGTCATTACTGTGAATGTATGTAAAGAGCTTGACCATCCAGGACCAGTACAGTTTCTGAACATGGAGGCACCTGGCCAAGTAAATGAACAAGGGCAACTGCCTGTTTGAGGAGGAGGAGGAGGAGGAGGAGGAGGAGGGAGGGAGGGTGTGTGGTGTTATAGCAACGAGATTCTATTAATAAAGGCTCAGGCAAAACACTTGTCTTTTGGTGAATTTATTCAAGTCTTCTGCAGAAGGAGCTCACAGAGACCCACACATAAAGAGTAACATCCGAGTGAGCTGCTTTTTCTCCATACATGCAGCTTTTTATATCTGAGTCAGGGTCAGAGACATCTCACAAAAGGACTTTGAAGATCAAATGACACCCAATGCAAGAGAGTGTGGTGAAAGACCCCCCTAGGTGTGAAGCAACTGGTGAATGTATCTTGTCCTCTTAAAACAATAGGAACTCACAGGGACCTTACCCCTCTTGCATCCCATACCCAGATGGTCAGATGGCCTATCACAATACATCAAACATCACACCTCTTGTGTCCTTTGTCCCAGGTGGTCAAATGGTCTCAGTGATAAGTCACGGGAGCAGTGTTTTAGAAGTGTTCTCGTGAAATTTCCATTACAATACTCCCTTTTAGCATTTTATGCTAACACAATACAATGAGACTTTTAAAACCTTCATGTCAGTACTTGGAAAGAATATAAATGAAGAATGTAAAGAAAATGAAACAATAATATGATATAATGACTAATTTAAAGAATATAAAGAAAATTAAACAATAAGAAAGAAAAATAAAAAACAAAAACAAAAGAGGCTTAAGCAATGAATGTACAGAAACACTGATTATAAATCAAAACCATGCCATTCTGTAAAATTATGCAACGTGTGGATTTTCAAAAGAGGTTGCAAAGATCAGTTCTAAAATTCAGAAGATAACCAAAAATTTAAATGATAACATGTTCATCCATCCCCCAATGTTCTGTGAGTTCTGGCTTTTCTCCTCGTGTAATAGATCATTCAGGTGAGAGACGACATGAGTCATGTTGTCTGAAACGTCCGGGATGTATGTACAACAGTCTGTTCCAATAATGTGGCAAACCCCGCCTTGAGCTGCCAACATCAAGTCCAATGCCATTCTGCCATTCCATCTATCTTATGTGCATTATTCACAGTCCCCCACCAGGGGAGGAAACCCCCAATGCCTTTCTCTGCCTGTGAAACTCTGGTGATCGAGCGTCTGACTCTGTCAGGCACATGATAATGGGCATATTGAGTGTGGAACCGGCTCAAAGTGGGCAAAATGGTGCCTGAGGTCATCAGGTGTGCAAGATAACACGTCCCGCACCATCCTGGCCCCAGGATTTGATAGACGTGTTGGTTATCCTTCTTGAAGCGGTCATCATGGTTGCATGCATTGTCCTTCAGCTCAGTCGGGCTGTCAGGGAGGGCATGCATCTCCTCCCCTTTGGCCTGGATCTCTTCTTTGTTTAGGCCAGAGCTTGTTGTCTTCATATTTGGAACTGACGACAGGACGATGATGACAGTGAGCAAGACAACGCCTCCGTTTCCTCTCGGTCTGTCACCTCTCCAGTGCCATCTGTTGAGTTCTGACATCTTATCTTATCAGTCGTGGCGTTTTGCTCACCCCTGTAATCAGTGTGCCCGCGATGATTGTTTGGGAGATTAGTGGTTCTAGGTGGTCTCCCAGAGACCCCACTCCCCTCCCTCCCAAGGAACACAAGGCAGGGGAAAGCTCAGCTCACTCACTCATCTTGATCTTCGTCTGGTTTGGGGATGTCTGGTTGCTTTGGCACTCGCTTGCAGTGGGTGGTGTGGATCCAAGTTGCTCTTTCAGCCACCTTTACTGCTGTTTCTGTTGTTAGCAGTATCTGAAATGGTCCATTCCACCTGCGAGCTTGCCGGATCTTTCCTGAAATCCTTCACCACGATCCAGTCCTCTGGCTCCAGATCATGCAGTTTCTTTTCTGTGGCCTTCAGGATGGTGTGTTTAATCTGCATGTGAATTATAAATTACAAATTATGCAACTTTGACAAAGTTGTAGAAGCCCTTTGTAAACCAGTATCTGTTTAGTTCCTGTCATACTGCAACTTTTGACAAAATTGTAGAACCCCTTTGTAAAACCAGTATCTGTTTAGTTCCTGTCATACTCCCTTTTGACACATGGTCTTTACTGTGTGTCAACTTAGTAATAAAGAAACAGATACTTAGGTAGGTATGGCTTCCCATCAGGCCCATACCACACTTTTTGTCAGGAAAAGTGTAGCCTGCTCTTTTCCGAAACAGCTCTCTCCTCTGGACTCTCTCTCGCCTGTAATTCCTGTAAATCAGCTGTAGGAGACATTGCCTCAGTTAACACAGTACATTGGGTGGTTAATTTGTTTGCTGCAGCCTTTGCTGCAGGGTCAGTTCTGGCATTCCCCTGTGAGATAGGATCAAGTTTGTTAGTGTGAACGTCACATTTGCATAGCAATAGTTTTTGGGCAACAGCACAGCATCCAGTAGATCAGCAACCAGTTTAAAACTTCCTGTTTGCCCACAGTCTCCCAAAGTCATGAATAACACCCCCAGCATAACGACTGTATGTAAAACTGTTTACAGTTTTGTTCTTTGCATGTTTACATGCTTCTGTTAATGCAACTACTTCTGCTTGTGCAGAAAAGTTATCAGGGAGTGGGTTTGCCAAGATTGTCTTGTAAAAAATGTAAAGTCATCACTGCAAAACCTGCTCTATTTTACCAGTTGCTGGATCACGGGATGCTGAGCCATTTACAAACAACTCCGAGGAGTCTCCTGCAATTCTGCCCTTGGAGAGCCGGCCTCTGTTATGACTGTGACACAGTCATGTGGCTGTCCTTCATCTGGAGTTGGGAGGAGAGTAGCAGGGTTTAGAACAGTGCATCTTTTGACTGTTATGTTGCCATGTCAAGCAACACAGTAGTGTATTTCCACCGCCTGGCTGTGGAGAGATGAGATGATTTGTTCAAGCAAAATCATAGACACAGCATGTGGTATAACCCACAATGTCGCATTCCAGTCTGGATAAAAATTAGGCTACAGGTCTCAGTCGTCCCTCATGGTCTTGTAGCAGTCAGAAGTCATGTACCCTTCTCGTCGACTGTCTGAGTGAAAAGGTTTGCTACAGCAAAATCCTTGGCAGAGCCTGGTTAATGTATAACATTTTACCCTCAAAGAAAAACAAAAAACAAACCAGTATCGGCTTCCAGCATCCACTGGGATGCTGAAAAATGCATTTTGCCAAATCAATGACGGAAAACCACTTACTGTCAGGTGGTACCTGAGAGAAGATTATGTGGGGATTTGGAACATTCAGTGCGTGTGCGTATACAGCTGAGTTGACCTGTTTTTAAATCTTATACAAACTGCCAGTCGTCTGGCTGTCCGGCGTCCCGGATTGTCTTCACTGGGAAGATTGATGTTCTCACAAGTGATTTTTCACAAGGCAAAATCATTCCTGCTTTCAGGAGAGAATCAAAAGCTGGTTTAATGCCTTCAACAGCTTCCTTTTTCAAAGGATATTGATTTTTACACGGTCTATATGAAGATTTTGGAGTGATAATCACAGGTTCGGCACCTTTAATTAGTCCTACATCATACTTGCTCTGTGCCCACAAGCAAGAAGGTACTTCACTTAACTCAGGAATGTCTGACACATTTTTGACAAAAATGTGTTTATCTAACCTTATTTTATCATCTGCCGTGATAATTGTCGTCTGAATTTCAACATCTGGAATGACCTCAACAGTTCTCACTGTAGTTGACTGTGAAAGTCAACCTTTGGGTGTGATGTCTTTTCCCACCCCCGGCCTCACAGCATGTTCTCACCCAGGGTCCTAAATCCCCCCACCTTTTGTGTCTAGCTTTGACCAGAGGGACATGAGGTACAGAGTTAGGAATCTGAAACAGAGTTTCGCAGTGTGGGTTATTCACAGCAACACATCTTTGATCGTTCCAAAATAACCAGCTCAGTGTCTGTATGTTTTCTAAACCATTCATTTTCAAAAGCCATATCAGCACCCAAATGTACATGTGCCCTGCAACCCAGTTCCTGTGGGGGCATGGTGTCTGTCTGAGTGTCCCTGTTGTTGAAAAGTGTCTTCTGTGATTAGGGATTGATTAGCTGAGTTACTGTCGTCTGTGGCATCTCCCACTGATAGTCATATAACAACTCTCTTTGACTCTGTTTAACAAACTGTGATGTTATCTCAGATGTTCTAGAAATCAAAAAATCAAATCAAGAAATCAAAATCAAAAATCTGCATGCCTGTCTCAGTTTTAACCTTTGTGTCTGTGTCTGTGTCAGAATGTGTGTGTGTGTGCTCTCACGTGATTCATGTGCAGGTTGCTCATCTTAGCTTCAGTGTCCAAACCTTCCTTCCCTGGCCTCGGTCTCCCCCCTGCTAGTCAATCAGCCATCTGTCCTTTGCCGGCCTCTGTGCAGTCTCTGGCCCAATGTCCATGTTTCTCGCAGATGAAACAAACATCCGATCTGCCTCTGTTCGCTCGACCCCGACCTCTGTCTCTTCTTTTTCCCTTTCGCTGATCCTGCTGCAGCTGTGCATTCTGCAGCCTGTCTTTGTGCTTCTCTCTCTTAACCTTTTTGTTCAGAAGGTAGGCCTCCGCATGGATGGCGTGTCTTTGAATAATCTCCAGGTGACCATGTTGCCGCGTCAAACAGTCCCGTTTCACTATGTTAGCGATCTCTGGTCTCAGTCCGGAAAGGAAATTAATCCTGAGCGTGGTTTCCCATGGGGTGATGTAAATCTTTTTAACAGTGGGTCTCTGCTCCTCCGCTTGTCCTCCTGGACGAGGCTGAGCTGCTGCTGCTGCACCGACTTCCGGTTGGTCCGCAGGTGGAGCGGGGCTTGGCCGACGTGACTGTGAGGGAGCCGAGTCCAGGTCAGGATCTAGTTTGACACACTGAGATGCAGAATTATTAGTGGAATCTGTCCCTGCCTCTATTTTTCTGTCCCTGTGGCTTGCTTCTCTTAACCATGCTGAATATGCGGCCCAGTTAGCTTTAAAGGATTTCCTCTCCTTTTCCTTTTTCTCTAACTGTAGGCTACCTTCAGCGCGTCTAGCTGTCTTAGGCTGAAGCTACCAGTTGCCGGAAAACCACACTGTGAAACCCACATGTCCAGTTGTCCTATACTCCCCACACCATAATTAGTAATCATGTAATTAATGTTAGGAGCGTTAGCGTTAATTGTTGAGCGGTTTTGTTCCTTCTTACTGTTATTCGAACCCATTTTCCGCTGATCGTATAATGATCCTCTTTTCTCAGAATATAGAGAATCAGACCTCTAAATTTAGATCCCTTTTGTTTTAAATTTGGGAGGTTGTTTGAGTCTCCCGTTATCAGGACCTTGGAGCCGGGTGTCTGAGAAAAGACTCCTCACCAGTTTACCAAAGTGCTTCAATCATAGGCCTATACATATATATATAAAAAACCTTAATTCAACATTCATTCGCACGTTCTCTCCCTCTCTTTTTTTTTTCTTTCCCAATCGCAATTCATTCACACGAGGCTGCTTTCTGTTCGCACTCAATTTTTTTTCATTCGCAATTCATTCATGCATCCGTAGCAAACACATTCAGCCTCACTGCGTAACTTTCTTGCATTCCACAAAAATAGCAACTCGAGTAAAACAATTAAATCTTAAACCCAATTTTGCAAAGCCAATTTTACAAATCCAATTCTAATTTAACCGTGGGTCCCCGACCCGAAGCTTCACCCCGTGGATCCCAAATCCACACAACTGTTGCAACAGCAGGTCCCAGACCTTTTTCAGATTCACACAGCGGCCCCAAGCCTGCCCTGCTGACACGTCTGTCACACTTCACCCTGAAAGGAAGCGAGAATCATTTCCCCTTGAACAACCTACTCACCGAAAAGAGAGTGCTGCCGGCCACCAGGTTCTTTGAGGATCACAGCGGTGAGGGAGACTCAGCCACTCAAAGCGTCCGGCCCTCAACGTCTCACCCTATTTTTGAGGGGAGGTTTGAAGTCTCAGAGTTCCAGACTCTGACCGTACGGTTTTCACCTTCAGCTCTGAGCGACCAAGTCCTCTCACGCGTGTGATCCTGCCCGACAACGCCAAATTGTTATAGCGATGGAGGAGGAGGAGGAGGAGGGAGGGTGCGTGGTGATAGAATAGGAGGAAGAGACCGAGGAGCCCAAAGACACCATCTAGACAGCAGATAGTCAAAAAACAGTACAGTAACCATTGTCAATGAAGGACTGGGCTAAGACTGAAAGGTGGACATGGGGGACATTTCAGTGGTCCTCTGCCATAGTGACAAAACATCTAAAGATTTTGACTTGCAGTGCTTACACAATGCCAAAGGGAGGAAGCATTTTGGGGGCACTGACTGTTTAAGTGAGAAGGAAATTCAGTTTTGACACATGAGTGAACTGTTTTGGGAGAGGTATGAGTTTTTGCAGGTAAACCATGGTGTTGCGCCGACCCATCCACGTTATTCTGGTAAAAGCACCAAGAGTGTTGTGAACGTCCGGTCTGTTTCAAGAAATGAGCCAAAGCAATTGAGAAGGATCTTTGCCATTTTCTTGGCACTGACTCTTTGTATGGGAAAGGAATTTAGTTTTGAAGCATGAGTGAACAGTTTTGGGACAGATATGAGCTTTTGCAAGTGAGCTATAGTGTTGTGCTTAACTGTAAGACTGTTTTGCCAAATGATCTTAGAGGTTTGAGAATGTAATTTCTGTTTCAAGAAATGAGCCAAACCAATGGAGAAAAACTGTAAAATATTGCGCTCTACATGTTTATGCTAAACAGGTGTATTGATGTTTTTAATAACCTTCCAAACTTTGTTTGTGTTGCTTTCTCTGAGCTGAAGTTATTTTAATAACCTTGATGGTTTTATCCAGTTTGTTGTTAAATTTGTAACAAACTTTATTGTGTGTCTCTTCAAGCAAAGCCCATAGTTTTTCATTATATTCCACTCAAACCTGAAGTTCATTTATAAATTTTGCTCATGGATAGTGGTTACTCAATAATGATGTGTCTGCATCGCTTTGTAGATACATTAATGTTTGTAAATTATGCAGATTCTTTCACAAAATCACTAGAGGGCAGTCAGAGTCAAGTTTCTAAAAGGAGACACTAAGATCTGGCGTTATTGACTTATTAACAGACACTTGAACCCTGGACTGGATACTGTGATAGTTGATACTTTTCTACTCTAAACAAAAGTCATGTGTTAACTTGATTTAGCACATTTTGAAGTGAAAAGTATGACAGCATATTTAAGTTTTTTATTTTTATTTATTTTTTATATATACAACAAACCTAAAAAATCCTGACAACAATTAACCACATAGCATGATATTCGATCAAAACAGTTTTATTTCTAACATAATCAGACACATAAATGTAAAATGTAGTTATAATCACAGAAAGTTGCTCATTAATGTGTGAAATACTTCAGTTTTTTCTAATATTAAAAAAAATTGCATTCAGTCACACAGGTTCCTGAACAGCTGTTTTCCTCTTGAAACGATGTCTTTGACATCTGCAAACACTGAAATTATTCATCATCGTCTTTTAGGCAAACCTTCAAACCAGCAGCATCAGACTTAAGTTACTGTACAATCTACATGTTTGCAGCAACATTATTTTAATAAATGTTTTCCATTATCCATGATTCATGTCAATATTTCCATTAAGAATAGTTATGGTGAAATAATGTGCATTGAAATGAAAATATATGTAAAGCAGAGCTGATTTCCAGGCATGTTTTCACTCTGCAGATATAATAACAGTCAACAGACTCTTCTATTGGCTCCAATTAGACCATCATTGATGCTTCATGTGTTTGATTCTATGCAAACTCAGTGACTTTCCTTGTTACTCAGCTATAAAAACTTCCCATCAGGCTGTCAGTGGAGTTCACAGCACGTCACTTTCAACATAAACCATGTTTTCTGTAGCTCTGCTGCTGCTGTTGGCAGCTGGATGTGAGTCTCTCTGGATTTGTCAAAGTCAGCAGATCTTCTTTAGCAGTATAACTTGATCATTTGTTACAAAACATTTTCTTTTTTTTTCCCCACAGGTGTGGAGTGTGAACAGTTGACCCAGCCAGCCTCTGTGACTGTGCAGCCAGGTCAACGTCTGACCATCACCTGTCAGGTCTCTTATTCTCTTAGCAGCCACTACACAGCTTGGATCAGACAGCCAGCAGGGAAAGGACTGGAGTGGATTGGAATGAGATATACAGGAGCCTCTTACTTCAAAGATTCACTAAAGAAAAAGTTCAGTATCGAGTTAGACTCTTCCAGCAAAACAGTGACTCTAAGCGGACAGAATGTGCAGCCTGAAGACACTGCTGTGTATTACTGTGCCAGACAGACACAGTGAGAGACAACAGGAGAGCTGCACAAAACTACTTCCTCTATTTATCACCACTACTGGCAATATTCTTTATCAGTTTGTTGTTTTTTTCCACAACACTGATTGTTACTCTCAAAAGCAAAAATATATTCAAGTTTTATCAAAAGGTAATGTAATTTGGAAGCAATTAATAGTCTAATAAAACCAAAAGTAAATGTCACCTAAAAATATGAAGTTGAATATATCAAGTAATTAAATGTTTAAATGGACTTGCTCCTCAGCCCACTTGAGCACTTTCAAGTGGCAATTGTAAAGTTTCATTTTGCAAAACTTCTTTTGCTCAGAGAGCCTTTTCTGTGAAAGAAGCAAAGTGTTGGAACTCGCTACCTAAACACTTGAAAACTGCTGCACACTTCAGCACTTTTAAAAGACAAGTCAAATCCCTGTTATTTACTCATTTTATCTTGTGTTTGTCACGCTTAGTGCATGTGGCGTGCAGGGCAGAACAGGTTGAGGACCCAAACGCAGGACACGGAAAGCCAGCAGGTTCAGTTCAGTCATTTATTAAACAAAAACAAAAGGCAACAAAAGGCGAGCACACTTACAGGTGAGTGGCTGAATAGCAAAGTCCAGAAACAAAGTCCAAAGTGAAATCCAAATCCAAAAATCCAAAATGCAAACGAAAACCCAAAATCACAATAGTACAGGTAAGGCACAGGAACACGGGGTATCCGGGACAGAGGGAGAACACAAGGCACACTTGCACAAACATCAGAACAATGACCCGACAAGGACGAGACAGAAACACCAGGTATACATACACAGAGACTAACGAGCAGGGCGGGAGCAACACAGGTGAGATCACTAAGACAATCAAAGACGAGCACAGGAAGTAAAACAAGATGAAAAAAAACAGGGCAGTCTATTACAAACTAAAACAGGAAGTAAAGCTAACCAGGACGCACAAGGACAGATCTACCAAAGTAAAATCACAAAGACAGCAAAAAACAGTACACTGACAGAGACGAGACCAAACAGGTGACAAGACTATACTTAACATGGAGACAAAAGACTAATGACTAAGACAGACCAGAAGTACATAGAACATGAACAAAAGTACAGGACCAAGAGACTAGACAGTTACTAAGAAGACTAAAGTGAAAGACCCAAATTAATAAACAAGACTACAAAACTCTAAACCATGACAATAAACAAATAAACACAGGAAAAACAACATCACAAAACCCAAATCCTAACAGTGTTATACTGTAATTTATTGTGTTGTATTATCTTTTATCTTTCATCTCTGTTTTAATGTTTCTCGTAATGTTAATAATTCTTTAAAAGCTCTTCTAGGGACAGGTGTTGCAAATTAGCAACTGCTAAAACACTATGGTACACCTGTTTTCAGTTTATCTATGTTAGATGTGTCTGTCTCTAATAAAAATAAACCATAAATAAATAATACTGTCACTGATGGAAATACTGAGTAGTGATAGATTGAATATTAAAGTTCCAACCTACACAAACAAAATATCATTCTTTATTTTAAGGGGAAAAAAATACATTTTTGTTGTTTGTCCGTTAAAGCAATGTTTCACGCAATGCTGTATTAGTGTGGTGAAACGGTTTCCATGTATCTTCATCATGTCATTGATTGATATCATGCATGTGATACAAAATGTACATTTTGGTAAAAATAAACAAAAAGGTAGAAGCGTTCCACATGATTTGCAACATTTTTTATGAAAATTTACCTACACAAAAACCAATAGACAATTAAAGGAGAACTCTGGGCAATTTTTAAGTTAATCTTAATTGTTATACCTTTGTGAGTACTGTCTATAGAAAAAAAAAAAAAACTGGATTGGTGCTTGCAACATGGAGCTGCTACAGCTAATGCCCAGAGCTCCCACGTAGCTAAAACGGCAGTTACAGGGGCATTTACATGAAGATTGTCTTTGTGCCTCTTAACAGACGCAAATGTCTGTCCAACATGAACAGGGCCATTTTTCAGTATATACTGTAAAAATTAACATTGTCATAAATGCAAATATGCACATGTGCAGGGAGGAAAAAAAGTATTCACAGAAGCCAATGTGCTAGACGAAGCTGAGGATATACAGAGGTCAGAGAAGTGGCCTGAAAATATAAGCTTTTCTGAGACCCATGAAATTAAAACATAGACAAATGTCATAACAGCTGTCTTGGAGTGTTGACTCTTGGACATTAATTCCCCAGTTTTCAGCGCATATCTTCCACTACAGTTTTCTCCTCCCTGTGAGGAGGAGTCAATGCAAAACTCCGATGTCTTCCACCTCTACTTATCTGACTGCAGAGAGGATGACAGAGAACAGTGGACACACAGTTTAACATGATGGACTATAGGACAGGACTGCTGCTTTTAACTGTCTGCTGGGCAGGTGAAGATTTTCACTGATCTTCAGTTGAATCTGTCTTCATACATTTGTCAACTTACAGAAAGTGACTATTTTCTTATTTGTCTTAACAGGTGTTGATGGTCAGACTTTGATAGAATCTGAACCAGCAGTTAAAAGGCCTGGAGAATCCCACAGATTGACCTGTACAGCCTCTGGATTCACATTCAGCAGCCACAGCATGCACTGGGTCAGACAGGCTCCTGGAAAAGGACTGGAGTGGGTTGCATATGTCAGATATGACAGTGCTTACATCTACTACTCTCAGTCAGTTCAAGGCCGGTTTACCATCTCCAGAGACAACAGCAGACAGCAGCTGTATCTGCAGATGAACAGTCTGAAGACTGAAGATTCTGCTGTTTATTATTGTGCTCGACACTCACAGTGACTGGAGTTG